>CM060895.1:36890000-37375000 GCA_030762935.1 Hymenopus coronatus
TCTTTGGGTAGCTGGGGCACTGGGCTTGCCCGGTGAAATGTCCCGTACCACCACAGGTGGCACAGAACCGGCGACGGCGGCGGAGGTCGTGCCCAGTGTACTCCGAAGTGTATGCGTTGGTGCCACAGTAGTGGCACTTCGGCGGCGAAGAGCAGTCTTCTTGGCTGTGCCCGTAGGCACAGCAGCGACGGTGTCTTTCCTGTCTGCTTGCCTCAACGTGAAGAAGTCGCCCTAATAAGGGCAACCCTGACGCCAAGGCAGCCTCCAGGTCTGATCGGTCCTGTAGCTCCACCCTAACTAGTGGTGTCGGGCCCCGGTCACAGATAATTCTAGTGGCCCTCGAACATGAAGGCCATCTAGATTGTGCAGCGGCGAGGAGGTGCCGGGTGGAGAGATCCCGAGGGATCCCCCTAACCAGAGCACTGTACCGGGGCGGCGGTGGCGGCGATGTAGTGTTGGCTGCCGGTGAAGCAGCGGCGGCGGTCGGCGGCAGTGGTGATGGTGAGCGCGGCAAAGGTGCAGTGCTCACTGCCGGCGTAACGGCAGGTGGCGGAGATGCCGGTGAGCGCTTCCTACCGGCGGTTGCCGGAGAAGCGGTGGCTGCTGTAGGAGCTGCTGTAGGAGCTGCTGGTCTGCGTTGTTGCTTCCTCTTCGGCATCTCGAAGCGAAGTGTCGTCCCCGGATTATTTTCGACTGCCTTGTCTCGAGCAAATGACCCCGATGAGCTAAATCTTACGTCTTATATACGAAAAACGGTGTCATGGTGGCTTCTTTCTGATTGGTTAGAAGTTCCGCCAAAATGACACCATCATTACCCAAAAATCATTGCAAATCTCCCAGAATGCATCATAATAATCTCGTGATGCCACGAATATAAAGAAAAAGCTCCCTTGTGTGCTTTTATCTGTGGTTTCCCCTATGCTAAACTTGTACGTGACTTCAACAAAAGAAGCAACTTCTCACCCCTCTATCCAGTCTGGCGTCATGATTCTGTGTAACTTTTAAGTAAACAACTGGCTTCTTGGTTCCTATGCATTAAACTTATTAAATATTAACTCTCGTTACATATAAATATATATATATAGATAATTAATAGACTGATAGTTATTATTACTAGGGGGGGGGGGCTAATTAACGGTCTCAATATCTTAAACGGTTATATAGCATAAATTCTGTGTTTTAACGATCGTGGTAAGTTTTTGTCTATCTCTTACGTTTACCTGTTATGAAAAATTACGCAAAATTCATCCAAAATAAACGACTTCAGAGGATATTCCCAGAAAATTGAAGATATAGATTTTATTTGTCTTGTAAATATCTTAAACATAAGAGATTTTAATCAAAATCGTTGACAGCTATTTTTGAGAAAATCAAAAATTTGAAACTGTTTCCACATAAAGAGTGGTTGGGGGTGGGAATTTTCTAGATAATCTTCGTGTCGCATCCTTGGAAAATACCAAACTTAACACCAAATTTAATATCAAGTTTGCTTTGGGTGCAATACAATACCTTCTCTATACTCTATGTACATAATACGTGTAGAGAAAGAAAAAAAGTAGCTGATTATGGATTTTCTACCTGGAAAGGAAGCCATGCGAGCCAGGATCTTAAAGCAGGCAAAATTGGAAAACACACAGTATGAAATATAATAATTATATTTTTACTTTCTTTAGCACGTATGTACAATGTACACAGTGGATAGAGAAGGTACTATGTTCCATCCAAAAATTCGATACCGAGTTTTCATGGGAAATACATATTCTAGGGTCTTCTCAATCCAAAAAGATTCACTTTTTAGAAAAATTGTGAGCAGATAACTCAAAAACGAAAACTCGCTTAAATACCAAACTTTGTATTTAAAGGGTGCGACACGACAATTTTCAAGAAAATCGTGCTACCTCAACTACCCTTTACATGGAACATTTCTCGAAAATTTTGATTTTCTCAAAATGGCTCTATCGATTCTGATTAAAATACCTTGTGTTTAACATATTTTTATGGCAAATGAAATGTATATTTTGATTTTTCTGAGAATAGTCTCTGAAGACCTCTTCATTCTTGATGACTTTTGTATAATCGACAAACTGTAAGAGATAGATAAAAACTTACTACACAAAAAATGTAGATCTCATTAAAAAAAAAAAAAAAAAAAAAAACCACACAATTTGTCATAACCATTATTTTGGTAGTTAACCGTTTCCCAGATATTCCGGATTATTGGTTTCAGTTTTAAGCCACTTAAAATGTTCTCAAACGGGACGATATCCTTCTTCTCATTTCTCGTTTGTTTAGTCCTGGCAAGTAGAGAGATTGGAATTTCAATTGTTTCACATAGCGACCAGCTTTTAAAGGACAAGACTATTCTTTAGCCTGTGTATTTTCTTATTTTTCTTCTATTTACAAGGAAGCTAGTAATAAGACTAATTCTGCTTATGTTTATCTTCTTTTGAGTATAAGGTTTGTTTACTGATCAATTAGAGGACATCATGTGAATGAAACACATTAGATTTTTACCCTTCTACTTACAAGGAACAAAGTAACAGGACAATTTCTGCCATGTTTATGTCGATTATCATGGTGTAGATAGAAAGAAGATTTAAGTTGTTTTAACTATAATTTGTTAAAGAGATATAGAGAAAGTCATATGAATGGAACACACCAGATTTTTACTTTCTCTATACGAACTATGTGCATAGTGTATAGAGAAGGTATTGCACTCCACCAAAAAATTCGATACCGAAATTTCACCGGAAATATATGCTTTAGGGCCCCCTTTATCTAAAAAAAAGTATTTTCAGAAAAAGGTCCGTATGTGTGTGTCTGTGAACACCATAACTCAAAAACGAAAAGTCGGTAAAATACCAAACTTGGTATTTAAGTTTAGAATCTTCCAGGGATGGACACGAAGATTTTGAGAAAAATCCCCCCACCCCAAACCTCCCTTTACATGGAACTTTTTTCGAAAAGTTTAATTTTCTAAAAAATGGCTCTAACGATTTTGATTAAAATATCGTATATTAAAGATATTTACCTGACAAATAAAATGTATATTTTGAATGTTCTGGGAATAGCCTCTGAAGACTACTTTATTCAGAGTCAATTTTCCGGAATTTTGTATAACCGATAAACCGTAAGAGATGGACAAAAACTTACTACACAAAAAATGTAGAGCACGTTAAAACACACAATTTATGTTATGTACATTTTTTTCGTGGAGTTCGTCGTTTTTGTGACATTCCTTATTTTTGTTTTCTGCTATGAAAAACGTATACTTTTCTCATACAGGAACTTGTCAACTCCTATCCATATAAACAAAGGAACTTCATTGACATAGCAACCAGCTTTTGAGTATCACTTTAACCTACGGTTGTCCCTTCTACTTACAAGGAAGCGAGTAATTAGACTATTTCTGCTATTTTTTTCTGACTAGCATAAAGTAAATAGAAGTATAAGCTTTTTAAGAATTATTTGTTGCAGGGATATGGAGAAAGTCATGTGAATGGTACACATCAGATTTTTTCATATGGCGACGAGCTGTTTAATTTTTGTCGATAGCCTGTTTTAGCAGCGGAAAATTTGTTGAAGTAACCAAGTAAAATTTTAAACCTTTCACTTCCCCTCCTGATCTTGTCGGAGAAGGAGGTCCTAGATATTTAATTCAGAATTTTTTTTGAGACTAATATTTTTAATGAATATTGATTTTTTTTTGTTGAAGAGGTTTAAGTTATATTTAATTCTCCTCCTGCCGAGAGATTAAGTCAGAGATAATATTTCTTATAACTCAACTGCACGAAAAAAAAATGTATATTAACATAAATTGTGTGTTTTAACGTGCTCTACATTTTTTGTGTGATAAGTTTTTGTCCATCTCTTACGGTTTAGCAGTTATGCAAAATTCCGTTAAATTCTTCCAGTATCAAGTATCTTAAGAGGCTATTCCCAAAAAAGTTCAAGATATACATTTTATTTCTGAGGTAAACATATTTGATATACGATATTTTAATCAAAATCATTAGATCCATTTTTGAGAAAATCAAAAATTTCGAAAAAAGTTCCATGTAAAGGTTAGTTGGAGGTGAGGTAAACTTCTTGAAAATCTTCCGTGTCGCATCCTTGGAAGATACCAAACTAAAATACCAAGTTTGGTATTCAACGGTTTTTTCGTTTTTGAGCTATGCTGTCGACAGACACACACACGGACCTTTTTCTGAAAATGCTTCTTTTGGATACAGAACGATCCAAAATATGTATTTTCGGTAAAATCTCGGTTTTGAATATTTGGGTGGAATACAATACCTTGTCTATACACTATGTACATAGTACGTATAGAGAAAGTAAAAAGGCTTGCTCCATAATGCTTGTTTATAGGAGTACTAATAATGCCTACAGGTTTTGTCGCAATACCAGTTCTTGTTAATCTAGTTTGGTGTACGTTATAAAGTTCATTTCAAGTAACTCTAAAGTCAGCGTATTCTACACATAAATTGTGCACTTTAACGAGATCTACATGTTTTGTACAGAATGTTTTGTCTATCTCTTATAGTTTACGATCACACTAAATTATACGACATAACTGAGAATGAAGGTTTTCTGTTGTACGCTAGCTACTCCAATGGTGTGCGTGAGTGGTACAAGAATGTACAATCCTGATATAGCATTTTGTATATCTGAAAATTGAAATTAATTTTATTTACGGACGCTGTTTAACTGCTGCTCTTCTCAGTTCATACTATATCGGGCTCAGAGGCCTCTTTATTAGACTTGGGGTTCTTTTACGTGCCACACGGGATCAACGGCTTTACTACTCTTCCCAAGAAAGCCACGCTAAAGATTTTTACGCCTGAGAAAAAAACGGTTTGCCTTCTGCCAAGTTTGAACTCTGTCACGGGAAGTCGGTGTCTCGTTCCAGCAGTGTCCTCGGCTTCGTCTGGTAATGAAGATTCCATTCCTAATCTTCTAATTAAATTATCTCACGGGTTTATGGGTGAGGCTAACATTAAAATCACTGCATTTGCCCCTGAGACTTCAATATTGAATCACAGATTTAACAGGCGGTTGGCTTGTTTTTTTACAAAATGTGTTAAATAAAAATACCATCCCACCACTTAAATTATTAATCAGGAGCCTAATATAACCATCTGCACATCACTCCCTCGCCACTTAAGCACATGGACGTGCACGCATCACAATGTGACGTGAACACAAGCTCAAGACAGAGTAACAGTAAGAGAGTAACCACGTAAGAGATCTGCCGTGCCTTAAATACTGATCCTGGGTGACGCAACTTTCGGGACCATAAAATGTAACAGTATCTCTTATTGGTTCTTGGTTAGCATCACTTCACAAGTTATGAGAATAAATTGTGCCAAGTTCTGACGTCATAGCGTGCACATGACGCGTTTGGAAAAACCCAGTGGTTTCTTCTTACTTTAACCTTATGCTTGCTTTGTCTGTTTCTCCAATTCCCTGTGCTACTTGGAAGACAAGTCACTATTCCTGTCTCACTTCTTTCTATGTTTGTTCTTTTCTATCTTATATTCTTTAGCCTAAACCCTGTGCTCATTAGCAGGTGGTTGGTGAACTGTTACATGGAATTACGCTAGCTCGCCTTGCCTTAATTACCTAAGTTACAACAACTTGTATTTATGCATATTTCTACCCTTAAATATTCACAACTATTTTACATTGCTACTTTCTATAAGCTTATAATATGATATACAATTTCTGTTCCTATATGTTTTGCGAGCATATGGTATGTGCTCCTACAACCCGCGACCTAGGGAGCAGAAGCTAGTACACTACCGCTATACCACGAGGACGACATAACACGGTCTCCTCGCTATCATAGATATGAGGTAGAAAAAGTTTATAAATAAATTACATGACCGCAACGTGGCCGAGAGGTGAAATCACTCGCCTCTCACTAAGGCGCGTTCAACCCAGGCGAGCACATATGGGATTTGGGGTGGACAAAGCTGCGCAGAGGTGGGTTTTCTCCGGGTTCTCCGGTTTCCCCCACCATTGCATACCCTTGATGCTCCATCTTCATTCCATGTATCACTGTGGCATCGCCTTCGGTGCCATCTGTAGTAAAAGCGGGCATTAAAACAAAACAGAGAAGGTTTATCTATTTTGTAACAAATTTCTCTTACAGAAGCTTATTCTTCTCTCTAGTCCACACTAATCGAGTTAAAAATTACCAGGAATTCTCTTGTTATTTTCTTCTTTGCAAGCAGGAGGGAAAACGGTGGTCAAATCTTAAAACGTGATAAAAAAAACAAACTAGAAAAAGAAAATACCCGGTTCGTATGTGACTTAAATTGCGTTACCTTTGCATTGATAGGAGTGAAACAAAAGGAGTGAAAAACTCCTGTTAGAGTAAAGGTACTTCAAAATTGGGACCAATAATAAAGAATTACTCGGAAATGGTTAGCTCTTAAAAAATTGAATATGACATAAAATGTGTGTTTTAACGAGATCTACATTGTTGTCTGGTAAGTTTATGTATATCTTTTACGTTTTGATGCAAAAGTCATTCTAGAGTGAAAAGATTTTTAGAGTCTATTCTCATATTCTCAGAGAATTCAAGATATACACTTTTGGCATGTAAAAAAATTTGTATATACGGTATTCTAATCAAAATGCTTACAGCCAATTTAGAGCAAATCAAAACTTTTTAAAATTTTCCATATAAAGGGTAGCTTTATGATTGGGACACTTGATGTCGCAGGCCCATAGGATCCTCAACCTAAATATGAAGCTTGGGATTTGAAGGGCTTTTAATTTCTGAATTATGCTGTTCACAGACACACAGTTTTTTCAGTTCTTATTTTACACAGTTTTTTTTTTTTTTACTTACTTTCTTTATATAGTACGCATTACATAGGTAGGAAAGGTATTGCATTCCACCCAACAATTTGATACCGAGATTTCACTGGAAATACAAGTTTTAGAGTCCCTTGAGTCTAAAATAAGCATTTTTAGAAAAAAAATCCGAGTATGTGTCCGTGTGTGTCTTTGAACGCCATAATTCAAAAACGAAAATTCGGTAAAATACCGACTTGGCATTTAAGTTCACTGTCATCTAGGGTGGTCGTCTCCTTAGTGCGGTGGTAGCGCAGCTGCTTACCAAGCGAGAGACCTGGCTTCGATCCCCAGTACCGGCGTGGGGATTTTCCCCCTCTGGGAGACCTGGCTCGGGATGCACTCAGCCTCGTAAGGTCCCTGGGGGGGGGCCAATTGAGAAGCCACTTGATGGAGAAGTAGCGGCACCAGGTCATGAGGAGCGCATTAACCGGCCGGGGGACCTCGATGCGCTTACTACGTCTTTCATCCATGACGCAGCGGCCGGGTGGTAGGCCAAGGTTCCCCGTGAGCAGTCATGCCATGAATAAGGTGTTCAAGTGAATCCCTCCAACTTCAGATTCTCTTTACACGTAATATTTATTTAAAATTGCTCTGAAAATTTTGATTAAAATACCAATGTTTAAAATGTATTAATGAAAAACGAAATGTGCATCTTGAATTTTCTGGGGATAGTCTCTGAATTCGTCTTAATTCTGAATAACTTTTGCATAACAAGTAAAACGTAAGAGATGCACAAAAAGTTATTACACAAAAGATGTAAATTTCGTTAAAATACAAATTATTGGTGATATGTATTTTTTAGAGATATTTCCTGTTATTAGTTTCAAATTTAAGTTACTTAAACTTTTCCAATGAATAAAAACATTCTTTAAACGAAAAAAAAAAAATAAAACATCAGAAAAATAATTAGTAAAATGCCTGATTTAAAAGGGCTATTGTTATAGGTACCAAATTAAAATTCCCTCATAAAACATAATAAAATAAATGAAAAGAATAACAAACTATTAATCCTGCAAAAAGAAATACAAAAAACATATAAATATATGTAAATATCTTAAAGAAACTGCTCTTAAATTATATCCTTAGAATAAAAAACCTGCTAAAAAGGTTTTCCACATAAAACAAAAAACAAGAAGCCACTTTACGTTTCATCACACTTTTGTTTTACTGTTCCAGTGCAGAATAAGAACCGAATTTCAACTGTTTTACATATCGACCAGCTTTTAAAAGATTTGACTCTCGCTTTAGCTTGGTGTATATACTTATTTCCGTCCTACACAGAAAGAACTAACACAACCAACTCTGGTAATGTTTATCACGAACACCATGGTAGATAAAAGAATAATCTTTTGGAAGAATAGTTTTTATAGTAAATCACTTGAATGGAACTCATTAGAGTTTTTAAGAATAGTTTGTTGCAGAATAGGTAGAGATAGACATCAGATTTTCTAAAAAATGTTTTCTTTTGGATTTAGGGGACCTCAAACGTATTTCAGGTGAAATCGGGGTTTCAATGTTTGGGTGAAATAGAACATTTTTCTCTACCTACAACATGCATTACACACACGTACAGAAAGGAATAAAGTAAATATTTTTGTAAATGTATAATAAATCAGTACGTAAATATTTTATTAAAATAACAATGATATATAATTACTAATATAAACAAAGGCGATGACGTAAACCCAATAAGAGAAACTGCGCATATTATATAGCTTGGCGACGCCATGTCTGTTGCAACCTACCTAGCTTTCTAACCCCTCTCTGTGCTCCCCCATATCTAATTTACGTGAAATACTATTATCTGCTTCATTTAGCTTAGGGTTACCGATCTGACAAGCTCTAGGTTCGTATCCAAGTAGTTGCCAGGTTTCATTTTGTAATTAATTTCAGTTGTAGGGAATCCCCGGAGTATACCTGTCAGGTAAATATCATTAAGTTTGTCATGAAGGGAAAATGGGTATAAACATCAGGTGTACAACTGCAGTGCTAATGTACTGTTGCAGGAGCTATCCTCCCGTTGCTTTCATTTTATTACTTTCTCTATCGCGTATGTACAATGCGTATAGTGGATAGAGAAGGTATTGTATTCCATCCTAAAATATCATGTCGAGATTTCACCGGAAATACCCGTTTCGAGGTCCCCTGAGTCCAAGAAGACATTTTAGAAAAAGGTCCGGGTGCGTCTATGGACAGCATGACTCAAAAACTCCGTTTAATACCAAACTAGGTAACTGTTTAAGTTTAGTATCTCATAAGGATGCGACACGAAGGTTTTCAAGAAAATTTCCCTCCCAAACTACTCTTTGCATGGAACCACTTTCGAAAATTTTGATTTTCTAAAAAATGGTTATGACAATATTGATTATAATATCGTATATTAAGAATATTTACATCACAAATGAAATTTACATCTTGAATTTTCTGGGAATAGCCTCTGAAGACCTCACTTAAACAATTTTTTATGATACCGAAAATTTGGAAAAATCGACCATATTTAACTTAAATAATTAATTTGATATTTAACGGACACACACATAACAAATCTGGTGTGTTCTATTCACATGACTTTCTCTACATCTCTGCAACAAATTATTGTTAAAAACCTTATGCTTCTATTTACTTCATGCTGATCGAAGCAGAAATAGTCTTATTACTTGCTTCCTTGTAAGTAGAAGCGAAATAAGGGAGTACCATAGGTTAAAGTGATAGTCGAAAGCTGGTTGCTATGTAACTGAAGTTCCTTTGTATGGACAGGAGTTGACAAATTCCTGTATGAGAAAAGTTTTCAAAGGCGAATCCAAAAAACAAGAAATATCTCAAAACCGACCAAATCCACGAAAAAAATGTATATATCATAAATGGTGTGTTTTAACGTGTTCTACATATTTTGAGTTGGTAAGTTTTTGTCCATCTCTTAAGGTTTAACAGTTATACAAAATTCCGTAAAATTCATCCAAAATAAAATAGTCTTCAGGGGCTACTCCCAGAAAATCCAAGATATATATCTTATTTGTCGGGTGATTACCTTTAATATACGATATTTTAATCAAAGTCGTTAGAGCCAGTTTTGATAAAATAAAAATTTTCGAGAAAAGTTCCATGTGGGGGGATTTTTCTCAAAATCTTTGTGTCCCTGGAACATACTAAACTTAAATACCAAGTTTAGTATTTTACCAACTTTTCGTTTTTGAGTTATCATGTTCACAGACACACGGGCACACGGATACACACACACACGGACCTTTTTCTGAAAATACTTTTTTATGGATACAGGGGACCCTAAAACATATATTTTCGGTGAAATCTCGGTATCGAATTTTTTGGTGAAGTGCAATACCTTCTCTATACACTATGTACATAGTACATATAGAGAAAGTAAAACTGTATTTCCGGAGAAATATAGATCTCGAATTTTAGAGTGGAACACAATAGCTTCTCTGCCTACTAGTCACATACATAGTACACGGTAGATAATATAAAACTAGCTAATGGAATCCAAGAAAATAATCATTTCGTTATGGTCCTCAGATATTTTGTATAATTACGCTGTAACAATTAACACTAATATTGTGAAGCAGTCGCTCTCCATAGTGGAGTGGTTACCGTGCTATACTCTAATACCCAAGGTTGTAGTGGGTGATCGAGTAGTTCGGACGTAAAAATCCCTAGCATGGATGCCTTTGGAAAGGAAGCAAAAACCATTGGTCCCGTAGGTTTACTTGCACATAAAGAGTTCCGTGACTTGAAAGAGAAGATTCCTGGGGTAAATTCTGCCATTTTCACGTCCTCAAGTAGCAATTTTGTCTATTGTGTATCTGTCCTGAAATGGGACATCAGTTATCTTTGTTTTTAATAACCTCTCGTAGGCTGAAGCCCCTATACCAATTACTAGAAAACGCATTAGATCATGTACTACCTTTCAGATGCGCATTTTTTTTTTTTTTTTTTTGCTTGAAATGTATATACGCATGTCGTTCTGTATTGAAATTTAATTATTAAGTATTTTTACTTTTTCTAGCACGTATGCACATATAATGTACATAGCAGCTAGAGAACGTTTTATATTCTACCCAAAAATTCGATGTACACATTTTACCGGAAAATATGTTTTGAGGTCCCCTGATCCGAAGAAAGCATGTTTAGAAAAAGATCCGTGTGTGTGCCTGTGATCAACATTGTTCAAAAACGAAAAACCGCTGAATTGAAACCTGGTATTTAAGTTTACCATCTTCTAAGGATACAACACTATAATTTTCAAGAAAATCTCCCACCACAAACTACAATTTTCAAGTAACAATTGTTGAACATTTTGTTTTTCCTCAAAAATGGCTCTAACGAATTTGCGTAAAATACCGTATAGTAAAGATATTAATAAGACAAATAAAATTATTATTTTGAATTTTCCGGGAATAGCCTCTGAAGACCTCCTTATTCTGGACGAGTTTTGTTGAACTTTGCGTAACTGTTAAACCGCAATTGATAGAGAGAAACTTGCTCCACGAAAAATGCAGAACCTCTTAAAAGGCATAAGCTATGTAATATACGTTTTCCTTGTAGAGTTGACCGTTTTCGAAATATTCCGTTTTATTGTTTTCAATTTTAAACTACGTTATTTTTCTCAAATGACACCATGCAAAGCGGACCAAACCTCATTTGTTTACATAGCGACTGGCTTTTAAAGGATTTGACTATCGCTTTAGCCTAATGCATTCACGTATTTCCGTTCTGCTTGCAAGGAAGGAAGCAATAAGACACTTCTGCTAATATTTATACGATTAGCTTGAGGTAGATAAAAGAATAATCTTATTAGGGGTAGTTTGTTTATTGAACAGGTAGAGAAAGTCATGTGAATGGAACATATAATATTTTTTAAGCTTAGAAATCCTCAAATTATGTATTCTAGAATTAGAATTTTAGGATGGAATACTATATCTTCTCAGCCTTCTATGTACGTATATACCTAGTATTCGGTAGACTAAGTAAAACTAGCTAATGAAATCCAAGAAAATAATCATTTCGTTATGGTTCTTGTCGCGGGAAGTCGGTGTCTCGTTCTGCAGTATCCTCAGCTTCGTCGTTGGTGAAGATTCCACTCCTAATCTTCTAATTAAAATTATCTCAGGCGTTTGTGTGTGAGGTTAATATTAAAAACACTGAATTTCTCTTACGTTTTGAATTTATTGAATCACAGATTTAACGGGCGGCTAGCTTGTTCCTTACAAATGTATTATAAATAAATACCATCCCACCACTTAAATTATCAAGAGCCTAATCTAACCTTCTGCACGTCATTCCCTCACCACTCATGCACGTGGACGTGCGCGTAACACAATGTGACGTGAAGCTCAAGAGAGATAGTAATAGAGAAACCACATAAGAGATCATTGCCTTAAATACTGATCCTGGGTGACGCCAGCTTTCGCGCCATAAAATGTAACAGTATTCCTTATTGGTTCTTAGTTAGCATCACCTCACAAGCTATGAGAATAAATTGTACCAAGTTCTGACGTCATAGCGTGCACATGGCGTGTTTGAAAAAACCCAATGGTTCCTTCTCACTTTAACTTTATGCTTGCTTTGTCTGTTTCTCTAATTCCCTGTGCTACTTGGAGGACAGGTCATTATTCCTGCTTCACTTCTTTATATGTCTGTTCTTTTCTATCTTAGCAGGTGGTGGTTGGTGAAGTGTTACCCGGAATTAAGCTAGCTCGCCTTGCCTTAATTAGCTAAGTTACAACAACTTGTATTTATGCATATTTGTACCCTTAAACGTTCACAACTATTTTACATTGCTTTCTATAAGCTTATAATATGATCTACAACTTATTTCTCTTTTTATATATTTTGTGTGCATGTGGTATGTGCTCCTACATCCCCAGATATTTTGTATAAGTACGCTGTAAAAATTTTCTATTCTAATATTATAAAGGAACCGATTTCCGTAATGTAGTGGTTACCGTGCTGGCCTCTAATATCCAACGCGATAGAGTAATTGCGACGTAAAAATCCCTAGCATGGATTCCTTGGAAGGGAAGCAAAAACCGTTGGTCCCAATCCATACTTTGAAAGAGAAGGCTCCTGGGCTAAATTCCGCCATTTTCGCCCCTATTTAGTTGTGAATTCTTCCTAAAGGTGCATCTGTCCGGAAATACCACATTAGTTATCTTTGTTACTTTCCATATACGTACCATATACACAGTGTATAGAGAAGGTATGGTATTCCACCCAAAAATTCTATACCAAGATTTCACCAGAAATACGCGTTTTAGGGTCCCCTATATCCAAAAAATAATTTTTGGAAAAAGGTCCGCGTATATGTGTGTCCGTTTGAACACGATAACTGAAAAACGGAAACTCGGCAAAATACCAAACTTGGTATTTAAGTTTAATATCTTCTAGGGATACAACACGAAAGTTCTGAGAAAAATCGCCCCATCCTGAACTAGCTTTTACATAGAAAAAAATTCGAACATTTCTATTTTCTCAAAAATTTCTCTAACGATTTTTATTAAAATACCGTATATTCATATTTACACCACAAATAAAATGTATATCTTGAATTTTCTGGGAATAGCCTCTAAAGACCTCTTTATTCTGAATGAATTTTGTGTAAGTAGTAAACTGTAAGAGATAGATAGAAACTTACTACTCAAAAAGCGCAGATCACGTTAAGACACACAATTTATGTCATACACTTTTTTTTTTTTTCGTGGAACATGACCATTTCTGCGATATTCTTTGTTATTTGATTTAAATTTACGATTGTATAAAGTAGATAGAAGAATATGATTTTTAACAACAAAATCATGTCAATTGAACACATCCGATACTTTTAGTAATCTGTATACCTGTTGCGTAGAAACCGTATTAGACCACGTACTACCTAGATGCGCAATTTATGTTTTGTGTTTGATATTATGTATATAAGGCATGTCGTTTGCTGTTTAAGTTATTATTAAGTATTTTTCCATTAACCTTTTACGGTCATTGTTGCAATTAGACTCAGTTTTAGTTTAAGATTATTATTGGCGTTTCACCATTAAGCGTTTTATAGAGCAATTAGTACAAGCAGTGTGTTGGTAACAGCTGCATCCTTCTCGCACGTCTAGCGGCGCCACTGTGGCGGTGCACTTGGTTAATTATTGGTGCAACGTAGCACGCATTTGTTTCCTGTGGGACAACTAATGGCAATATATAACCTAAGAATACACTATGGGCGGACGTTTGTTCGCTGTACTTTGTAAACGAAAATTAATTTCTTACGTTAGTTCACAATTGCCACGTTCCACCCAAGGGAATTAACCAGCAAGTTATCAGTACAAGCATATGTAGCGAGAAAGTGAACTGTAACGTGGATTTTATAAGCATTAAATTCAGATGCCCGCTTATCAGTTAATTTGTCCATCCTTTGACTTAGTGGTTGCCGCCCCTTTGCTTGCACGCTAATGAAGCAGTAATAACATTTATTATATACGTTCATCAACACATATTCTCGGAAGTTTTCACTCTATTAGGTAGAGTGAGTAGGGGAAGCATTGCATGCCACCCAAAACTCAATGCCGAGGTTTCACTGGAAATACGCGCTTTGAGACACTGAACAATAAAAAAATATGATGTGTTCCATTCATATGACCTTTCTACATTTCTGTAACAAATTTTTGTTAAAAAGCTTATGATTCTATTTACTTCATGCTAATCGAGAAAAAATTAGCAGAAATATTCTTATTACTTGCTTCCTTGTAAGTGGAAGCGAAATAAGGGAGTATCATAGGTTAAAGTGATAGTCAAAAGCTGGTTGCTATGTGACTAAAGTTCCTTTGTTTGTATGGACATGAGTTGACAAATTCCTATATGAGAAAAATAAGTATTTTAAAGCTGAAGCCAAAAACAAGGAACGCCTCAAAAACGAATAACTCCACGAAAAAAAAAAAAGACATATAGCATGAATTGTGTGTTTTAAGGTGCTCTACATTTGTTGTGTGGTAAGTTTTTGTCCATCTCTTACGGTTTAGCAGTTATGCAAAATTCTGCAAAGCCATCCAGAATAAAGTAATCTTCAGAGGCTATTCCCATAAAATTCAAAAATTACATTTTATTTGTCGGATAAATATATTTAATATACGATATTTTATTCAAATTCGTCAGAGCCATTTTTGAGAAAATCAAAATTTTCGACAAAAATTTCATGTAAAGGGTAGTTTGGGTGGGGAGATTTTTCTCAAAATCTTCTTGTCGCATCCCTGGAAGAAACTAAACTTAAATACCAAGTTTGGTATTTTACCGACTTTTCGTTTTTGAGTTATCGTGTTCACTCGTGGTGAGCCTAGGTGTAGCTGCTGTGTACCTAGCCTGGTAAGGATTTAACTACAGGAATGAGGTCAAGGTTAAGGTTTTGTATTTGAGGTTTCGGGTAATGGTGTTAAGGAGTAGCGCTAGATAGGCTCCTCGAATTGTTTTTGTTGGAGAATTTTGATTAGCCACCCCAATTGTGGGAGAGGGGAGTACTTGGTTCAGCTGATTTGCTGTTGGCTGGTTTGAAGCCGTTATTACCGGGGATGCCCGCAAGCCATGCGGGAAACCCGATACCACCTGTACCGGTGTTCAGTGGGTAAGTACTCCCTCAGCCAGCTGATAAGACATTCTCATGCTCGCTCTATCTGACGTAAAATTTCTGAGCCCGTGTCCTAATGATATCTTCCACATATGCGAGGGCCGAAGCTTCATGTAGTGGCCTCAAAGAGAAACGTCGACATACATAATATATGGACCGGAGTCCTCTGTTCTATACCCCACACTTCGCAGGCGTAGAGCATCATGGAACTGGAGCGATGACGTCATGTTTTAATTTCTTCATATATATTTACTTGGCTTTCACGTGCCAAGCAATATTATTTTATGCAGTATAGTTGTAGTTGCCTAGATTGCTTCAAGCTTAAATTCTGCGTCAAGATTGAGCTTAAAATGACCTATGACTCTGAATTCGGCCCTTAGAAATACATACATGAAGCGATCTGAATATTCCAGTATGACATATCTCAGAACACTGCCCTCTAATATCTAAAGCCATACAGGATTCACATCACAGAATACCGAGGCTTCTCCTGTCCCATTATATCCAAATCCATGCATATGCCTTCCATTTGCTTCACGACACCTGTTGCTTGTCTTTGATGTATTGAATTCGGGTCTATGTCACAAATTACGCGTAAATTACACAGAAACTGTCCTCACAGCCTGCTAATTTCTGAACCAACATCGGCGTATTCAGGGCGCCTACAGATATTGTTTACAAACCAATCAACACACCATTATTATATAAGCCTGAATCTGTAATTAAGTGATGAATGCCATTTGTAGAGATATAGCGTATTTGCAGATAACCGCAATATTCCCTCTGTCCCTAGTTTAAACCTACTCACAGTCAGCTATTTATATCCTCAACCAGTTGAAACACGTTCCTCGTCGTTTGACGGTTTACCCCTACAACATTTAGCAAACACTTATTCACCTGTCTCCAGCTTTTTACTTTCTCTAGCCCACATGTATAGCGTTCATAGTGGGTAGATAAAGTATTGTATTCAACCCAAAAATTCGATACCCAGATTTCACCGGAAATATATGTTTTGTGGTCACCTAATTCCGAAAAAGATCCGCGCGTGCGTGTCTGTGAACAGCATAGCTCAAAAACTAAAAGACTGCTAAATACCAAACTTGGTATTTAAGTTTTGTATGTTCCAAGAACGAAGATTTTTAAGAAAATCCCGCCACCCCAAACTACCCTTTACATGGAAAAATGTTTAAATCTTTTTATTTTCTCAAAAATGGCTCTAACGATTTTGTTTAAAATACCGTAGGTATATTAAAGCTATAAATTTTGATTCTCTGGGAATAGCTTATGAAGACCTCTTTATTCTGGGTGCATTTTGCATTAACTGCTAAACAGTAAGAGATAGAAAAAAGTCCTACTGCACAAAATATGTATATCCAATTAAAACACACAATATATGTTCTTTACATTTTTGTTGTGCTGCTGTTTCCGAGATATTCCTTGTTATTGGTTTGTAAAATGTTTTCTCAGATAGGAAGTGTCTATTCATCTTTTGTTCTACCCCTAGCCAAGCACAGAAGCGAACTGCAATGACAATCGCATAATGATAGCTTTTAAAACATTTGACTATCAGTTTAGCCTAGTGTATTCCCTTAGTTCCCTTCTACTTATAAGGAACTAAGAAATTAGGAAATTATGCCAATGTTTGTCTCGATTAGCATGATGCAGAAAGAAGAATAATCTTTTGTAAGAAGTTTGTTTGTAGAACAGCTAGAGAAAAGCATGACAGACCTAGCCAAACTCTACGGACACTAAGGAACAAACCCGATGCAATCCATTTACATGACTTTCTCTACAAACTAATGCTAACAAAGATTATTCCTTTATCTACACCGTGATAAACATTAGCAGAAATGGTTGTATTAGGAAAATAAGCAAAAGGGAAATAAGGTAAAACACTAGAGTAAAGCGATAGTCAAATCTTTTCAAAAGCCACTGAAACAATTGAAATTCGGTTTTCACATTGTACGGCCAGGAGTAAAACAAAAGAGAGATGAAGAGCAAATGATGAGCTCCCATTTGAGAAAAGTATAAGCAATTACAAGGAGTATCTTGGAAAGGGATAATTCTACAAAAGAAATATGTATGGCATAAATTGTGTGTTTTAACGAGATCTGCATTTTTTGTGTAGTAAGTTTTTGTCCATCTCTTACAGTTTACCTGTTATGCAAAATGTATCCATAAAGAAATGGTCTTCAAGGGCTTATTACCAGAAAATTCATTTCGTTTGTCATGAAAATATCTTAAACATGTGGTATTTTAATCAGCGTGTGCTGTATCGGTATGTGAGGGGGTTGTGTTAAGTAAAAAAGAGCAATAGTAAGTCATTTTTGAAAAAAACAAAAGTTTCGAAAAATGTTCTAAGTAAAGTTGTTCTAGTTGGGGTGTGGGATTTCCCTGAAAATCTTCTTGTCGCAACCTTAGAAGATGCTGACCCTAAATATTAAATTTGGTGTTTACCTGAATGTTATGTTTATACTGTCCACATACACACGCACGCACACACAAACACATGGAACTTTTTGTAATGCTTTTTTGGAATCAGAGGACACTAAAACACGTATTTCCGGTCAAATCTCGGTATCGAATTTTTGGGTGGAATACAATACCTTCTCTATCTACTGTATACATTGTACACACGTGCTAGAGAAACTAAAATTTAATGTGTTACACTCACTTTGCTTTCTCTTCCTATCTTACAAGAAGTTATTCTTACAGAAGCTTAATCTTCCATCTGTTTCGTACAAATCGGGGAAAACTTAGCAGAAATGGATTTATTATATATTTGCTTGTAGATACAAGGAGAATTACGAAATACAGTGGGTTAAAACGATATATTTTAAAAGTTTATCAGCAGGTGATCATTTTTAGTTATCTTTGTATGGAGAAGATTATAAAAGAAATGACGACTCCCCAGTTTAGAAAAGTGTAAGACTGCAAAATTTAAAGCAATAACTAGGAATATCTTGAAACGGTTAACAATTATGGTACGTTTTAACGAGATCTACCATTTCTGTAATAAAATCTCTTTTAATTATAAAAGGTATGCAAAAGTCATCCAATATGAAGAGCTCCTGAGAGGCTTTTCCTAGAAAGTTTAAGAGAGATGCATTTCATTTGTCATGATATAAAAATAGTTAAAGCCATTTTTAA
This sequence comes from Hymenopus coronatus, assembly GCA_030762935.1. Taxonomy (NCBI): domain Eukaryota; kingdom Metazoa; phylum Arthropoda; class Insecta; order Mantodea; family Hymenopodidae; genus Hymenopus; species Hymenopus coronatus. The sequence continues at coordinate 36,908,632 of CM060895.1, forward strand.
GAAAATCAAGATTTTCGAAAAATTCACGTAAAGGATGGTTGAGGTGCTATTCACACACGTACACAAACGACCTTGTTCTTAAAATTTTCTTTTGTATTTAGGGGCCTCAAAACATATTTCCGGTGACATTTCTGTACCAAATTTTTAATTGGAATGCAACAACTTCTCTACCTATTATGTACATTGTATGTATGTGGTAGAGAAAGTAATAAATACTATGAAAAAGCACTGCTACAAAACAACAAATACCGCAGTTTGTTCTGATGTTTTTTTATGTTAGATATAAACTTTAATAATTGGACTCGATTCAATTTTATATATATATATATATATATTGATTTAGGTTGAAGAGAATTTTTTTAGTGCTCAAAATTTATATTATGTTTTCATAAAAATAAGAGGATTAAACCAATTGTTTCAAGTAGAATGGAGCTAAGTGACTTCTACACTGCCACATTCGGACTGTCTCGTCATTATTTACAGAGAAAGCCTTAATCGAAAAGAAATCATGGCACTTTAAGTAACACCAATATAGCTTTGTTTATTTACAGTAACTAATGTAACATAAAACTAAGAAAACGCACAAAACAAAATTAAGATCAGAAGAAGTTTGATATTGCAGTTGTTATCCATGTCACTCAGGTTTTGTTTTTCTGTTTATAAAGCTTGAAAACTTCTCGAAGAGAAGAAAATTAGTTCCTTACAAAAAAAATCTGATGTGTTCTATTCACATGACTTTCTCTACATCTCTGCAACAAATGATTGTTAAAAAGTTTATGCTTCCATTTATTTAATTCTAATCGAGAAAAAATTAGCAGAAATAGTCTTATTACTTGCTTCCTTGTAAGTAGAAGCGAAATAAGGGAGTACCATAGGTTCAAGTGATAGTCAAAAGCTGGTTGCTATGCGACTGAGGTTCCTTTGTTTGTATGGACAGGACTTGACAAATTTTAATATGAGAAGAGTATTAAGTTTTTTAAAGCTGAAACCAATAACAAGGAATAACTCAAAAACGACTAACTCCACGAAAAAAATGTATATTACATAAATTGTGTGTTTTATCGTGATCTACATTTTATGTGTAGTAAGTTTTTGTCCATCTTTTACGCTTTAGCAGTTACGCAAAATTCCGTAAATTCATCCAGAATAACGTAGTCCTTAAAGGCTATTCCCAGAAAATTCAAGATATGCATTTTATTTATGAGGTACATATTTTTAATATACGATATTTTAATCAAAATCGTTAGCGTCATTTTTGAGAAAATCAAAATCTTCGAAAAAAGTTATTTGTAAAGGGTAGTTGGGGTGGGTGGATTTTCTTGAAAATTTTCGTGTCGCATCCTTGGGAGATACCAAACTTTAATACCAAGTTGGGAGATACCAAACTTAAATACCAAGTGCGGTATTTAACGGTCTTTTCGTTTTTGAGCTATGCTGTCCACAGACACACACACACACACACACACACACATACACACTCACATAGAGACACACACGCACACACATGGATTTTTTTCCAAAAATGCTTTTTCTGGATTCAGGGGGACCCAAAACATGTGTTTCCGGTATAATCTCAGTATAAAATTTTGGGTGGAATACAATACCTTCTCTATACACTATGTACATAGTACGTGTAGAGAAAGTCATAGGCAACTGAAATAATACGTGAGTATTCCGAACATCGGAGTATTAATCTCAGAATATATGGATGTGAACTTCGACTTCGTTGCGTTTTCTTGTTAGTAAATTATGAGCAGTCATAGAAACTTTTACAGTCAATGAGATTATGATGAATTGCTTTGTATTATTTTATATAAATATGCAATAAATCCCATGTGAGGACAGACGGACGGACAGACAGCCAGACAGACAGACAGACAGAGATAGAAGGATGGATGGGATAGGATGGGATAGGATGGGATGGGATAGGATAGGATAGGATAGGATAGGATAGGATAGGATAGGGCGGACGGACGGACGGATGGATGGATGGATGGATGGATGGATGGATGGATGGATGGATGGATGGATGGATGGATGGATGGATGGATGGATGGATGGATACATGTATTTGCCAAAACAAAGTACATTGTGTAGCAACGTCAAATACAAACAAGATCAAAAACAATTGACAGTATTATAAAATTCATCCAGACAATAAAATGGATTTAAAATCAAAGTACGCTTCACTGACCTCTTAAAAGATTCAATGGAGAGAGCTTTAGTGCTGTTACCAAGTTTGTTAAATAGATTTAATGATATTATTTCAAAGGAATTTTGTATCTTGCTATATTTACATCTATTTATGTAAATATTGGAACTAGTTCTGGTGTGATGAAGATGGATTTCGAAACATAGATTGTATTTATGACTATTTTTCTTAGCAAATAAGAGGCAGTGGAACACAAACAATAAATTATAGCGGCCTCGGAAAATAACAAAGAATAGTTGATTTCTTCTCTTGGCATTGGTCATGGAATAACAGAATCAAAAACAATTTCAAGGCCATCCGTGACTGCTTTTGCGCTAATGCAAATGAGTTACAATAGCTTCTTTGGAAGAAGGCATTATATTAAGTAATGTTAAAATAAACATCTGAGGAATAAATGCTTTTTATCAATTAATTAAAAGGTAATATTTGCTTTAATTTCACATAAAATTCGGTGTCAAGATATCACCGACAATACATGTTCTAAGCCCCCTAGACCACTCGAAAATTAAGTTGTTAGACAAAACCACAAACAACTAAAAACCCGAATATATGCTGTGCGCGTGAACAACAATTAAAACAGATGTTGGATCATACCAAACTGATATTTAAGTTTGTTACCTTGCAAATACAAGATACACAGGAGCTAAAAAATACCACGCCGTTAAACTACTGTTTACACGGATACCTTTTCACTATTTTTTATTTCCTCCTAAATAACACAATTTTTATTAATTTGAGATATTTATATGATTAATAGAATATGTATTTTGTATCCTCTGGGGAATAACGGATGTTTTTATTCATTCGGATTTAATTTTCTGTAATTCTCTAAACATTAAACCGTAGATATAAACTTGCCATTCAAAACAGGTAGATATATCTTTAAAACATAATTTATTTCAAATATTTTATGGCCATATACGAGTTATTTCGTTGTTATTGTTTGGAATTTTCCAAGTTTATTGTTAATATATCTCTATTGCAACTTAAAAATGATTATTATTATATTTTAGAGGGTAAAGCCTCTGAATTTCTCATAAGCAGTTTTTCATAATTTGAATCACAAATTGGCTGCGGGGATAGCAGAAAGATTTCACTTGCTTTCCTGAAAATATAGGCTTAATTATGCAGTACCATCCCCTGTCAAACTCTCTCCCTCTCACACACATATTTTATTTATTTCTGCTTTAGAGGATCTTAAAGCGTGTATTTCTGGGATGTAGGTCTTTCCTACCTGCGATAGTATTAAAAATCTGATGTGTACCATTCACATGACTTTCTCTATATCCCTGCAACAAATTATTCTTATAAAGCTTATACTTGTATTTACTTTATGCTAATCAGAAAAAATGAGCAGAAATAGTCTTATTACTTGCTTCCTTGTAAGTAGAAGCGAAATAAGCGACTACCATACGTTAAAATTATAGTCAAAAGCTGGCTGCTATGTCAATGAAGTTCCTTTGTTTATATGGATAGCAGTTGACAAGTTCCTGTATGAGAAAAGTATACGTTTTTCATAGCAGAAACCAAAAATAAGGAATGTCTCAAAAACGACGAATTCACGAAAAAAATGTGTATAACATAGTAAATTGTGTGTTTTAACGTGCTCTACATTTTTTGTGCAGTAAGTTTTGTCCATCTCTTACAGTTTAGCAGTTATTCAAAATTCAGTAAAATTCAGTAGTTTATCCAGAATAAAATACTCTTCATAGGCTATTCCCAGAAAATTCAAGATATACATTTTATTTGTCAGGTAAATATCTTTAATATACGAAATATTAATCAAAATCGTTAGAGCCATTTTTGAGAAAATCAAAATTTTCGAAAAGAGTTCCATGTAAAGGGCAGTTTGGGGTGGGGGGATTTTTCTTAAAATCTTCGTGCCGCATCCCTGGAAGATACTAAACTTAAATACCAAGTTTGGTATTTTACCGACTTTTCGTTTTTGAGTTATCGTGTTCACAGACACACGGACATACGGACACACGGAAAACACACACGGACCTTTTTGTGAAAATGCTTTTATATATATATATATATATATATATATATATATATATTGGGGACTCTAAAACGTATATTTCCGGTGAAATCTCGGTATCGAATTTTTGGGTGGAGTGCAATACTTTCTCTATACACTATGTGCATAGTGCGTATAGAGAAAGTAAAAAAGCAAACACGTTTAAAACGGTATGTGGTAAACATTTCTGTCCTCAAATTACATTTACGTGAGGTGTTCTTAGGTTGATAATAATTTAAGATGATAGTTTAAAGTCAATTACGCTTGTTAACATAGAATATTTGGCTTGTGCGTGAGTTTTATCCACCTGAGTAAATATCGCCTGTGATGTTGCACGGAAGGTTAGCTGAAATCTTTGCTGAAGCTGTTGCTTTTCGCATCGTCTTAGACACTGGTAAATAAATGCGCTGGAACATGTACATTTTACATTCCATTTTCTGACACGCAATGCGAACTGTGAATGGAGTTTCTATTTATGCCAGTTTATCGATTTAAATGCGAAAATAGCTAGCTATAACAAGTGCTGTGTTAAGCTAAGTTCAATTTGATACTTGAATTATACAAGGAACGCTTCTTCATATTCAATATAAATTGTATTATCATTGTGAAGCATACTATAAACGATTTGAATATTGTGTTTATTTTAGACTGACTTTTTAGATTAGTATATTGTACTATAACTATGGGCGGCACCATAGGTAAGTGTTTAGTCCGCTCGCCTCCATCTAGGCGGCCCAGGTTCGATCCCAAGCGTCCGTATGTGGGATTTGTGCTGGACGAAGCGGCGTCAGGGCGGATTTTCTCCGCCACTCATTCCACCAAGTGCTCCATCATCACCTTTCCAATAATCAATTTCGCTTACATTTTATATCATCCACTTCCTCATGTTCATGCCTAGCTACGGGCTAACCTCTCGTAATAGGTTCTTCATTCTGTGGTTTCGTGCCGTTGGCTCCCCGACAGGCTTGTGATCCCTAGGCATTGGGGCGTCACTCTTATAAATACGGGGAGGGTAAGCCGATTGCGAAACGAAACTATAAATATGACATTGTATTATTGGTCATTATTATTATTATTATTTCGATTTTCTTTTAATTATAATTTTTACTTTGTACTACTACGAGGGTCGACTGATAAGTCCCGGGACTTACACAGATATGGCGCCACTAGGACAGTTAGACGGTCGCATCGTTTAGTTTAACTCTAGACTAGCTTGTATCCATAGTTACAGGTCAATAGCTTGTTTAGTTTTCGAATGACAGCATTTTTAAACAAGACAACTTTAGAAAATTCAGGATTAAATTTTTCCATTTGAAAGACTTAACGCCTAAAGAAATTAAGGAGGAAATTGACATCACATTGAAAGACTCTGCCCCTTCATATTCAATGATTAAAAGGTGGGTTGCAGAGTTTAAAATGGGACGTACGAGCACTAGTGATGAGCCTTGCTCTGGATGCCCTTTAGAAGTGACAACTCCAGAGATCATTGAAAAAATTCATTGGAAGACCGCAGATTAAAGTTGTTTGAGATTGCAGAGGCTTTAAACAATCAAAAGAATGTGCAGGTAATATTTTAAGTAATTTTTTGGGCTTTCACAATATTTGTTCAAGATGGGTGCCGCGTTTGTTGACACCTGATCAAAAGTTGCAAAGAAAAACTGTTTCTGCTAAGAATGTGGAACTCTATCATAAAATTTCCAGTAAATTTTGAGACGGCTTATTACCATGGATGAAACTTGGATTTATCACTACACTCCAGAAAGTAAATCACAGTCAAAACAGTGGATTGCGCCAGGTGAACCAACTCCAAAAAAGGCAGTCAATTTTGTCAGCTAACAAGGTTATGGCGACTGTTTTCTTGGATGCACAGGGAATTATTTTTATTGATTACTTGGAAAAGGGTAAAAGTATCACTGGTGACTACCACACAAGCTTACTACAATGTTTGAGTGATGAGGTGAAAAGAAAAAGGAATCATTTCGGGGGGGGGGGAAACTTGTTTCATCCCGAAAATGCTCCGGCCCATCGTTCAGTCACTGCAATGGGAAGCATCTGATGTGTTCCATTCACATGACTTTCTCTACATCTCTGCAACTAATTATTGTTAAAAATTTTATGCTTCTATTTATTTCATGCTAATCGACAAACAATTAGCAGAAATACTTCCTTTAAGTAGAAGAGAAATAAGGGAGTACCATAGGCTAAAGTGATAGTCAAAAGCTGGTTGCTATGTGACTGAAGTTCCTTTATCTGTATGGGCAGGAGCTGACAAATTCTTGTATGAGAAAAGTTAAGTCTTTCACATACTGAAACCAATAACAAGGAATATCTAAAAAATGATCAACTCCACGAAAAAAAAATGTATACAACATAAATTGAGTGTTTCAATGTGCTCTACATTTTTTGTGTGATAAGTTTTTGTCCATTACTTACGGTTTAGCACTTATGCAAAATTCCGTAAAATTTACAGTCTTAAGAGACTATTCCCAGAAATTTTAAAATAAACATTTTATTTGTCAGGTGAATATGTTTAATATACGATATTTTAATCAAAATCGTTAAAGCCATTTTTAGAAAATATAAATTTTCGAAAAAAGTTCCATGTAAAGAGTAGTTTGGCGTGGAAGCATTTTTCTCAAAATTCTTGTCACACCCCTGGAAGATACTAAACTTAATACAAAGTTTGGTATTTTACCGACTTTTCGTTTTTGAGTCATCGTGTTCACAGACACACGAACACACTGACACACGAACACACATACACGGACCTTTTTCTGAAAATACTTTTTTTGGATACAGAGGACCCTAAAATATACATTTCCGGTGAAATCTCGGTATCGAAATTTTGGTGGAGTGTAATATCTTCTCTATACACTATGTACATAGTACGAGTAAAGAAAGTAAAATTGTGAGAATTAAAGTTGGAATTGCTAGAACATCCACCCTATTCGCCAGATCTAGCACCCAGTGACTACCACCTGTTCCCAAACCTCAAAAAATTTCTTCGCGGACGAAGATTTTCACAGCAACGAAGAGGTTATTGATGCGGTAGACAGCTATTTTGAGGACCTTGATAAATCCGACTATAGAGGTGATTTAATTAAATTAGAACACCGATACGACAAATTTATTAGCCTTTCTGGAGATTATGTACAGAAATAAAGCAAAAGAAATTTTTAAATGCTGTTTTCATTGTTCGGGATTATCAACCGACCCTCGTATATCCCTGTCTGACACATATCCTCTGTTAAAAGCCTCTTGTTAACTTTTGTCCGCTTTATAACTTTATTTGTAGAATGTCTGTTAATGTTGTTACAAGTGAAGGCAGACGGCATGCCCTGGAGATGTTGTCTCCCTGTATCACTTGGCATCGAACATGAATGACCCTTGAGAGACTGATCGTAATGCACAATGCTACCGGCGGCGGCGGCGGCAACAGGATTCCCCCAATTAAACTGTTGAATGTCCCGCCTGGGTAATGAAGTCATGGCCATTAGCCGATTGACGCGGCATGTAATGAGATGTAAATGGCAGATAACGTTTGGTGTAAATCAAGGGTGAAGCTTAACCGAGGGGGAAATCCTGCTGATAGCTTCTTGGCAAAAATAATGAGCTGCACTGAAAATTAATTAAAATATCTACCCAGAGAAGAAAGTTATGTTTTCACTTCCCTCGCAGCCACATCGATTGGTGCTGGGTACTCCAAACAAAGCCGCTAACCACTGCACGCACGGAGTCACTCCTATCGATATTGCTTGAGTTACGCTCTGAATATAACGGTTTGAAGAACATATTCAAACGTTGGAAATTTTGTGAAGATTAGTATTAAATTAACGGTGGTTATGGCAGTTTCATTAAATGAAACTTCTTTTGCATACATATTATTTCTTCGACATAAAAAAATCTGATGTGTTCTATTCACATGACTTGTTCTACATCTCTGTAACAAATTATTGTTAAAAAGTCTATTCTTCTATTTACTTAATGCTAATCGAGAAAAGATTAGCAGAAAGTGGTTTTTGTGTTACTTGCTTCCTTGTAAGTAGAAGGGAAATAAGGAAGTACCATAAACTAATGCAATAGTCAAATCTTTTTAAAGCTGGTTGCTATGTCATTGAAGTTCCTTTGTTTGTATAACCAGGAGTTGACAAATTCACGTAAGAGAAAAGTTATAAGTATTTTAATATTGAACCCAATAACAAGAAACATCTCAAAAGTGGTCAATTCCACGAAAAAAATGTGTATAACTAAATTGTGTGCTTTAAGGACCTCTGCATTTTTTGTTAAGCACGTTTTGTCTATTTCTTATGGTTTACCAGTTATACTAAATTCCACAAAATTCCTCCAGAATAAAGAGGTCTTCAGAGGCTATTCCCAGAAAATTCGAGGTATTCATTTTATTTTTCATGTATATCCTTTATGTACCATATGTTGATCAAAATTGTTAGAGCTATCTTTTCGAAAACCTTTTCATGAGAAGGGTATTTGGGGATGGGGGAGATTCTTGAAAATCTTTGTATCCTTGAAGATACTGAACTTAAATACCAAGTTTGGAATTTAACGGACTTTTTTTTTTTTAGCTTGAAGAGAAGAATGATAAATGGGGAAAAATATGAATCTACATTGCACCGGTTTACGGATAAATGAAGAAAAAACGCCCTCATTTGGCAAAGATAAAGATTTTTATCCATCAAGACAATGCAAGGGTGCACATCTGCGCAATTTCAAGTGCGAGAATTGTAAAATTAAGGTCCGAATTATTACAGCATCAACCGTACTCACCATATTTGGCCCCAAATGATTTGTTTTTATTCCCAAACTTGAAAGAGTGGCTCATATGATGGCGATCCACATCTGACGAAGAGTTCATCTCCCAAACAGACGTCTATTTTAAGGACCTTCCGCAATCCTGCTTTTTGGAAGGCTTAAAACAGTTGGGAAAAGTGTATCAAGCTAAAAGGAGATTATACTGAAAAAAGAAATTACCAAAAATAATTTGTTTTTCTATTTATTCTAAGAGCTTAATGAACGCCCTCAGTACATTCATTGATAACGGCATATCATTGCGAGGAAAATGCAAGAAAAAAGCAGAAGAAAATGTGCGTTGTTTGAAAATAAGTCGATTCTGCTGCAGAGATTTTACAACGACCAACCGACACCACTAATGATGAATATGGTGGAAAAGATTATAGTTAAGTTTCCATTTTATAGGTTTTTATCTCCTTTCAATTTTCATGAAATGATACTGAAAGTTTATAAACACAAAATACTGAATTTATTAGCTTCAAACATTTTCAAGAGTGAAATGTATACGCACATTTTAGAACAATTTTGAGTTTTTGAACGTACCCTGTAGATTACTAATTTTCATAAATAATGTAACTACTCCCTGCGACAGTAATGTGACAGTAATCACACACTCTTAAACACGTTAGTGAACACCTGTGCCACAGCAAATGTGATTGTTACACCTGTGCGTGTGGACACGTGTTCTGTCAGAAGAGTTTTATCGAAGCCGCGCATTAAGCCGGAATGAGTCTGTTACAGCTGCGATGGTTTTGCACACACGACTATTTCTGGAAGTTTCCAGTAACGCGACTAACAGATATAAAAATAGCAATGAAGCCCTGCCCAAAGTTCAGTTTTCATCGGCAATGCATCAACAGTTTAGTGAGTTCGACAGGAATTTCTCATCGCTGTATCGCCGTCGCAGCGAACGTCGAAAAGGAAATATTCGGCAGAATTGTTACGAAAGACAGTTATTTGTGAGGAGAATCTGATTGTAATCAGTTTTTGGAGGAAATAAAGAATTGTTGGATGGATAAAAATAAAATGTTTGTTACAATAAATAAACTTGAGATAAACTGCGTTTACGAATAACTAAAATGCATTTATTTATCTATAGTATTATGATTATGTAAATAGTTTACTAAAATTTGTTTCTATGATTCCTAGGAACAAACAATAAAAACGTAAAGCGAAAAAAGCATTAACATAATTATTTGTTTTTTAATTTGGAGGACTATAGTGTTCATCCACATTCTTTAACAATTCTCACATGTGTTCTTTTTAAATATATAAATAAAATAAAACATCTTCTTAGCACCAGTGCTACAACCTAACATTAGAAATCCATAGTTAAAGAATGGAATAATCCACAATAAATATTTAGCACATCATTCTTGGGAAGCAAGCTGCTTAATATTATTAATGAAAATAACGTTGGCAATTTTAGACACAGAGAATCAGTGTAAAATTTCCAAGAATGTTTACTGTCAAGACGAAGTTTAACTGAAAAACCATTTCTCATTATTACTGAGACTAAACCCAAAAGTGTGTGCTATATAGAGTCAGATTTATGTCATTAGCATTGAACCAAAACTATTCTATTTTTACTTTCTCTATACGCACTATGTACAGCGTATAGAGAAACTATTGCACTCCACCAAAAAATTCGATACCGAGATTTCATCGGAAATATATGTTTTAGGGTCCCCTGTAACCAAAAAAAGTATTTTCAGAAAAAGGTCCGTCCGTGTGTGTGTGTGTGTGTAAGTGTGTGTGTGTCCGTATGTCTGTGAACACGATAACTCAAAAACGAACAGTAGGTAAAATACCAAACTTGGTATTTAAATTTAGTATCTTCCAGGGATGCGACATGAAGTTTTGAGAAAAATCCCCCCACCCCAAACTACCCTTTATGTGGAACTTTTTTCGAACATTTTGATTTTCTTAAAAATGACTCTGACGATTTTGATTAAAATATCATTTATTAAAGATATTTACCTGACAAATAAAATGTATACGTTGAGTTTTCTGGGAATAGCTTCTGAAGACCTGTTTATTCTGGATGAATTTTGCCTAATTTGGCATAACTAGTAAACCGTAAGAGATAGACAAAAGCTTACTAAACAAAAAAATTAGGTCTTGTTAAAATACACAAGTTATGTCATATACATTTTTCTCGTGGAGCTTGCCGTTTTCGAGGTACTCATTGTTATTAGTTTCAGTTGTGAAGTATTTATACTTTTCTCAGACGGGAGTATCCGTTTTTCTTTTGTTCTATTCCTGGCCAAGAAAAGAAGCAATGACAATCGCGTAACGACAGCTTTTAAAACATTTGACTATAGGTTTAGCCTAATGTATTCCCTTATTTTCTTCCTACTTATATGAAACTAAATAATAAGAATATTGTGCTAATGAGTACCTCGTTTAGCAAGGTGCAGAAAGAAGAATTATCTTATGTAAGAAGTTTGTAGAACAGCTAGAGAAAGTCATGTGAGTGTAACACATAAGATATTTTAAAGACTTCATCTATAACCACTTTGATATCAAACGCCTCAAAATCGTGGTATCATCAGCATATACATTTATTCTAATAGGTATAGCCACTGGTATACCATTTATAGGAATCGTAAAGAAACTGGGTCCTAAATGATAAAATGGTACCTTTTAATGAATCACAAGAAGTCAATAGTGTGCATTTTTTCTAATAAAAATCATAGTTTTTCTAGAAATTTTAATTCTAAAGACAACGAGCGATACACAAACATATGCCCTTAAACATAACATAAAATAAACATATGTACCATATGTTTTCCAGATAGTGTATCTCCAATACATTAATTATATATTAATTTAAAATTATAATATATACTTATGGAATACAATACTATATTTAGTTAAAATAATGTTAAAGTAAATACTCAGTTAAGAAAAATATTAAAATTAAAAAGGTGTAATGTTACATAATTATTTATAAGAAATATATAATTATATAACATTGGGACTTTTTGTGTTAGAATTTACCTCGCTACCTATGTTGGTATTTGATATATTGGCAATATGAAAGTTTGCTTATTAAGAACTATATTTGTATTGAAAGTTTGTTGAGTTATTATGCGTGCATTTTTATTTCATTTTAAATACATTTTTTGAAACTAAGATTTTTCTTTGCAAATACCCCATTTCTCTTTATATATGGCAACTAGATTAATGAAATTTGTAACAGCAATTGCTTGTATTTCTTTGAAACAGGTAAAACGAGATTGTTTTAACTTATGACTCAAAGTTTGTTTTTTTCTATTAACACTTTGACTAACATTAAAAAAATATTTCACAGTTATAACTCAGGAGAATATATCCTTGTGTCTATTTGATTACTAAAATTTTATAAACAAACATGAGAGAAAATTTTAAGCAACTTGTGATCAATGCATACTGAGAAAACCTGATGTGTTCCATTCCCATGACTTTCTCTACACCTCTGCAACAAATTATTGTTAAAAAGGTTATATTTCTATTTACTGCATGATAATCGAGAAAAAAATAGCAGAAATTGTGTAATTACTTGCTTCCTTGTAAGTAGAAACGAATTAGGGAAGTGCCGTAGGTTAAAGTGACGGTCAAAAGCCGGTTACTATGTGACAGAAGTTCCTTTGTTTGTATGGATGGACAGGAGTTGACAAATTCCTGTATGAGAAACGTATAAGTTTTTCAAGGCTGAAATCAAAAACAAGGAATATCTAAAAAACGATCAACTCCAGAAAGAAATGTATATAACATAAATTGAGTGTTTTAATGTGCTTTACATTTTTTGTGTGGTAAGCTTTTGTCTATCTCTTACGGTTTAGCAGTTATGCAAAATTCCGCAAAATTCATCCAGAATAAAGTAGTCTTCAGAGGCTATTCCCAGAAAATGCAACATATACATTTCATTTGTCTGGTAAATATCTTTAACATAACTCCATGGCACGACAGCTCATGGGGAACCTTGGCCTACCGCCCGGCCGCTGCGTCCCCCATCTCGGTCCACTATAGACGTCATGGATGGGGTGTAGTATTGGAGGGTGAGATGTGGTCAGCGCCTCGAGTCCCCCCGGCCAGTTAATGCGGTCCTCATGACCTGGAGCCGCTACTTCTCCATCAAGTAGCTCCTCAATTGGCCCCCCAGGGACCTTACGAGGCTGAGTACACCCCGGGGCAGGTCTCCCAGCAGGGGAAAAATCCTCACGCCGGTACTGGGGATCGAACCCAGGTCTCCCGCTTGGTAAGCAGCAACGCTACCACCGCGCTAAGGAGACGACATACGATATTTTAATCACAATCAATAGAGCCATTTTTGTGAAAATCAAAATTTTCCATGTAAATGGTAGTTTGGGGTGGGGAATTTTCATGAAAATCTTCGTGTCGCATCCTTGGAAGATACCAAACTTAAATACCAAGTTTGGCATTCAACAGTCTCTTCGTTTTTGAGCTATGCTGTCCACAGATACACACACACACACTCACGCACGCACATACAGAGACCTTTTTCCAAAAATGCTTTTTTTTTTTATTCAGGTGACCCAAAACGTGTATTTCCGGTGAAATCTCGGTATTGAATTTTTGGGTGGAATGCAATACCTTCTCTATACACTATGTGCACTGTATGTGTAGAGAAAGTAAAAAGGGACTTTAAGATTGTAATTTTAACATTGTAAGATAGGGAAATCCCATTCCTCTTAAATTCAGTTCCTGGAACTTGAAACTCAAGTCGTCAGGGCCTATACATGTGCACAAAACCAAAAGAAATAGTTGAAGCTTGTGTGTAAACAGCTGTTGCTCGTTGTGTTAGATTATGAAACACTGCCTTGTCTTTCATCTGCCACAGCAAAAGAAACAAAACAAAACACTGTTTTTATCAAATAGTTGACAACGCCAGTGTTAGGGAACATTTCAGATGGGACTTTTTTGCGTAGAATATCAACTCGTTCCCTGATATTTATAAACACTGTGAAGTCACAAAGTTCTCCTTTCTTTTCCTGAGCATTTGGATGAGTTACGTGTCCAAATAAAGAAACACCATCCTAAACGTAACTTGAAAATCGTTACTTATGCAGAGCTCAAGGCAATAGCATACTATATCGATTTATTTTGTTGTTCAGAAACACGAGAATTGAGTTAATTTGTTACACAAAGATAATGAAATCTATTTAAAAGTCTGATGTCTTACATTCACATGACTTTCCCTACCTATTCTACAACAAACTATTCTTCTTGTTCTGCTTGTTCTTCTATATAATTCATACTAATTGAGATAAACATTAATAGAAATGATTTTGTTTCATATTTCCGTGTGGCTACAAGGGAAAGGACATATACTATACAAAAGTGATGCTCAAACACCTGTACATTTTTTGATGACATTGAAATTCATCTCTCCTTGCACGACCAGGGCGAAAAAACAATAAAATGGTTCGAGGAGAGAATAAGTATTCGAAAATTTAAATTAATAACAAAAAGTTCAGTTAAAAAAAATCTGATGTGTTCCATTCATGTGACTTTCTCTACATCTCTGTAAAAAATATTATTAAAAAGTTTATGCTTCTATTTACTTCATGCTAATCAAGAAAAAATTAGCAGAAATAGTGTTATTACTTGCTTCATTGTAAGTAGAAGCGAAATAATGGAGTACCATAGGCTAAAGTGATAGTCAAAAGCTGGTTGCTGTGTGACTGAAGTTCCTTTGTTTGTAGGGACACGAGATGACAAATTCCTGTATGAGAAAAGTGTAAGTTTTTTAAAGCTGAAACCAAAAAGAAGGAATATCTCAAAAACGACGAACTCCACATAAAATGTTTTAATGTGCTCTTCATTTTATGTGTGTCTCATAGCAGTTATGCAAAATTCCATAAAATTCATCCAGAATAAAGTAGTCTTCAGAGGCTATTCCCAGGAAATTCAAGATATACATATTATTTGTCAGGTAAATATATTTAATATAGATATTGTAATCAAAATCGTTAGAGCCATTTTTGAGAAAATCAAAATTTTCAAAAAAAGTTCCATGTAAAGGGTAGTTGGGGGATTTTATTGAACACACACACAAAGGAGATATTATTTTAATCAAGTTTGTAATATTAACTTAACTCCATGGCACGACAGCTCACGGGGAACCTTGGCCTACCGCCCGCCATCTCGGTCCACTACAGACGTCATGGATGGGGTGCAGTATTGGAGGGTGAGACGTGGTCAGCGCCTCGAGTCCCCCCGGCCGGTTAATGCGGTCCTCATGACCTGGAGCCGCTGCTTCTCCATCAAGTAGCTCCTGAATTGGTCCCCCCAGAGACCTTACGAGGCTGAGTGCACCCCGGGCCAGGTCTCCCAGCGGGGGAAAAATCCCCACGCCGGTACTGGGGATCGAACCCAGGTCTCCCGCTTGGTAAGCAGCTGCGCTACCACCGCGCTAAGGAGACGACCAGTTTGTAATATTATATACATTTTTTTTAGAAGAAGAGTATTTTAACGTTTGTAATGTGTTAATAGACTTCTACGTTGATTGGCTTTATAAAGGAAGCCACTAAAAGCAATTATTGTTAAAATTTGCTTTGATTCGTTTCATTTGCATTTACATATTTCAAGCAAATAAATTAAAAAGATTTCTACATAAACCTGCCAAATTTCATTCAGTGGCTAAATCTCCTTAAATCACACACGTAGATTAATTCGTACTTATAATTCACACAATTATTTAAATGCTAGCCGGACAAACGACATCTAACATGACAAAGTCTCTGAACGCGCAACGTGGCTTAATAGCAGATAATACCGTTGCCAACCACAGAAACCACCCCATTATAATATGTAAATAATATATGAATTAATTATGCTTAGATAAAATTGTGTTGAGAGTTTTACTTCAGACTTTTTAGCCGCAGTAATTTGCCGTTTTATGGAAACCCCACAGGAAATCCACAGAACATTACAGATAGAGACTTTACTCTTTATATCAACATCTCAAATGTCGTTTCGTAGTCGGCTACGAATTTAGGAGACACCCCCTAGGATTTAATACGGGTACCTTGGGTTCAGAAGCCTGTCGGGGGGCCAACGGTATGAAATCACAGAATGGAGAACCAGGAACCAGTAGTCGGCCCATAGCCAGGCATAAGCGTGAGGGAGTGGATGATATGAAACGCAAGCGGAATGGACGACTGAAAAGGTGATAATGGAACAATTGGTGGAATGAGTGTTGGGCGAAATTGGAGAAAACCCGGCCAGATGACGCTTCGTCCACCACAAACACCACATGTAGGCGCTTGGAATCGAACCCGGGCCGTCTAGGTGGGAGGCGAGCGGTCTAATCACTCGGCCATGGAGTTTAATCGAAACTAATTAGAGTGTTTCTAAGAAAACAAGAATGTGGAAGATGGTTGTTGGGTTTGGAGATTTCCTTGGAAATCGTCAACTTGAATACTTAAATGCTTACAAGACTATTAAATTCTTGCAGGAATTTAAGTATTTTTTATACAAGAAGCCTCAAGGAACTCTCAGACATCTAGTTTGTGTATTTTTTGTTTTGTTTTGTTTTAGGCAGTACACTATTTATAAAGTAATAAAACATTAAAAACAGGGGAAAATATTGATCAAGTTTCGCCAGTATATTGCGAATAACTATGCAAAAATAACTTAAACGTTATTGCATAAATCCATAAACATGTGATCGGAAATGCAATGCTTGTTTTTATTTTCAATAGGGGCCGTAAAATCGCGAGTTAAACACTGCTTTGCTGAACAAATTACAGGTTTCAGCAACCAGTACTGGTTAAGTGTAAGTAAAAGTAGAGTTAATGACGGTTTAGGGGCAATACGTTTCCAGTTTACGAGCAACAGTTCCATAATCTTTTAAACGCAGTAATCAGCCGTTGTTTCAGCCCTAGCAAACCACTGAGGGGCTTCAGTGAATGTCTCCGTGTTTTTTGTTTGTCATGAAGGATTCTCAGAAAACAAGCAATTTAATATCGCAAAAAATGTACCTTTTATGGAATATTACGTGTAGCTTTATTGAGATGAAATCAGGTAACAAGTTATGAACAAATTATGAACTATATACGAGGGCCGTTTTTTTTTTCAACCTCCGATAGGCTATAAACAAAAGACAAGTTCATAGAAAATAATTATTTTGTTACTAAAAGTTTTGTTAAGTTATCGTTACTTTTCAACATAATCACCGAAAAGATTGAGACATTTATCGTACCTGTGCAGAAGAGTTGCAATACCCGCTTCAAACAATGTTGCCGCCAATGATTTCAAATGAGCTGAAGATCTTCGTACTTTAGGACGTTAACAGAGAGTCATTCAGAAGGAACGAAGAGGAATGCTGACTTCAGGAATTGTGTTGATCCATGGCAACGCTCGTCTACACACTGCTGGCACAACCCATCGGCTCTTTGAACAATTTCAATGCGATATTTTCGATCATCCGCTGTACAGTCCTGATCTGGCACCCAGCGACTTTCACCTTTTCCCTGAACTGAAGACGTGGCTAGGAGGGCAGCACTTGCAAAACAACGACGATCTTCAAAACAACGTCAATGCTCATTTGAAATCATCGGCGGCAACATTTTTTGAAGCGGGTATTGCAAAGCTTGTGCAAAGGTACGATAAATGTCTCAATCTTTTCGGTGATTATGTTGAAAACTAACTTTAGTGTACCAGACTTTTAGTAATAAAATAATTGTTTTCAATGAGCTTATAGCCTATCGGAGGTTGAAAAAACGGCCTTCGTAATTTTATTGTGGGGACAAGGTTGCTCCTGCGAATACGTATATGACTCTCATTCTGGAGGTCCTAGATTCAGATCCCATGGGCTGACCAATCTGCCTGGGATTTTGTCGTCATTTCCCTCAGTTTCTAAGGTAAATATGGATTGGATATTTAATACCAGTAACAGAAGTTTAACCTTTAGGCTAAAACAATAGCAAAAACTGAAAATAGATGGCAATTGCGACTGCTTTGCTATCGAAACACAGCTAATGTAAGCAGTACACTGGGCGACACATTAAATCCGTCTGCTTGTCGTGGAGCTACGTGGTGTGAGGGTAAAATATCTCAAAAGCCTAGCTGAACCTTACCATTTGACTACGGATGGCAGAGCAGTTAGCCTGGACAGTCCTCTAACACCATCTGCTTAGCGCGAAGTGAAGATAGAATGATTCGGGGATGAGACTTGTAAAAACTGTTAGACATACCATAACATACTGTTAACGAAGTATCTTTCTGAACAGTTACGACGCGAAATGAGCAAGTTGTTTAGCGGTGTAAAATAAAACAGAATTAAGAAAAGTATGATGTGTTACAATCGCATGACTTTCTCTACATCTCTGCAACAAATTATTGTTAAAAAGCTTATTCTTCCATTTCTTTCATGCTGATCGAGAAAAAATTAGCAGAAATGGTATGTTTACTTGCTTCCTTGTAATTAGAAGGGAAATAAGAGAACCACTTAAATAAATTGATAGTCAACTCTTTTAAAAGCTGGTTGCTATGTTACTGAACTCCCTTTGTTTGTATGTTTAGGAATTGACAAAGCCCTGTATGAGAAAAGTATAAGTACATATTTTAAAGCTGAAACCGCTAACAAGTAATATATAAAAAACGGTCAACCCCACGAAAAGAACGTTTATAAAATAAATTTTGTATTTTAACGAGTAAGTTTTTGTCTATCTCTTACGGTTTACCAGTTATGCAAAATTCCGCAAAACTCGTCTAGAATAAAGATGTTTCAGAAGCTATTCTCAGAAAACTCAATATATAAAATTTCTTTGCCATGCAGATACCTTTAATATACGATATTTTAATCAAAATGGTTATAGTCATTTTTGAGAAAATCAAAATTTTCGAAAATTGTTCCATGTAAAGGGTGGTTACGGTGAAGGGATTTTCTTGAAAATCTTTGTGTCGCATCCTTAGAAGATACCAAGTTTGGTATTTATCGGTCTTATCGTCTCTGAGCTATGCTGTCCACAGACTCACACACGCGCACACATAGACCTTTTTCTAAAAAATGCTTTGTTTGGATTCAGGAGGACGCAAAACATGTATTTGCGGTGAAATCTCAATATCAAATTTTTGGGTGCATTACAATATCTTCTCTATACACTATGTACATAGTACGTGTAGAGAAAGTAAAAACAGAAAACATACACACCATTTCAAATGTATTTTGCTGTCGGTATTTTGTATGTTTTCAGTCGGATAGAAAATCACATGAACTAGACCAGCCGTTTCTCTGTTGCGCTGCTTGCAAGGGACTGTCCACTACACTGAGCAAGGACAGTCTGAATTGAACCGATGGCATTGGGAGCAGGAGGCAACAGTCTAATCCACTAAGCTACCCAGACCGATCGCAAACTGCTATCACAGTTAACAGACCTGGGCACGAAGAGCCTGATTTCCAACTTCCCCTTTCCACTGTCTCAAAAGATTCTGAGCAATTAGATATTGGATAACTCGACACCATCACAAGTAGGTGTGCAGGTGTTAAGCGTCCTTTAATCTGATACACTGTAGGTCATATCGGACGATGAATGAAACGGGTGAAATGGTGCTCAAATTGCCTGGAAAAAAGTTTTATTCAGGTAACTCACCCTAATCGAGATTCTATCTTGGAAGTTCTTGAAGGTGAGACAGACATGCAACTCACACACTACCGAGACAGGTGATATCAATCTAGTTTTGTCGTAGGTGCATTAGAAAAAATCTGATATGTTCCATTCACATGACTTTCTCTACACCTCTGCAACAAATTGTTCTTAAAAAGCTTATACTTCTATTTACTTCATGCTAATCAGAAAAAAAAAAAAATAACAGAAATAGTCTTATTACTTGCTTCCTTTTAAGTAGAAGCGAAATAAGGAAGTACCATAGGTTAAAGAAATAGTCACAAGCTGGTTGCTATGTCACTGAACTTCCTTTGTTTGTATGAACTGGAATTGCTAAATTCCTGCATGAGAAAAGTATGTTTTTTAAAGCTGAAATCAAAAAACAAAGAGTATGTTAAAAACGATCAACTCCACGAAAAATATGTATATAACATAAATTGTGTGTTTTAACGTGCTCTACATCTTTCTTTCGTGCTGTAAGTTTTTTTGCAACTCTTACGGTTAAGTAGCTATTCAAAATTCCGTAAAATTCATCCAGAATAAAGTACTCTTCAGAGGCTATTCCCAGGAAATTCAAGAAATACATTTCAATTGTCGTGTAAATATCTTTAATATACGAAATTTTAATCAAAATCGTTAGAGCCATTTTTGAGAAAATCGAAATTTTCAAAAAAAAGTTCCATGTAAAGGGTAGTTGAGGGTGAGAGGATTTTTCTCAAAATCTTCCTGTCGCATCCCTGGAAGTTACTAAACTTAAATACCAACTTTGGTATTTTACCGACTTTTCGTTTTTGAGATATCATGTTCACAGACACACGGACACACACACACGGACCTTTTTCTGAAAATACTTTTTTTTGGACACATATTTCCGGTGAGATCTCGGTATCGTATTTTTTGGTGGAGTGCAATACCTCCTCTATACACTATGTACATAGTGCGTGTAGAGAAAATAAAAACCAGGCGTACATAGTACGTGAGGAAAAAGTAAAACTTGATGAAGTAACTTATTTGAAATTCACCCTGCATATAGTACTTAAATCTTCCTAATGAAAGGTCGCCCTCCGTGGTGCAATGCTAACTTCATATACTCAAGGGTTCAAATCCGGCGAAGGACGATGGATTTTTTCGGGTGTAAAAATTCTTAGTATGGCTTCCTTCGGAAGAGAAGTAAATCCGTTGGTTCCGTGTCGTAGATTTACTGCACGTAAAAGAAACTCATGCCTGATAGAGAGGCCTCTGAGCAAAATTAAGCGGTCTTTCACGCCCAATTTAGAATGTGACGCAGAGAACCACAGCAGTTAAAGAGCGTCCATAAATAACACGCCATTTCCGTTTCCTAATGAAATGCGCTGTGGAACTACCACAAAATGATTATTGAAGTTAGCACCTTCAAACAAAGAAGCCTGACTCAAATGGTTTCCCGGGTGAACGCACTTGTAGTGTTCTCCAAGAGTAGGCATATGCAGAAATTAATAGTGTATGCTATATGATTTTAATGAAAAAGTGTCCTTCAACTGCACTTTGTGATACGTTTGCTGCACGTCAACTACCCATCGCCATAATGAGCCTGTGCTGTTGACGATGACGTTCCGGCAGTACATTTTTTCCCCTGTTCAACTGCAGCACGATAAAAGTGCACGCACGCACGCACATCTGCATTGAAATCTGTGACAGAGTCGCGCTGATGAATTTATAACACTCGGGTGATTCCCTAAAGGGAGAGGTTCGATTCCCTCATTCGTTAGAGGCTGTAATTATCGTAATACGACCGCCCTTCCACGGTTATGGCGATAACCGATTTCTGAACTCACCCTTACCGTTGAGAACGTGACTACTGATGGTCGGGTTTCCGCCCGGCGTCACATCATAAAGAGCGAATTACTGCGAGGGCCCTTTTTTATCTGCTGGGAAAAGAATCGTTATCCAAGCTGCTTCCATTCTATACGCTTACCTTTGGTAAAATAACACTCACGAGGGACGTTTTACTTTCTTTATCACGTATGTACAATTTACAATCATTGTACCCAAAAAGTCGGGTACCAATATTTCATTGGAAATAGATATTTTGAGATTTCCTGAATTAAAAATATGATGTGTACCATTCACATGACTTTCTTTATATCCCCGCAACAAATTACTCTTAAAAAGTTTATGCTTCTATTTACTTCATGCTAATCAGAAAAAACTTAGCAGAAATAGTCTAATTACTCGCTTCATTGTAAATAGAAGCGAAATAAAGGACAACCGTAGGTAGAAGCTGGTTGCTATGTCAATGAAGTTCTTTTGTTTATATGGATAGGAGTTGACAAGTTCCTGTATGAGAAAAGTATACGTTTTTCATAGCAGAAACCAAAAATAAGAAATGTCTTAAAAACGACGAACTCCACGAAAAAAATGTATATAACATAAATTGTGTGCTTTAATGTGCTCTACATTTTTTGTGTAGTAATTTTTTGTCCATGTCTTACGATTTAGCAGTTATTCAAAATTTAGTAAAATTCATCCAGAATAAACTACACTTCAGAAGCTATTCCCAGAAAATTCAAGCTACACATTTTATTTGTCTCGTAAATATCTTTAATATACGAAATTTTAATCAAAATCGTTAGAGCCGTTTTTGAGAAAATCAAAATTTTCGAAAAAAGTTCCATGTAAAGGGTAGTTGGGGGTGGGGCGATTTTTCTCAAAATCTTCGTGTCGCATCCCTGGAAGATACTAAACTTAAATACCAAGTTTGGTATTTTGCCGACTTTTCGTTTTTGAGTTATCGTGTTCACAGACACACGGACACACACACACACACACACACACACACACACACACACACACACACACACACACACACACACACACACACACACACGGACCTTTTTGTGAAAATTCTTTTTTTGGATATTGGGGACCCTAAAACATATATTTCCGGTGAAATCTCGGTATCGAATTTTTGGTGGAGTGCAATACTTTCTCTATACACTATGTACATAATGCGTATGGAGAAAGTAAACATTAGCAGAAATAATCTTATTACTTTCTTCCTTGTAAGTAGAAAGCACATAAGGGAGTAGCATAGGTTAAAGCGATAGTCAAAAGCTGGTTACTATGTGACTGAAGTTCCTTTGTTTGTATGGATATGAGTTGACAAAGTCCTGTATGAGAAAAGTTAAGATTTTCGAGCCTGAAAACCAAAACAAGGAATATCTCAAAAAGGATCAACTCCAAGAAAAAAATGTATACAGCATAAATTGTGTGCTTTAATGTGCTCTACATTTTTTGTGCAGTAAGTTTTTGTCTATCTCTTACGGTTTGGCAGTTATACAAAATTTCGGAAAATTCACTCAGAATAAAGTAGTCTACAGAGGCTATTCCCAGAAAATTCAAAATATACATTTTATTTGTCGAGTAAATATGTTTAATATACGATATTTTAATCAAAACCGTTCGAGCCATTTTTTAGAAAATCAAAATTTTCGAAAAAAGTTCTATGTAAGGGTAGTTTGGGGTGGGGGATTTTTCTCAAAATCTTCGTGTCGCATCCCTGGAAGATTCTAAATTTAAATACCAAGTTTGGTATTTTACCGACTTTTCGTTTTTGAGTTATCGTGTTCACAGACACACGGACACACACACACGGACCTTTTTCTGAAAATACTTTTTTTAGATAAAGGGTACACTAAAACATATATTTCCGGTGAAATCTCGGTATCGAATTTTTTGGCGGAGTGCAATACTTTCTCTATACACTATGTACATAGTTCGTATAGAGAAAGTAAAAAGCATTTCTAGAAAAAAGTCTGTGTGAGGACAGATAATTCAGAAACGAAAAATCAGTTAAATACCAACCTTCGTATTTAAGTTTGGTACCTCCTAAGGATGCAAAGTAAAGATTTTCAAGAAAATCCTCCCCACTCCTAACTACCCTTTACAGGAAAATTTTTCGAAAAATTTTATTTTGTATTGCCTATATTAAAGATATTTACATGACATGCAAAAATATATATCTTGAATTTCCTAGGAATAGCCTTTGAACTCCTGTGAATGACTTTTACATGAATGCTAAACCGAACTTGCTCATACATAAAATGTAGATTTCCTCAGAACACTCAGTTTATGTCCTTTATATTTTTGTTGTGGAGGTAACGGTTTCCGAGATATTTCTTTTTGCTTGTTTGAGTTTTAGGGGAAGGGGGGGCAGGATCGGGTATGTTACAATAAATTATAATTGATCATAACATATAATGTTTTAAGAAATGCACTTTATTGTAAATTATTGTATCATGAATTGTGAACATTTTAAAACATGCGCTTTGTTGCCATCTTTTATCACATAGTAATATAAATTAAAAAGTTTTTGTCTGCAAAATACGGTTTTGCCCTTAGGGTAGGGGCAGAACCGTTAAAACGGCGGGTACTACAGTTTTTCTGTGCTTAATAGTCATTACATTCAAAATATTTCAATGCCTTTTGGGGTCAACGTGTGCAAAGTTTATGGGCCTATCTGTTGCACTTCACACACTGAACTCATTTCGTTTTGTCTCGCTATATTTCTCCTTGCAATAAGAGCACTGGCTATTGCCAGAATTTTCGTTGCTATATTTGGCTTTCTTTGCTCTTGTTGTTTCACCAAACTTAGACTGAAGTGACTTTCTGCAAATTGCTGGTGATTAGGTTGAATATTTGCCTTTTTTTTTAAGCTCAACCTTATATGGTGACTCTGTAAGGACAACTGTTTTCCAGCGACGTCTTCCTGGAGATGTGGAAAGTCTTTTAGCACAGGGAAATGGCAACACATATTTTGGTAAACTTGCAAATGTTTATGGTTCAGCCGATATTGTTACTGGTGCAAGTCACTGGAGTATGTCTGGGTGGAAGGTGATGCGACATCCATTTGTACTGAAGAACATTCTAATTCTTTTAGAGGACACTGATCTCCAATTTGTGCCTCTGCAATTTTGGAGGGAAGAAGAGAGACTGACTCACAAGGCTGGGTATGCAGTGACCCCTCAGATGTTGATGCTGATGGCTGAGGAGAGTGTTGTTCTGCGGTTTCAGCTGGCATGAAGTCAACATCACTAAACTTGCTAGGACACAGGATTGGTGGGACCCGGTTATGCTCCCCGCTTTTGCCCCCATGCGCCATTTTCTTCTTCTTAAGGCATACCACAATAACGACTTGCTTCCCGAATTGTAACGGCATTGAAAACAATACTTAAATCTTTGCAATTTAATGTAGTATAAGTAAAATATGTTGCTGTAGATATTTACCTCATAAACTCCAACTTCAAATTTCAGTTAAATTACTTCAAAACGCGGACATTTCTAATCATAAATATTAGACACAATAATGCGGCTATATTCTTCGAACTCCTGCTGCCGATATGAGAGTGCAGTTCAGTCAAGAAGTGGTAGATTTTTACACTTTCCAGTTTAAAAAATCCATCTACCCGATTGTGCCTCACTACGCGGTCCTGCCCCCCCTTCCCCTAAAATAGTTATACTTTTCTCAAACAGAAGTCTTTTAGTGTTTCTTTTGTTTTACTCCTGGTCATACAAGGAAGCTAATTTCAATAACAAAGATATAGTGACAGCTTTTAAAACATTTGATTGTTCGCTTTAGCATATTATATTCCCGCATATCACTTTTACTAATAAGACACTATGTAATAAGACCCTTCCTCTAATCTTATATCGATAGCACGGAGTAAAAAGAAGAAGAATGTTCTGTAAGAAGTTTGTAGAGGAAGTCATATGAATGGAACATATTAGAGCGGCTCAGGAAGAGTGACATTGCTTTGAGAAATGGTTTCATCGAATGCAATAATATATTGTATTAAAGGGGAATCTTTTGAAAAACAACAAAATCATTAATTTTTACTTTCTCTGCACATACTATGTTCATAGTGTATAGAAAGATATTGTATTGCACCCAAAAATTCCATACCGAGATTTCATCGGAAATACACGTTTTAGGGTCCCCTGTATAAAAAAACATTTAGTAAAATGTCCTTGTGTGTTTTGTGTTTATGTGTGTATCTGTGGGCAGCATAACTGAAAGAAACGAAAAGTATGTTAAATACCAAACTTGGTATTTAAGTTCAGTATCTTCCAAGGATGTGACACGAAGATTTTCAAGAAAATTCCCGCACTTTCAACTACCTTTTACATGGAAAAAAAAATTAGAAAATTTTGATTTTCTCAAAAATGGCTCAAAAATGTTGTATAAAATACCTTATATTAAAGATATTTACAGACAAATAAAATGTATATAATGAATTTTCTGGAAATAGTCTCTATAAATATCTATATTTTGGTTGAATTTTGCAGAATTTGACCGTAAGATAGACAAAAACTCACCACTCAAAAGTGTATATTTCGTTAAAGCACATAACTTGTCATATTTTCTTGAAGAGTTGCCCCTTTTCGAGATATTCATTTCTATTGGTTTAAGTTTCAGTTTTAAACTAATTAACTTTTCTCAAACGGGACCATGCAAAGGGAACTGCACTTCAATTGTTTCACATAGAGATCATCTTTAAAAGCATTTAACTATCACTTTAGACTAATGTAATTCCTAATTTATTTCCCATCTACTTACAAGGATGCAAGTAATAAGACCAAATCTGTTAATGGTTATCTCGATTAGCATGAAGATATAAAAGAATAGTTTGAACGTGGAACAGCTATTGATGGTTAGGTGAATGGAACACATAAGATTTTTTAAAATAATACTTGTTTGATTTTTTAAATATGTCCAGTGTTTCCACTGTATTATAAACTAAACATAATTTGAGACTGCCTCCGTGGTCGAGTGATCAGCGAGCTGACTTCTCACCCGGGGGTCCCGGGTTCGATTCCCGGCTAGGGTGGGGAATTTTCCGTTATCCCCCATAGAGTGTGGAAGTATGAATGTGAATATGCGTATGTTTAGTAATATAAAGTGTATTAAACTAATGTTCTGAACATACAGTTTCACAAGTCAAAGTCCCCGATATAACCATTGATGTTAAAGGGGGCTATACAAATGAAACAATAATAAAAAAAATCTGATGTGTTCCATTCACATGACTTTCTCTATATCACTGCAACAAATTATTCTATTTACTTCATCTAATGGAGCAAAAATTAGCAGAAATAGTCTTATTACTTGCTTCCTTGTTAGTAGAAGCGAACTAAGAGGGTACCATAGGTTAAAGTGATAGTCAAAAGATGGTTGCTCTGCGACTGAAGTTCCTTTGTTTGTATGTATGGACACGAGTTCACAAATTCCTGTATGAGAAAAGTATGTCTTTATAGCTGAAAAAAAGACAAGGAATATCTCAAAAACAATCAGCTCCACGAAAAAAATGTATGTAACATAAATTGTGTGTTTTAAGGTGCTCTACATTTGTTGTGTGGTAAGTTTTTGTCCACCTCTTACGGTTTAGTAGTTATGCAAAATTCTGTAAAATTGACCGAGAATAAAGTAATCTTCAGAGGCTATTCCAAGAAAAATCAAAATATACATTTTATTTGTCATGTAAATATGTTTAATATACGATATTTTAATCAAAATCGTTAGAGCCATTTTTTAGAAAGTCAAAGTTTTCGAAAAAAGTTCCATGTAAAGGGTAGTTTGGGGTGGGGGGATTTTTCTCAAAATCTTCGTGTCGCATCCCTGGAAGTTTGGTATTTTACCGACTTTTCGTTTTTGAGTTATCGTGTTCACAGACACACGGACACACACGGACCTTTTTCTGAAAACACTTTTCTTTGGATACAAGGGACACTAAAACATACATCCAGTGAAATCTCGGTATCGAATTTTTTGGTGGAGTGCAATACCTTCTCTATACACTATATACATAGCATGTATAGACAAAGTAAAATCTGATGTGTTAAACTCACATGACTTTCTCTAGCCGTTTTACAAACTTCTTACATAAGATTATTCTTCTTTCTGCACCTTGCTAATCGAGGTATTCAGCACAATGTTCTTATTACTTAGTTCCTTATAAGTAGGAAGAAAATAAGGGAATACACTAGGCTAAATCGATAGTCAAATGTTTTAAAAGATGTCCTTATGCGATTGTCATTAAAAATCGCTTCTTTTCTTGGCCAGGAATAGAATAAAAGAAAAACGGACACTCCCATCTTAGAAAAGTATAAGTACTTCACAACTGAAACTGAATACCTCGAAAACGGTAAGCTTCACGAAAAAAAATATATATATGACGTAAATTGTGTATTTTAACAAGGCCTACATTTTTTGAATAATAAGTTTTTGTCTATCTCTTACGGTTTATTATTTATGCTAAATTAAGCAACATTCATCCAGTATAAACAGGTCCTTAGAAGCTATTCCCAGAAAATTCAAGATATACATTTTATTTGACAGGTAAATATCTTTAATATATGATATTTTAATCAAAATCGTTAGAGCCATTTTTAAGAAACTCAAAATGTTCGAAAAAAGTTCCATGTAAAGGGTAGTTTGGGGTGGGAGGATTTTTCTCAAAATCTTCGTGTCACATCCCTGGAAGATACTAAACTTAAATACCAAGTTTGGTATTTTACCGACTTTTCGTTTTTGAGTTATCGTGTTCACAGACAAACGGACACACTGACCTTTTTGTGAAAATGCTTTTTTTGGTTACAGGGGACTCTAAAACATATATTTCCAGTGAAATCTCGGTATCGAATTTTTTGGTGGAGTGCAATACCTTGTCTATACACTATATACATAACATGTATAGAGAAAGTAAAACAAAAAAACAAAAAAAACAAAAAAAAAAAACATAATTTGAAGTTTCCTTGATGCCAACAAGTACAGAGAAGCAGTGTTCTGATTTTTGGGGGGTTTTGGATGCACGTGCGCTACACATCCATGTGATTACATTTAGGTTACCTGGGTATTTGTTGTTTTATCCTGAACATATACTTGGTGTCTCGTTAAGACTTTTTTCCTGGAAGCACTTGAAACTTTTGTTTTGATCCCCGAGGCTGTTTGGTTTGCACGACCTTCTGGGAACCGGGTTGTTAACCACGCAATACTACCAACTGTCACAGCTTTGTCTACCACTCCACCTGTAGCGAAGGCGATGAACTTGCTTAAGACGGAACTTAATGTCCTGGAGATGTCTCAAGCGATGCCATAAACTTTTAACACTCCGAGCCTGAATAAATACACTGTTTCTTGCTTTTCATTTTCTGCTCTGTCTCGGATGCCTTGAGCCTGCTTTCTTCACATCCATAACAACTAAACCTACAGACTGACCCGAAAGTCCTGCAATAGGGGAAAAATCACCTGCATTTCTCTACCTACTTTCGTTTATTACTTTCTCTACATGTACTATGTACATAGTGTATAGAGAAGGTATTGTAATGTACCCAAAAATGCGATACAGGGATTTCACCGGAAATACATGTTTGGGCCCCCCTGAATCCAAAAAAAAAAAAACATTTTTGGAAAAAGGTCTGTCTGTGTGTCTGTGGACAGCATGGCTCAAAAACGAAAATACCGTTAAATACCAAACTTGGTGTTTAAGTTTCGTATCTTCAAAGGATGCTACACAAAGATTGTTAAGAAAATCACCACACTCTCAACGACATGAATCTTTTTTTCAAAAATTTTGAGTTTACTCAAAAATGGCTCTAACGATTTTGATTAAAATATTGTATATTAAAAATATTTACCTGATAAATAAAATGTATATCTTAAATTTTCTGGGAATAGCATCTGAAGACTACTTTATTCTGGATGAATTCTGCATAACTGCTAAACCATAAGAGAGACAAAAACTCACTACACAATTTATGTTATATACATTTTTTCGTGGGGTTGATGGCTTTTGTGATATACCTTGTTTTTGGTTTCACCTTTGAAAAATATACTTTTCTCATACAGGAATTTGTCAACTCCTGTCCATACAAACAAAGGAACTTGAGTCATATAGCAACCAGCTTTTGACTATCATTTTAACCTATGATACTCCCTTATTTCGCTTCTACTTAAAAGGAAGCAAATAATAAGACTATTTCTGCTAATTTTTCTGAATTAGCATTTAGTAAATAGAAGCACAAGCTTTTTAACAATAGTTATTTGCAGAGCTGTAGAGAAAGTCATGTGACTGAAACACATCAGATTTTTTTGCATAGTTAAATATATTATTCTTAGGATATCTATTACAATTTCCACATAGTACATAGTGTATACGAGAAAGTATGTTTTGAATTCCACCCAAAAGAATCGAAACCAAGATTACATGAAAGTCAACCACAAACCACCCTTTAGATGGAAGAAATATAGAACATTTTGATTTTCTAGAAAATGGTCATCGATTTTTACTTTCTCAATACCACTATGTACATAGTGTATAGAGAAGGTAGAGCACTCCACCAAAAAATTCGATACCGAGATTTCATCGGAAATATATGTTTTACGGTCCCCTGTATCCAAAAAAAAGTATTTTCAGAAAAAGGTCCGTGTGTGTGTGTCCGTGTGTCTGTGAACACGATAACTCAAAAACGGAAAGTCGGTAAAATACCAAACTTGGTATTTTAAGTCTAGTATCTTCCAAGGATGCGACACGAAGATTTTAAGAAAAATCTCCTCACCCCAAACTACCCTTTACATGGAACTTTTTTCAAAAATTTTGATTTTCTTAAAAATGGCTCTAACGATTTTGATTAAAATATCACATATTAAAGTTATTTACCTGACAAATAAAATGTATATCTGGGATTTTCTGGGAATAGCCTCTGAAGATTACTTTATTCTGGACGAATTTTACGGAACTTTGCATAGCTGCTAAACCGTAAAACATAGATAAAAACTTACTACACAAGAAATGTAGAGCACTTTAAAAACCCACAATTTATGTTACATACATTTTTTCGTGGAGTTGATCGTTTTTGAGATATTCATTGTTTTTGGTTTCAGCTATGAAAAACTTACTTTTCTCATATAGGAATTTGTCAACTCCTGTCTATATAAACAAAAGAACTTCAGTCACATAACAACCAGCTTTTGACTATTACTCCCTTATTTCGCTTCTACTTACAAGGAAACAAGTAATAAGATTATTTCTGCTAATTTGTTCTCAAGTAGCATGAAGTAATTTGTTGCAGAGATGTAGAGAAAGTCATGTGAATGGTATACATCAGATTTTTATTAAACTACGCACATTAAACATACTTGTACGACATATATCTAGAATTTTCTGAAAATAGCTCTGAGGACCTCTTCGTACTGGATGGCTTTTGCAAACTGGGTGACCCGTAAGAAATAAACAATACCTTAGCAGACAAAAACAATTTATGTCGTATACTTTTTTACTTTCTCTACAGGTACTATGTACTTAGTGTATATGAAAGGTATTGTATTGCACCCAAAATTTCGATACCGAGAATTTACCGGAAATACATGTTTTGTGTCCCACTGAATCCAAAAAAAAAAAAAAAAAAAGCATTTTGGAAGAGGTTCCGTGTCTGTATGTCTGTCTGTGGACAGCATAGCACAAAAACGAAAAGACCGTTAAATATCAAACTTGGTATTTAGGTTTTGAATCTTCCAAGTATGCGACACGAAGATTTTCAAGAAGATCCCCCCCACCCCAACTACCCTTTACATGGAAAAATTTTCGAAAATTTTGATTTTATAATTAAAAATATTTACGCACCAAATGAAATGTATATTTTGAATTTCCTGGGAATAGCGTGAAGAACCTCTTTATTCTGGATGAACTTTTTCGAATTTTGCTTAACTGCTAAACCGTAAGAGGTAGACAAAAACTTAACACACAGAAAATGTAGATCTCGTTAAAACACACAATTTGTGTTATATACATTATTTTCGTTGAGTTGACTGTTTTTAAGATATTCCTTGTTAGTCGCAGCTTTCTCATACGGGAATTTGTCAACTCCTGTTCATACAACTAAGGTACTTCAATCACATAGCAACCAGCTTTTAAAATATTGGACCATCGGTTTATCTTACCGCACTCCCTTATTTCCCTTCTATTTAAATGGAAGCAAGTAATAGGACCCTTTCTGCTAATTTTTTTCTCGAATAGCATTACGTAAAGAGAACAATAAGCATTTTAACAATAATTCATTGTAGATATGTAGAGAAAGTCATGTGAATGAAACACATCAGATTTTTTTACATGGTTTAAACAAATATTCTTACAATAGCTTATAGCTTAAAAAAGAAAAGAAAAAAAAAAGTCCGCCCGCACGGTTAAACCCAAATCGAGACGATTAAGTTCAATACTTTCAAGGTTGCGACAATATATTTTCAAAAAAATCTTCCCACCCCAAACTACTCTTTACCTGAAAAAAATAAGAAAATTTTGATTTTCCAAGAACTGGTTAACGAAGTTTATTAAAATACCACATATTAAACATACTTTCATGAGAAAATTAATACCTTGAATTCTCTGAGAATAGTCGCTGAAAATGTCTTAATTATGAATGAATTTGTATAAGTAATAAACCGTAACAAATAGTCAAAACTGTAGCACGCAAAAACACAGTTATTTTATATATTTTGTAGAGTTAACCACATCCGAAAAAATCTCTGTTAATGGTTTCAATTTTACAGCACTTAAAACTTTTCTCAAGCGGGAAAATGTCATTCGTATCATCTCTCTTTTGTTTTACTCATGACCATACAAAGAGAACCGAATTTCAATGTCAATCGCATAGCGACAGCTTTAAATGACCTGACTATGGCTTTAGCCTAATATATTCCCTTTTTTTCTTTCTACTTACAAGGAAACAAATAATAAGACCATTAATTATTCGATTGCCATGATGTAGGTAAAAGAAAACCCTGTTTTAAGAAAAAAGTTTGTTTGCAGAACTGGTAGAGAACGTCTTCTGAATGGAATATATCTGTTTTTTTATATTGTAATCTATATGGAAATACTTGCTAGATTTCACCGGAGATATATGTTTTAGGGTCCCCTGTATCCAAAAAAAAGTATTTTCCGAAAAAGTTCCGTTTTATTTTCTCAAAATGTTAGTACTGATTTTAATTAAAATAATAGTATATGAAAGATATTTACCTGACAAAATGTTTATCTTGAATTTTCTGGGAATACTCTTTAAAAATCTCTTTATTCTGGATGAATTTTGCTGAATTTTGCATAATGGATAGACAAAAACTTACTACATAAATGATGTAGATTTCACTAAGACAAAATTTATCTCATATGCTTTTTTTTTTTTTTTTTTTTTTTTTTTGTGTGGAATTGACAATTTCTGAAATATTTCAGGTTATTTGTTTCAGCTTTAAGATGCTTAAACCTTACTCACACTTTTCTCCTGGCCATGCATAGAAACGGATTTCAACCACATGGCAACGAGCTTTTAAAAGAGTTTACTAATTCTTTAGCCTAGTGTATTCCCTTATTTCCCCACTGCTTACACGGAGGCAAGTAATTAATACAATTTATGCTAATGTTAATTTCTATCATCATATAGTATTTAGAAGAATATGCTTTTTAACAATAATGTGTTACAGTAATGTAGAGAAAGTCATGTGAATAGAACACATCAGTTTGTTTTTTACTTTCTCTGTACTTCTATGTACATAGTGTATAGAGAAGGTATTGCATTCCACCCAAAAATTTTATACCGAGATTACACCGGAAAAACATATTTTGGGTCCCCTGAATCCAAAACAAAGCATTTTTACTTTCTCCATACGCAGTATGTACATAGTGTATAGAGAAAGTATTGCACTCCACCAAAAATTCGATACCGAGATTTCACCGGAAATATATGTTTTACAGTCCCCAATATCCAAAAAAAGCATTTTCACAAAAAGGTCCGCGTGTGTGTGTGTGTGTGTGTGTGTGTGTGTCCGTGTGTGTCTGTGAACACGATAACTCAAAAACGAAAAGTCGGTAAAATACCAAACTTGGTATTTAAGTTTAGTATCTTCCAAGGATGCGACACGAAGATTTTGAGAAAAATCCCCCCACCCCCAACTACCCTTTACATGGAACTTTTTTCGAAAATTTTGATTTTCTCAAAAATGGCTCTAACGATTTTGATTAAAATTTCGGATATTAAACATATTTAACTGACAAATGAAATGTATATCTTGAATTTTCTGGGAATAGCCTCTGAGGAGTAGTTAATTCTGGATGAATTTCACTGAATTTTGAATAACTGCTAAACCGTAAGAGATGGACAAAAACTTACTGCAATGTAGAGCACGTTAAAACACACAATTTATGTTATATACAGTTTTTCGTGGAGTTCGTCGTTTTTGAGACATTCCTTATTTTTGGTTTCTGCTATGAAAAACATACTTTTCTCATACAGGAACTTGTCAACTCCTATCCATATAAACAAAGGAACTTCATTGACATAGCAACCAGCTTTTGACTATCACTTTAACCTACGGTTGTCCTTTATTTCGCTTCTACTTACAAGGAAGCGAGTAATTAGACTATTTCTGCTATTTTTTTCTGATTAGCATAAAGTAAATAAAGGTATAAGCTTTTTAAGAATTATTTGTTGCAGGGATATGGAGAAAGTCATGTGAATGGTACACATCAGATTTTTACAAAAAGTTCCGTGTGTGTATCTGTGGGCAGCATAGCTCAAAAACGAAAAGATCTTTAAATACCAAACTTGGTATTTCAGTTTGGTATCTTTTAAGGATGCGACACGAAAATTTTCAAGAAAATCCCCCCCACCCCAAACTACCCTTTACTTGATGCTTTGTTCAAAAATTTTGATTTTCTCAAAAATGCCTCTAACGATTTTGATTAAAATATCGTATATTAAAGATATTTACCTGACAAATATAATGTATATTTTGAACTTTCTGGGAATAGCCTCTGAAGACTACTTTATTGTGGGTGAAATTTTGCGGAATTATGGATAACTGCTAAACCGAAAGAGATGGACAAAAACTTACCGCACAGAAAATGTTGAGCACATTCAAACAAACAATTTATGTTATATACATTTTTTGTGGAGTTGATCATTTTATGAGATATTGTTTTTTATTGGTTTCAGCTTTAAAAAACTTATACTTTTTTCATTCAGGAATTTGTCGACCGCTGTCCATACAAACAAAGGAACTTCAATCACATAGCAACCAGCTTTTGACTTTCACTTTAACCTATGGTAGTCCCTTATTTCACTTCTACTTACAAGGAAGCAAGTAATAAATTATTCCTGCTAATTTTTCTGTCGATTAGAATGAAGTAATTAGAAGCATAAGCTTTTTAACAATAATTTGTTGCAGAGATGTAGAATTGACAATTTCTGAAGTATTTCAAGTTATTTGTTTCAGATTTAAGACTTTTCTCACACTTTTCTCCTGGCAGTGCATAGAAACGAATTTCAATCACATGGCAACCAGCTTTTAAAAGATTTGACTATTTCTTTAGCGTAGTGTATACCCTTATTTCCCTTCTACTCACCAGGAAGCAATTAATTTAGACAATTTCTGCTAATGTTAATTTCTATCATCATATAGTATTTAGAAGAATATGCTTTTTAACAATAATGTGTTACAGTAATGTAGAGAAAGTTATGTGAATGGAACACTTTTTTTTTTTTTTTTTTTTTTTTTCATGTATTGGACGCTCCAACAGATTTTCCAATCAAAATCTAATTAACCGTCCTAAAACAGTTTTCCCTTTAAGCAAACTGCGAGATTGATAAAAGATATTTAGCCGCAATGTCAATGAAGAATCGCTTATCCCGCGGTACCTGATTATTAACCTCCCGACGGTTATTAGTGTTTGTTTTGAATGCGCATGCGCAGCTCTATCATGGCTCGTTACTCACAACGGAACACAATGTCAATCGTCTTACGTAGCGTATAGTAATTAGCCGTCTGCTATCGACTTGGCACAGCGTATCGAGAGCAACTGACGTATGGACTGATTAACTCCAGACCCCTAATTAAACAGCCGAGTGCATTAATGCTCTATCATGCTCAAGGACCTGACCTCCCCTTTATAGCTGCCTCAGCATACCCGTTAATGATGTGGCCACCTTAGCTCCCTAATTATATCTGACACCTTCAAAACCACTTACCTCTATTCATTGAGACAAAAACCATTCACATGGCCACCTCTAACTGTTCCACATGCAAATTCTCCTTACAAAATAAGGAGGTAAACATTAGCAGAAATGGTCTCATTACTTGCTTCCTTGTAAGTAGAAGGGAAATATGAAATTACACTAGGTTAAACCCACAATCGAATCTTTAAAAAGCTGATTGCTATGTGAATAAGTGAAGTTCAGTTGGCTCTGCATTGCCAGTTAATGTAGAATACTCATTTCTGAGGAATAAGAAACATTTCAATATAATAAAGAAAATAAAACTAATAAGCAAATGAATATAAAAGAACGGGGGGAAAGAGTCTGCAGTAACAAATAAATAAATGATCAAAGATATTAAAATGCAATACATTAGAATAAGCAATAAATGTAAAAAAAAATTGTAAAGAGTATTTATTCTATACGAAAGGAAGTTACTGCTGAAAGGAAAAACCAGAGATTTAGGGATATTAGCTGCAAGGTTTATTTGGTAATGTGGGTCAGAAAGTCATCAGCAGAACGTATATATAATAAAATTCTGGAAATTTTGTGTTCCGAGTGTTACAAAGAAGAAACATTAAACATTAATGACCAAGGGTACTTTGGACCTGAAGGGAGCAAACTGTAGTCTAATGTTTTTGCTGTGGTGCTAAACTTATTTGGTGAGAGGAGACCGATTTGGAAAAACCATTAACTGAAAATACTGACCAATAGAAATTAAGAAATGTTTAACTTCGGATCAATTCGTGTCCGATCATAGAAAATAGGAGGGACCATAAGAAATTTGTCTAAGCCCGAAGGGAGGTTACGGTCACGAATTGTAGAAGGGAAGAAGTTACTTATAAATTATCAATGGTGCTGAGCAGACATGTTGCATAAATTAACTTCAGTGCTGCGATATAAAGTATGTGTTTTTATTTTAGGAAAGTGGGTGGTGGACAAGGAGTCATTTCTCCGAGTTCACATGGGAATTAGAGCAGGGAATAGTTGGCAAATAATCTGGGTAAATTTGTAAAAGTTTAATTGTAAGCAACTATTCAGTGTGGGGGAATAACGTTGTAAACAAGAAAACGGAAGTCAGAGGGGACAAATAATGTATTGGTGTGAAATGGATACAACTGGGATAATCCGAAAAAAATACAGTG
The DNA here is from genome assembly GCA_030762935.1 of Hymenopus coronatus. Taxonomy (NCBI): domain Eukaryota; kingdom Metazoa; phylum Arthropoda; class Insecta; order Mantodea; family Hymenopodidae; genus Hymenopus; species Hymenopus coronatus. Next base: position 36,945,487 of record CM060895.1, read on the forward strand.
ATTTTTTTTCACACATGCCCTGAGAAAATCCCTAAAAGAGATCCTACTTCTTATCCTTCCAAATCCTAAAGTAATAAACCATAAAATTCCCGCCACACAGTAAAACAAAAGAAAGGTGACCCCATTTGAGAAAACTTACGCAGGCAGTTTAAAATTCAAACGAATCACAAGAAATATCTCGAGAACTGGTAGAAGATACAGAACCGGCGTAGGACAATTTTCTTTTGTTAATAGGACCATTAAAGAATGAAATGAGTTGCCTGTAGTAGCCTTTCAGGGCTGCCCTCTGACCTTAAAGAAGCTTAGGGATAATTTAATGAGAATAAATGATGGTTAATTTGGGTAGATATTGTGAAGTAATTAAGGATCTCAAAATATTTATACATCTAATTATTATTATTATTATTATTAATGTATATATTTGTAATATATAATACTTAAGTTGAGGCTTCATAATAACTGTTTATAAAATGCTCGTAATTGACATAAGTATTGCTATATTGAATAACACGTAGTTAGGGATTCACATGACTTTCTCAACATCTCTTGAACAAATTATTGATAAAAAGCTTATGCTTCTTTTTACTTCATGCTAATCAGGAAAAAATTAGCAGAAACAGTCTTATACTTGCTTCCTTGTAAGTAGAAGCGAAATAAGGGAATAACATAGGTTAAAGGGATACTAAAAACTGGTTGCTATGTCGCTCAAGTTTCTTTGTTCAACACGAGTTGACAGATTCCTGAAATGAAATGGCGTTTTATTTATGGACGCTCTTTAACTGCTGTGGTTCTCAGCGTCCCATTCTATACTGGGCGTGAAAGACCGCTTAATTTTGCTCAGAGGCCTCTCCATCAGGCTTGAGGTTCTTTTACGTGCCGTAAATCTACGACACGGGACTCACGGCTTTACTTCCCTTCCGAAGGAAGCCATGCTAAGGAAAAAATCCATCGTCCTCCGCCGGGTTTGTACCCACGACCTTCGGTATATGAAGTCAGCATGGTAACCACTATACCACGGAGGGCGACAAGACAGATTCCTGTATGAGAAAAGTATGTTTTTCCAAGCTGAAACCAAAAACAAGGAATATCTAAAAAAATGATCAACGCCACGAGAAAAATGAATATAACTTAAATTGTGTGCTTTAAAGTGCCTACATTTTTTGTGTGGTAAGTTTTTGTCCTTGTTTTTGGTTTCAGCTTTAAGAAACTTATACTTTACTCATACAGGAATTTGTCATCTCCTGTCCATACAAAGGAACTTCAGTCACATAGCAACCAGCTTTTGACTATCACTTTAACCTATGGTACTCCCTTGTTTCGCTTCTACTTACAAGGAAGCAAGTAACAAGGTTATTTCTGCTAATTTTTTCTCGATTAGCATGAAGTAAATAGAATAATAAGAATAATTTGTTGGCGAGATGTAGAGAAAGTCATGTGAATGGAACACAAAAGATTTTTAAAATAATTGTCTCTGGTGGTATGTTTTGTGAAAGAAATTTTCTGGTAAGCCATTACAAAGGCAGACATGATAGAAATGCAATATGACGTAGAACAAACAAAGGAGAGAGGTGGGTCGACAACGAGATGGTAATCACACGCCACGTAATTCATTTTAATTAGTCGCGGCAAGCAGCAGGGGACTGACTGACTGCACTTTGAGTCCACAATGCATCAGAACAAATACCTCGCTGCAACGGAAACGCACGCAAACCATGTCTCCAGTGTAATCTTCCTGTTCCGGGAAATACCGCGACGGCTTTAAATTAACTTTTCAACCTGCAGGAACATCTGACTGTCTCATTTCTTCTGTATGAGCATTGTACATGCTATTATGATCTGACCCTGAAACATTTAAGGTATGTCAAGAGAACTCTGGTGACCTGTTCTTGCAGCCGCGGAACACCCAGCGCCGTCTTGTCTGCATATCCGGTCGTACGTAGCACTGACGTCAATTGTGGACTATCAAAGCTATCACCGAAGCACATGTCTAAAAAGATCTGATGTGTTCCATTGGCATGACTTTCTCTACATCTCTATAACATTCTTTTTGTAGCTTTATGTCCTTTAACCTGGTTGGTCATATCGGACGATGGATGAAATTGGTGAAATGATGCTCAAATGATCTCGGGGTCCATGGAGCTTAAAGTTACTCGACATTCGTCTTCTCAGGATAAGGGAAAACCCCGAAAAAACCTTATCCGAGCAACTCACCCTAACCGAGATTCGTTAAGAAGCGTATTCTTCTATTTACTTTCTGCTAATCGAAGAATATGTTATGAAGATCTTCGTACTTTACGACGTTTGCGGAGAGCCATTCCAAACAAACGAAGAGGAATGCTGACTTCAGGAATTGTGTTGATCTATGACAACGCTCGTCCACACACTGCTGGCATAATCCATCGGTTCTTTGAACAATTTCAATGGGACATTTTCGATCATCCGCCGTATAGTCCTGACCTGGCACCCAGTGACTTACCTGAACTGAAGACGTGGCTAGTAGGATATCACTTTCAAACCAGCGAAGATCTTCAAAACAACGTCAATGCTCATTTGAAATCATTGGCGGCAACATTTTTTGAAGCGGGTATTGAAAAGCTTGTGCACAGGTACGATAAATGTCTCAATCCTTTCGGTGATTATGTTGTAAAGTAACCATAAGTGTACAACACTTTTAGTAATAAAATAATTATTTTCTAAGAACTTATCTTTTATTTATAACCTATCGGAGTTTGAAAACAAAAAAAACGGCCCTCGTTCATTAGCAGAAGTGCTTTCTTGCAAGTAGAATAGAAATAAAGTAATACACTGGGCTAAAAGGATATTCAACTTTTAAAAGTTAGTTGCCATGTGGATGAAACCCGTTTCTATGTATTGCCAGGAGTTGACAAATTCCCGTGTGTGAAAAGATTTAAGCATTTTAAAAGTGAAACCAATAACAAGGAATATCTCAAAACAAAAACTCCACGAAAAAATGTAGAATTACATAAATTGTGTGTTTCAAAGAGCTCTACATATTTTGTATAGTAAGTTTTTGTGTATCCCTTACGTTTTTCTAGTTATGCTAAATCCAGCAAAATTCACCCAGAATGAAAAGGCCTTCACAGGCTATTCCCTGAAAATTAAAGATATTCATTTTATTTGTCGTTTAAATATCTTTAATTTACCGTATTTTATTCAAAATCGTTATAGCCATTTTTGAGAAAATCAGCATTTTCGAAAATTTTTCCATGTAAAGGGTAGCTTGGAGGGGGGATTTCTCCAAAACTTTGTGTTGCATCCTTGGAAGATACAAAACTTATATACCAAATTATAAGTATTATAATTTTTTTTTGTTAATGGTTTCATTTGTATAGCCCCCTTTAACTTCAAGTTATATCGGAGGCTTTGACTTGTGAAACATCTTATATTACTGTCGGTTTTTAGAACGTTGGGTTAATCAATTTTATATTACTAAATACACGCACATTCACTCACTCATGCATACTTCCAACTGTGGGGGATAGGGAATAATTCTGGCTAAAGAAAAACACCTCGCCCCAGCCGGGAATCGAACCCGGGATCTCCGGGTGAGAAGTTCACAAATTATTGTTAATAAGCTTATTTTTCTATCTACTTCATGCTAATAGAGATAGACACCAGTAGAAACAGTCATTACTTAGTTCCTTGTAAGTAGAAGGGAAATAAGAGAATACGCTAGGGTAAAGTGATAGTCAAATGATTAAAATTATGGTTTCTATGGTAGAGAAATCCATTTCTTTGAGTAGTCATAAGTGAACTAGTTTCCGTATGAGAAACATTTTAACTATTTTAAAAATGAAACCAATAACAAGGAGTATCTCAAAAACGGTCAACTCTACGAAAAAAAAAAATGGACATAGCATAAACTGCGTGTTATAACGAGCTCTTCATTATGTCAAGTTTTTGTCTATCTGTTACGCTTTACCGGTTATGCAAAAGTTGTTCAGGATAAAGATGTCAAGATACACATTTTATTTGTCATGTAATCAAAATTATTAGAGCCGTTTTTGAGATAATCAAAACTTTAGAAATTTTCTCCATGTAAAGGGTCGTTGGTGGTGGAGGTATTTTCTTGAAAATATTCGTGTAGCATCCTTGGAAGGTACAGAATTTAAATACCAAGTTTGGTATTTAACGGATTTCTCGTTTTTGAGTTGTGCTGCCCACAGACACACACGCACTGACAGACTCAAACATAGACCTTTTTCTATTTTTTTTTTTTGGATGTGTTTTCTCACAACACATATTTCTGGTGAAATCTAGGTAACGAATTTTTGAGTGCAATACAGTACCTTCTCTATACACTATGTGCATAGTGTACCCTTACAAAAAGTATTTTCGTCTAAACAATGACGATAAATATGTGTGGCTATATAGTTCATGCGAAATATATAAACTTTACTGCTGGCTATGTTTGTTGTCTGCAACAGAGAAAACTCCCTGGAGTACGACGGGTTTCGCAAATTTAGTGTATTTGATCACGGCTCTGGATAAATATGAGATCAGCAACGGATATAAAATAACATGTAATGGACAATTCTTATATTGTCTGGCTCTTGTACCCTTGTGCATAAAATGTGGCCGTTATGGAACGAAGTTTATGTTGGCACTGATCATATATCGCCCCACCCCTACAAACTTGACTACCTGATTTTCCCGAGCCGCTGTATTACCAGGAGAGAGAGAGAGAGAGAGAGAGAGAGTACTTTTTTTTCCGCTTTATTTTCTGTTTCCTCTTTTCTTACCATTTTACCTATTTTTCCTTTATTTCGTTTTCTTTTTGTCTACAGATACATATACATATGCACATTTACAATGCCTAAGGTGGTTCTCGAACCCACTATCCCCTGCGCCACGAAGCACCAAAGCTAGGCACTTTAGCGAGCGCGACCATGGGGACCGCAAAAATAAATGTATCTATGGAGGCTTGAACCTCAACTCCCTCGACATCTTAGCCCGACGCCGAGACTAATCATAGCGCTAAATAATGCCATCTTTCGTGTAGCGTATTTTATAACGATCGCATAATAGTAACAGTAATAGCACATAGAATAATAATGTTAAAATATATAAAATAAATGTGGTTAATAAATGTCAGACATGTTTGGAACCAAAGAAATGCGACGAAATGTAAAAGGCTTTTGCTTGACAGCGGACCCTAGAAGAAAATAATGATGACGTAGGAAGAGTTGGTCAGTCTCGTCAACCATATACAGAATGGGAGACGAATAAGTAAAAATAATTTACTATTTAGTGGAAAACAAAACGTATAACACAAAATTGTGTCTCATTTTGTCCGCTTACTAATATCATTATCATAAATGAAGCACAAATTTCCAAGGTCTAACGTGTTTTGAACGGCCCTGTGTTGTGTATCTCCTGTGTTTACATACATCACACAATAGTCAGCTCCTGTGTTTAGTACAACTTGCACACCGCCAATCTTTATGCACGTGACTCACGAGACAGAGATTCAGCCGCAAACTTTCCTTTACACAATGAATGGCTATACATATGCTAAATAAGCAGATATTATTTTAATTTATGCCAACAAATGGGGAATATACCAATGTTGCGAGGAACTATATCATAGGCGATTTCTAAATAATCTTCCAAAAAGACGAACGTTAACTGCAGTGCATCAAGGATCTGTGACACAAATTCTCTTAGTTCTCGATTGGAAGGCTTTTTTTACGTAATTGTTGAGGTTTAGTTTTAATTTCTCATCTTTGTAGGAGCAATGAGGGTGATTTTGGCATTTAAAGATACCAAACCTGTGAAATTTTCAAATTCAATGCTTCTTAAGAAATTACATTCACTTTTTACCACATCTCACTATTGCTATGTGTAACTGACAGAAATTTTGAGACAAATGCATTAAGGAGTTTTTGAGAAAAAAGTTTTTGCTAACTACTCTACCAAAAAAAAAAGTTCCCTGCGTTTCAATTTTCAAGATATTGTAGCAAAACTACGTATTTACATTCCAGAAATAATATTTTTAAAGAAATTATTGGATATGAGTTTCAAGTTAATTAAATATTACAGTAGGAAAAGGTATGATAAACTATTAGTTCATACTTGTTTATTAGTTTTGTGGATTAACTCATTTTGTTAATAAAAATGCATAATTAATTTTTATTGCTTAGAGTTAATTGGATATTTTTTTATTTATTATGATATTAAGGTTTGAGACAGTGCATGTCTTGTCACGGAGCAAAGAGTTATTCAGAAGCGAAAGAAAAATCATAGCTAATAATATAAAGTATACCACGAAGGGAAACATAAATGTACATTGAAAATGGGAAGGGAAGAAAGATTTCAAACACGTCTAAGTAGCCGAGTTGTCACGAGCTAGTAGCACAGTATACCGTTAAGGCAGAGCATTGAACCGAAGGGGTGAGAGTACATTGCCCGATGGGAACATAACAGGAAAATAGAAAACAATGCTACCGCTGGTCAGGCGACACTTTTTGAGGCACTTGGCGTAGAACATCGGCAGAGCAAAGATGTGATATTTGGGGTGCGTAGTGGAGCCGAACAGGCTAACTTTAGTCGTGAGGGAAATAGTTATTTTAATACAGACCAGAGTACGGACGAAATCACTGCATCAAAAGTAATAAGAAATAATAGGCGCGATCGGGTAAAGCGTAGCATCACAGTATAAAATTTAAGAGAAATGCGTGTGTGTTCGACGGCGGAAAAAGGCCGAACTAAACGAATAAATCACTTGTGTCTTACCACCCCTGAAAAGAGTTTCCATGCTAGCAAAATCCTGAGATAGGGCACCCACATCTCCACACTATTCCAAGTAGCCTAAACCTGCATCCGGGACACGAACCCATAACCCCGTTACCGCCCCAGTATCTCTTGTAGAAGAATCAAACTGATTGGTTGAAATGTGCACCTCAAGGAGAATTTTGAACATTTACATGTGTTGAAAAATGCATTTAGAGAAACACGGCTTTTAATAATTGAAGTCACCATTAAAACTTCCATTTAAAAATCATTCGACAAGTAATTAAACTGCAAGTGGCTGAAAATAAAACTTCTGAATAATAATCTACAAGGAGCAGGGTAAATTAGTGTGCTGAAATCCAAAAATCAACATTTTCGAGAATTTTGGTCAATTTTCACAGGTTGTTCCCCTTAGAGAACAGAAATGCAAATGCTCCCATGTTGGTTTGAGTTGTGTGCCTGTTCAATAAAACAAATTAAAATAAACTGTAATAATGATAGTATGTTCAATATTGTTAAGCTGGATCTTGATCACTCTGATACTGATCAGAAAACTTTATAGTTACGTAGGTTAACGTTTCAGAACGATCGATATTCTTCCCTCACATCACTACACCTTAGTCGGACAGGGCAAAAGGCATAGGAGGGTCAACCGTGTAGCTTGTTACGTAAACAATCACCGAACGTTTGATATAGAGAATAATAGCAAACCTAAAAACATTGTGAGATTTTTCCATAACCTTCAAAAATAGCGAGAAAAAAACTGTTAATGCTGGCTCATCACTTTTTCCTCGAACTCTGATATAAAGATTTGCAGTTATTCAGCCAGAATTTGTGTGTGTGTGTGTGTGTGTGTGTAAATTTTATATAATTATATTAATGGAATTATAATAAGGAGCTGGGGAAGATCTCGAAGGAAATCCAGGTATTGGTAAGTCGATGGCCACAATTGAGATGTGTTTTTATTTTCTAATAGGAACGAGAGAAAAGAGTAAGTAAATAATGAGAAAATATTCATCACAGCAAACAAATTTTAAGGCTCTTTTTCTGGTTTTATTTAAATCAATGCTGGGTACATTATTTAATCATAAAATTCGTGAAATTGTAATTTTAATAATTCTGTTAACCAAAATTAAATAAATTTACTTGAAACAAAGCAGTTTATAAATTACATCATTACATATTTTTAATTTAAATAAATGTCAAAAATCTCTCTCAGAGAATATTTGAAAATTGCTGTGTATCTGTCAACTATCGATCTTTACTTCGCAGGCGATGTCAACTAGAATGTATTCTTCCGCGAACGCATCTGCACAACCATCACATGGTTGTAAGTTGTGTTCGTTTGCTGTACACGGGTGATAAGTTCTGATCGTTTATTAAAACGCGTACCCTCATTTCACTAATCTGACTTTCACTGTTCGATAATCAACTTATGAAAAGTATAATAAATGAAAGGCGTAGGCATAGGGGAGTTGATTATCAGTACGAAAGTGAAATTCTGCCGTAAAAATACAATTGAGGCGGCGCCGTGGCCGAGTGGTTAGACTGCTCGCCTCCCATCTAGGCGGTCCGGGTTCGATCCCAAGCGCCCGCATGTGAGATTTCTGATGGACATGTGGCGTCTGGATGGGTCTTCTCAGAGTCCTCCGGTTTCCCTCGCCACTCTTTCCATCAATTGCTCCATCAATTTCGCTTGCATCTTATATCTTCCGCATGCTTATGCCTAGCTACGGGCTGACCACTCGTTAAGGTTCTACATTCTGTGGTTTCGTGCTGTTCGCTCCCTGACATGCTTCTGACCCCTAGGCAACCGCTTGTAAGTCATAGGGGTAGGGGTGTCAGTCTTAAATACGGGGAGGGTAAGCGAACTACGAAAAAAATGCTGTTTTGTAAGGTTGCTGGTGTAATATATGAACGTTAAAATTAATTATTATGGACAAATATACACTGCAATTTTTTTTTAATATCTTATAATACAATGACTTAGCCAGAGGACTAAGCGATTCAATTGTTGCAGAAGCACTCGAACTATTCCTAGTCAACATCGAAATTGACAATTAGTCGGTCACTTTGCTGTTTCCGAACAATGTGTGGTACACATTCACTCCATTTTTCGGCTGTCACTTGTTGAAAAGCTGCTTGCACAATATGGCATTCCTCAGCTAATTTAAAACTTCTGCTACTTTATGCTACTTCTGGAAACACCAAACACAAGACTAGGGGACTTCTCACAAGACATTATATACATTAAGAGCAATTCTTTTCATTCTCTTTTTAAGAGCATTCCGTACTTACGCTTCACTATACCGTTATTACACCCCTCCGGCATTACCTCCTGCTCTCCACGAGCTAAATGGAAACAGTCGTTGCTATGAACACAACGCATGCGCATTCTTATCTGAAGGACTAATGGTTAAATTTCAGAAAATATTCGGTTCTTAATCACTCGTTTTATGATATTTAGTCAACAATGCATAATTTAGATTGATAATTGTGTACTTCTTTCAATAATTCAAGAGGAACTATTTTTTATCGAGTAACGCTCAGCAATCAGAATAATGGCAACCTGTTACTTTAGTTTATATTAGTGGTGAAGTAAGGATTGATATACAACAGCTAACATAAAATATTGAAATCTAAAAGCTAATAAACAACTTTTATCAATTCATAATTTTATATATTATTATATTCAATGTATTGCCTATTGATTAACATACACCATTTGAGAAAAATTGACTGAAAATTGATAGCATATGAATTTTTACTTTCTCTACACGTGCTATCCTCATAGTTTATAGAGAAGGTATTGCATTCCACCCAAAATACAATACCGGATTTCACCGGAAAGAGAAGTTCAAGGGTTTCTATATCTAAATACATCATTCTTAGGAAAAGGTCCATGTGTGTCCGTGGGTCGGTTAAGTACCAAATTTGGTATGTAAGTTAAGTATCTTCCAAGAATGCAACAGGAAGATTTTGAGGAAAATTCCCCCCACCCTAAACTAGCCTTTATATGAAATATTTACCGAAAATTTTGATTTTCTCAAAAATGGCTCTAACGGTTTTGAATAAAATGCTATATATTAAATGTGTTTACGCAACAAATAAAATGTATATCTTGAATTTTCTACGAATAGCCTCTGGAGACCTCTTTATTCTGGATGAATTTTACTGGATTTTACATATCTTATAAACCGTAAGAGATAGATTAAAAACATACACAAAATATGCAGATTTCATTGAGAAACACAATTTTATATCTTTTTTTTTTTTTTTTTTTTTTTCGTGAAACTGATCATTTTCGAGCTATTCCTTGTTATTGGTTTCACTTTTAAAAACTTAAACTTTTCACCTGCAGGAATTTTCCAACTGCTGGCCGTACAAACAAAGAAACTTCATTCACAAAGCAACCAGCTTTTGAAACACTTGACTATCGCTTTAGCCTGTGATACTCCCTTATTTCCCTTCTACTTACAAGGAAGCAAGTAATAGTTACATTTCTGCTAATTATTTCTCGATTAACTGAAGTAAATAGATGAATAAGTTGATTATTAATAATGTGTTGCAAAGGTGTAGAGAAAGTCCTGTGAATGGAACACATCAGATATTTCCATTCATGATGCGAGATTTAGGTTTAGTTCAGATGTAGTTTACGACTTTCTTTTGTCTTTGTTGATATCAAGAATGACTACATGCTTATTTCAAGTGTCCCCCCCCCCCAGTCTCACTCTATTCATTAGTAACCCTGGGGCAAGTGCTTTTCTTCCAGAAGCTATATCTGTAGACTCTCAGTTGTTCACCTCAGAGTATTTATTCCTCGAACCTGTTCCACGGAAGAAGAAAAAAAGAGTTTCTAATTGCAGGTGGAAGCTTTAGTAGCCGAGGTATGAAGCCTGTAATTATATTCTCGCTCCTGTTTAAACCAAACGAGGCAACAAGTGCCTGTAAACGCTCTGCAGATGTAATTAAGATATTAAATAGCATATGACTTACCTCCTGAGCGGCATTTCTTTCTTCTGACTTCTTTGTTGCTATTTGCTTACTGCATTGACAAAAATAAAAACCAAAGAGCGTAAATATCCACATGCATATACTATTGTTTGCTTTAAAACACCTTGCAACTTTTGTTATCTTAAAAAAAATTGGTGTTAATCGCTTTAAAAGTCTTAAGGAGTGTTTAATGTCTTTTGTGATGGAAGATATTTAAGTAATTTGAGTTTTCTCCTCCAACTGCAATAATTAAAAGGCGGATGTAATTTTGGTGATATAAGACACCATACGGCGAGCATGCGAGGTGTTTTAGCAACAGGCAGCATCTCAACAATGTAACGTATAGCATCTGTTTTCAAAACAAAGAAGGATTGTAAAATGTTAATTTTAAAGTTATGGTGTTGGCCAGACATCTGTCGATATTACAGTGATGGATGAAACAAAAACCTCAAGTGACGCCTTGTATACTTATATAGGGTCATTGAAGTATATGGTAACCCTCTCTACACTGCGCGAGAGATCCGAAAGTCGCCGGGAAATTGGTGCCGGCAAAGGCGCACTGGAGTCCTTACCATAAATAACAATAACTCTATGGCACGGCAGCTCACAAGGAACCTTGGCCGCTGCGTTCCCCAAACGTCATGGATGGGATGCGGTATTGGAAGGTGAGACATGGTCAGCGCCTCGAACCCCCCGACCGGTTATTGCGGTCATCATGAACTCGAGCCGCTACTTCTCCATCAAGTAGCTCCTCAATTGGTCCCGCAGGGACCTCAGGAGGCTGAGTGCACCCCGAACCAGGTCTTCCTGCGGGGGAAAAATCCCCACGCCGGTACCGGGAATCGAACCCTGGTCTCCCGCTTGGTAAGCAGCAACGCTACCACCGCGGTAAGGAGCCGACCCCTTACCATAAATACATGCTGAAAATATTGACTATCTGCTCCCAAACAGGCAGTATAATAAGTTAAAGATGCTTTCACTCATTCACCTAAGCTCAACAGCAGAAATTCCTGTGTAAGCTACAGAAACTTAGTGATAACATCGTGCAAGAAATCACAAGGATTCCTGCTGCTAAGTTTAGACGAGAGAGCGAGAATATTTTAGCAAATTGTGTTCCCCGTATGTGAAGTCAATATTTCCGAAAATTAGCTTAAGATACGTATTTTAGTACGCCTTTGCGGCATCACTTTCCCGGCGACTCTCGGATCTCGCGCGCAGTGGAGAGAGGCCTTGACAGGGATTAGCTTATAATCTAATGACCTAATATAAGATGTGGCAGCATTGTGACTGCAACAAACTGTCAATATTTAAAAGCTAATAATAATGTAAATAAATACATGTAATATAGAGGATAGATATTATCAGATTGTTAGCATAAGATTAGCTTTTATAGAGATGAGTAAAGCTGAAACTGTAATAGTTTTAAAAGATAAATCTTTCGCAAGTTTTTGTGGACAATAGTCACAGAACTGGGGTGAAATATGCAAAAGAATGTCCTTGAGCTAAAAAAATACAGAACGCCAGTTTTAGGGAAAGAGATTTCATAAATTATAAAAGTTACTGGGAAACTACAGCCTAAGAAAGATAATAGGGTAATTTTGATTGGCTCATGAGAAGGGACGCTATGAACCGCGCCAAGTTAAGCCAATCAGAGCGGTATTTGATATACGTATATAAGACATACATATGGCACAATAGGGGTATTTTATATACGTATATATGACATATATATGGCACAATAGGCGTATTTGATATACATATATTTGACATACATATGACACAATAAGGGTATTTGATATACGTATATATGACATACATATGGCACAATAGGGATATTTTATATATGTATATATGACATATATATGGCACAATAGGCGTATTTGATATACATATGTTTGACATACATATGGCACAATAGGGGTATTTTATATATGTATATATGACATATATGGCACAATATGCTTATTTAATATACATATATTTGACATACATATGGCACAATAAGGGTATTTGATATACGTATATATGACATACATATGGCACAATAGGGGTATTTTATATATGTATATATGACATATATATGGCACAATAGGCGTATTTGATATACATATGTTTGACATACATATGGCACAATAGGGGTATTTTATATATGTATATATGACATATATATGGCACAATAGGCGTATTTGATATACATATGTTTGACATACATATGGCACAATAGGGGTATTTTATATATGTATATATGACATATATGGCACAATATGCGTATTTGATATACATATATTTGACATATATATGGCACAATAGGGGTATTTTATATATGTATGTATAACATATATATGGCACAATAGCCGTATTTGATATATGCATATATGACATAATTGCACAAAACTTTTACTAATAAAATAATTGTTTTCTATGATCTTGCCTTTCTTTTATTTATAGCCTGTCGGAGGGGTAGAAAAATACGGCCGTTATATATATGTAACAACTCGGGCAGTTGTTACATTTTCTATCTTAGAGAAGGTATTGTATTGCACCAAAAAACTCGACACCAAGATTTCACCGGAAATACACGTTTTGGGGTCCTCTGTATTCAAATGAAGCAGTAATATTTTAACTGAAATCGTTAGATCCATTTTTGGAAAAATAACAATTTTAGGAAATGTTTGCATGTGAAGTGTAATTAGGGGCGGGGGGGGGGATTTTTCTCAAAATCTTTGTACCGCATCCTTGGAAAATACTAAACCTACATATCAGATTTGGTATTTTACTGACTTTTCGCTTCTGGGTTATCGTGTTCACAGATACACACACACATACACATGGACCTTTTCTAGTATGTTGTATACAGGGGACCCTAAAACTTATATTTCCGTGAAATCTCAGTATCGAATTTTTTAATGGACTACAATACCTTTTGTACCACGCACTATGCAGAGGAAGTAATAAACTCGTGTAAATGGAGATGAAATGTATATAAAATAATTATAAAAAGTCTAATGTGTTCCACTCACATGAATTTCTCTACATCTCTGCAACGAAGCTTATACTTCTATTTACTTCATGCTAATCGAGAAAAAATTAGAGGAAATAATCTTATTACTTATTACTTGCTTCCTTGTAAGTAGAAGCGAAATATGGTAATACCATAGGTTAAAGTTAAAGTGATAATCAAAAGCTGGTTGCTATGTGACTGAAGTTTCTTTGTTTGTATGCACACGAGTTGACAAATTCCTGTATAAGAAAAGTTTTTTTAAAGCTAAAACCAATAATATGGAATATCTAAAAAAATATATATATGACATAAATTGTATGTTTGTATGTTTTATCGTGATTTAAATTTTTTGTGTAGCAAGTTTTTGTCTATCTCTTACGGTTTAGCAGTTATGCAAAATTAAATAAAATCATCCAGAAAAAAACATGCCTTCAAAGCCTATTCCCAGAAAATTGAAGATATACATTTTATTTGGCAGGTAAATAAATATCTTTAATATACGATATTTTAAAATTTTCGAACATTTTTCCATGTAAAGCGGAGTTGGGAGGGGGGGAGATTTTCTTTGAAATTTACGTGTCGCATCCTTTTTTTTTTTTTTTTTTTTTTTTTCTTTTTTGCTAGTGTTTAATGCCCGGTTTTACTGCTCTGCCACCGCAGGCGATGACTGATGATACATGAAGATGGAGCCCCGGTGAAATGTGGTGGCGGAGGAAACCGGAGAAACCGGAGAATACCCATCCCTGCACCGCTTTGTCCACCACAAATCTCACATGCGGTCGCTTGGGATCGAACCCGGGCCGTCTAGGTGAGAGGCGAGTGGCCTGACCACTCGGCCACGGCGCGGCCGTCGCATCCTTGGAAGATGTCAAACTTAAGTACAAATTTTGGTGTTAACGATCTTTTCGTTTTTGAGCTATGCTGCCCACAGACACACACACGGACATTTTTCTAAAAACGTTTTTTTTACTTTCTCTATACGCGCTATATACATAGTGTATAGAGAAGGTATTGCACTCCACCATCGATACCGAGATTTCACCGGAAATATGTTTTAGGGTCCCCTGTATCCAAAAAAGGTATTTTCAGAAAAACGTCCGTGTGTGTGTCCATGTGTCTGTGAACACGATAACTCAAAAACGAAAAGTCGGTAAAATACCAAACTTGGTATTTAAGTTTAGTATCTTCCAGGGATGCGACACGAAGATTTTGAGAAAAATCCCCCTACCCCAAACTACCCTTTACAAGAAACGTTTTTAAAAAATTTTGATTTTCTAAAAAATGGCTCTAACGATTTTGATTAAAATATCGTATATTAAAGATATTTACATGACAAATAAAATGTATGTTTTGAATTTTCTGGGAATAGCCTCTGAAGACTACTTTACTCTGAGTCAATTTTACGGAATTTTGCATAACTGCTAAACCGAAAGAGATGGACAAAAACTTACCACACAACAAATGTAGAGGACCTTAAAATACACAATTTATGTTATATACTTTTTCGTGGAATTAATTGTTTTTTAGATATTCCTTGGTTTTGGTTTCAGCTATAAAAACTTATACTTTTCTCATACAGGACTTTGTGAATTCATGTCCATACAAACTAAGGAACTTCAGTCGCAGAGCAACCAGCTTTTGACTATCACTTTAACCTATGGTACACCTTTATTTCGCTTCTGCTAACAAGGAAGCAAGTAATAAGACTATTTCTGCCAATTTTTGCTCCATTAGATGAAGTAAATAGAATAATTTGTTGTAGTGATTAGAGAAAGTCATGTGAATGGAACACATCAGATTTTTTTTTCATTTCCTGTGTAATCTCGATATCGAATTTTTGGGTGCAATACTATACCTTCTCTATACACTATGTACATAGCACGTGTAGAGAAAGTAACAAATACATCGCTACATCCGAAGCATGATTTTCTCGTACACTATTCTGGATATGGCTCCCCTCTTCGCACTCTATGGCTGAATTTTGGACGATTTACGAATGAAGTTTTTAGTTAACCTTTACGTTAAATAATGCATTAGAAGCATTATTACTGACTCATATTTGAATCACATCTGTCGCGAGGAAAGGGTCCCCCTCTTGTAATTATCATACAAGTGAATTCACCTGTGCAGTGATTTGCATACAGTAGGGCGACGAGAAAACACATCTGCTGCACAAACAGGCTCAGATCACAATCTCATCATCAAAGGGAACTCACCAAACAGAACATGGGCTGAACGTGGTGTCAACATTTTTGAGCTGTTTAATGATGTATATCATTCCTCAGCGATAACAATCATATACAGATGGAATGACAGAAAATCCTTGAAGGTAAACGACCCTCAAGAGAAAATAGGAAAAGCGATTAAGGTCATGTCACGATCAAAATATAGTATGTTTATAAAGTTTGTATGATTTTAGAACTACATCAGCTCTCTCTGTTACATTCTACACCATTAACGTGAAGCCAATATTAAAGTTTGACCCATTATCTCAGCAACTAATGAAGATAAAGAACTAATTATTTCAAAGTATGTTCAGAAATACCTTTACAGTTCATTGATGAAAATTTGAATACTTCTGTTCATTAGAAAGAAAGGTACGATTTTTACTTTCTCTACATGTACTATGTGCATAGTGTATAGAGAATGTATTGTATCCCAGCAAAAAATTCGATACCGAGATTTCACCGGAAATATATGTTTCCCCTGTATCCAAAAAAAAGCATTTTTGGAAAAAGGTCCGTGTCTGTGCGTGTGTGTGTCTGTGGACAGCATAGCTCAAAAACAAAAAGTCCGTTAAATACCAAACTTTGTTTTTAATTTCATCTTCCAAGAATGTGACACGAAAGATTTTCAAGAAAATCTCCCACCCCCAACATGGAAAAATTTAGAAATTTTGACTGTCTCAAAAATACTAACGATTTTGATTAAA
Organism: Hymenopus coronatus; assembly: GCA_030762935.1. Lineage (NCBI taxonomy): Eukaryota > Metazoa > Arthropoda > Insecta > Mantodea > Hymenopodidae > Hymenopus > Hymenopus coronatus. The sequence continues at coordinate 36,962,166 of CM060895.1, forward strand.
ATATCGTAAATTAAAGATATTTACCTGACAAATAAATTATATATCTTGAATTTTCTGGGAATAGCCTCAGAAGAATACTTTATTCTGGATGAATTTTACGGAATTTTGCATAACTGTTAAACCGTAAGAAATGGACAAAACCTTACCACACAAAAAATGTAGAGTACGATAAAACACACAATTTATGCTTTATACATATTTTTCGTGGAGATGATCGTTTTTTAGATATCCCTTGTTTTTGGTTTCAGCTTTGAAAATCTTACTTTTCTCACATAGGAATTTGTCAACTCCTTTGCATACAAACAAAGGAACTTCAGTCACATAGCAACCTGCTTTAGACTATCACTTTATTCTACTTCCTTATTTCGCTTTACTTACAAGGAAGCGAGTAATAAGATTTTTTTTTTTTCTCGATTAGCATGAAGTATATAGAAACATAAACTTTTTAACAATAATTTGTTACAGAGATGTAGAGAAAGTCATGCGAGTGGAACACATCAGATTTTTTTTTTAATAGTCGGCTTAGGACTTACAAGCGGGTGCTTAGGGGTCAGAAGTCTGTTGGGGAGCCAAAGGCACCTAGCCACAGCGTGGAGAACCTTGAGCGAGTGGTTTTCTCGCAGCCAGGCATGAGCGTGAGGAAGTGGATGATATGAAATGCAAGCGAGATGGATATAGGAAAGTGATGATGGAACAGTTGGGGGAATGAGTGGCGGATGACACCGTTTCGTCCACCACAACTCCCACACACGGGTGCTTGCCGAATCCGGTCCGTCTAGGTGGGAAGTGAGCGGTTTAGCCACTCAACTATGAGAGCCTAAAGAACTCCTACGGTACAAAATTCCGGCACACCGGCGGCGCTGACATGATCCTAGAAATTGACAGCCTCGTTAATAAACAAAATAATAATAATAATAATAATAATAATAATAATAATAATAATATAGCAAAACCTGTTTAACCAGTGGTAAGGCTAGGGCAGTTTCATTGTTCGTCAGCTTCAGGAGCTCGCAGGTTTAATACCCGTCGACTGCCCACTTTGACTTCAGTTTTCTGTGTTTTCCCCTTTCTCCAGGCGAATGATGAGTTGGTTTTCTCATAGCTCCGGTCCCTCAACCCCTACTGTTTCGTTTAATTTTACGAGTACGGGGCTTGAGTGGGTAGTTTGGTGGTGTGTGGTGGTTATACGCTTGCAGGATGGTCTCCATTTTGTCTTCCCGCAATATCCGCACTTGCCACTTCTTGGTCTAGGCAACCACTCCCAGATGTTGAATAGATTGAATGCCATAGCCGGGATTTAAACCACGAATCTCCCGGTCTCTAGTCGGGTGCTCTAATCACTGAGCTACCGTTGCAACATGCCGACACGGCATTAAATTTTTTCAACTGACTCGCATGTTTCCCGGTAATCCATAGGGTATTCTCAATGGCGACTTACAATGTCATAAGTACGTTTCGTCCCGGACCTCACAGTTTAGCCAACTGTTATGGTCAGTAAGTGTTAATTTAATTTATTTTACTTTCTCTAGCCCCGTATGTACAATGTACATAGGGATAGAGAAGTATTGTATTCCACCCAAAAATTCGATGTCGAGATTTCACCGGAAATACATGTTTTAAGACCCCCTGTATCCAAAAAAAAAGCATTTTCAGAAAAAGATCCGTGTGTGTGTGTCCGTGTGTCTGTGAACACGATAACTCAAAAACGAAAAATAGCTACAATACTAAACTTGGTATTTAAGTTTAGTATCTTCCATGAATGCGACACGAAGATTTTGAGAAAAATCCTCCCACCCCAAACTACCCTTTACATGAAACTTTTTTCGGAAATTTTGATTTTCCTAAAAATGGCTCTAACGATTTTGATTAAAATATCGTATATTAGAGATATCTACCTGACAAATAAAATGTATATCTTGAATTTTCTGGGAATAGCTTCTAAATACCTGTTTATTCTGGATGAATTTTGCTTAATTTGGCATAGCTAGTAAACCGTAAGAGATAGACAAAAACTTACTATACATGTATGTTTTGTTAAAATAAACAACTTGCGTCATATACATTTTTCTCGTGGAGCTTACCGTTTTCGAGATATTCATTGTTATTAGTTTCAGTTGTGAAGTACTTATACTTTTCTCAGACGGCAGTGTCCGTTTTTCTTTTGTTCTACTCCTGACCAAGAAAAGAAGCGATTTGTAATGACAATCGCATAACGACAGCTTTTAAAACATTTGAATATCGGTTTAGCCTAGTGTATTCCCTTATTTTCTTTCTACTCATGTGAGTGTAACACATCAGATTTTTTTTTCACATAGGTCGTGTGTAAGACAGGAGTTGGATAGGTACAGTCAGACTGAAAGGTTCAATGTCATAGTCGGGATTTGAACAATGGGTCTCCTGGCCTTTAGCCGGTTGCTCTAACCACTGAGCTGCCATGGCAACATGCCGGCGGTAATTGCGTTATTACTTCCTTCCTTCTAAGCAGAAGGGGACCAACAGAATTCACTAGACTAAAGAGATAGTCTCATATTTTAAAAGCTAGTCGCTTTGTGAACAATTGTAATTCGTTGTCTTTGCATGAGTAAAACAAAAGAGAGATGAAACGAAATACGACTTCCCGTTTGAGAAAAATTTAAGTACCTAGTTTAAAATTTAAACGAATAACAAGGGATATCTCAGAAACTGTACGGAAAAGATGTATATGACGTAAATTGTGTGTTCTAATGAGGTCTACATTTTTTGTGGTTTTAGTTGTAAAGTGTCTATTTTTAATATACGGCATTTTAATCAATATCTTCAGAGCCATTTTTGAGGAAAACATAATTTAAAAAAAAGTTTATACAAAGGGTAGTTTGGAGTAGGGGGATGCTTCTAAAAATCTTCGCGTGGATTTCTGGAAGATGTTTAACTGGTTCCAAGACACCGCGTTCAAATCCGGGACGGGGATGGATTTTTTCGGGTGTAAAAGTCCTTAGCATAACTTCCTTTGGAAGGGAAGTAAAGCCGTTGGACCCGTATCGTAGACTTACGGCACGTAAAAGAACTTCACGCCTGATAAAGAGGCCTCTGAGCCAAACTAAGCTGACTTTCACGCCCAATATAGAACAGAATGCTGAGAACCAAAGCAGATAAAGAGCGTTCATTAATAAAAACATAAAACTCTAAAAATACAAAGCTGTGCTGTCCACAGACACGCACACATACACACATGGATGTTTTTCTATTTCTTTGGATTCAAAGGACCTCAAACATATTTTCTGTAAAATCTCAATATAGACAATTTGGATGGAATGCAACACCTTCTCTACCTAATATCTGCCCACTACGTGTAAAGAAAGCAAAAAGGTACTCGAAACTTGTGTTTCTTTTGAAATCTGTGTTGAAGTTTTGAAAAGTCAGAAATGTCAAAGAAGTTTGAACTGCAACTGCTCAGTTCTAATGCCCCCCATTCTCATTTGAATACATTGTGGACTTCGTGCCCTCGTCTTCTTCACTGGGTCGTAACGTAAATATTGATAATGTTATTTCCATGCAAACGGGGTAGTACAAACACCTGCTAAGTGGCTAGCATACTGCATCAATTACTGACCAGAATGAGTGTGCGTAACCAAATTGTTAATAGACCACCATTCTGTTATATACCATTAGCTGATGTCAGAGGACAGACATGAACGACAGAGCACATAGTAAACAGCAAACATGGTGAGATTTAAGGTACACTGGAAGTGAAACTTGGACCACAATAGCTCAAAAAATCTGATGTGTTCCATTCACATAACTTTCTCTACTTCTGTGTAACAAATTATTGTTAATAAGCTTATTCTTCTATTTACTTCATGCTAATCAAGAACAAAAATTAGCAGAAATAGTCTTATTACTTGCTTCCTTGTGTGTAGAAGCGAAATATGGGAGTATCATAGGTTAAAGCGAAGTCAAAAGCTGGTTACTAAGTGATTGAAGTTTCTTTGTTTGTATGGACATGAGTTGACAAATTCCTGTATGAGAAAAGTACAAGTTTTTCAAAGTTGAAGCCAACAGCAAGGAATATCTCAAAAACGATCAAATCCACGAAAAAGATGTATATTTTAATGTGCTCTACATTTTTTGTGTGGTAAGTTTGTTTCTATCTCTTACGGTTTACCAGTTACACAAAATTCCGTAAAATACATCCAGAATAAAGTAGTCTTCAGAGGCTATTCCCAGAACATTCAAGATATACGTATTATTTGTCAAGTATATATCTTTAATATATGATATTTTAATCAAAATCGTTAGAGCCATTTTTTATAAAATAAAAATTTTTCGAAAATTTTTCCATGTGAAGGGTAGTTGGGGGTGGGGGGATTTTCTTGAAAATCTTCGTGCCACATCCTTGGAAGATACTGAACTTAAATACCAAGTTTGGTATTGGTCTTTTCGTTTTTGAGCTATGCTATCCACAGACACACACACACACACACACACACACACACACACACACACTGACATTTTTCTAAAAATGCTTTTTTTGGATTCAGGTGGTCTCAAAACATGTATTTCCGGTAAAATCTCGGTATCGAAATTTTGGGTACAATGCAAAACCTTCTCTATACATTATATGCATAGTACGTATAGAGAAAGTAAAAATCGAAAGTTGCTTGTCTTCGGAAACTTTGGGCATCCATTGAGAGTTAAAAATTGGCTGTATTCTCCTCGCTTCGGATTCTACAGTCATTTAAAGACCGTACAATACACCTTTTCCTAGAATAGCACAGTATAGTCCCGATTATTCATGTGAGGATATCCGAGCATCCCCCTCCCCCAACAATTATTTAGTTTTAATGTTAACACACGTTTTTTTCGTTTCTCCGCTATCTCCTTTACGGGCCGCGCCGTGGCTGAGTGGTTAGACAACTCGCCTCTCACCCAGAGGTCCCAAACGACCGCATGTGAGATTTGTGGTGGACAAAGCGGCGCAGGGGCGGGTTTTCTCTGGGTTCTCCGGTTCCCCCCGTCATTGCATTCCACCGGTGCTCCATCTTCATTTATCATTAGTGTCATCGCCTGCGGTGCCACAAGTAGTTAAAGCGGGTGTTAAACACTATCAAAAAAATCTGCTTTACAAATTTGTTTTAACTTGCTTCGTTGACACACGCTGATCAACAGCAGAAAAACTGAATTTGTTTTCAATTTACACAGAACAGGTAGGGGCAGGGCAATAACAATGAAAACGGTACTCTGTTGTCACGTGGTGATCATTTAAACAATGGAAATGGCACTTATTGTCACGCGGTGGATTCTTTATTGCTGTCTCCTTTAAAAAAAATCTGATGTGCTCCATTCACATGACTTTCTCTACTTATGTGTAACAAGTTATTGTTAACAAGTTTATTCTTCTATTTACTTCATGTTTATCGAGAAAAAAATAGCAGAAATGGTCTTATTACTTGCTTCCTTGTAAGTAGAAGCGAAATATGGGTGTATCATAGGTTAAAGTGAAGTTAAAAGCTGGTTGCTATGTGACTGAAGTTCCCGGAACAGGAGAATGCTCCTAATCCATTAAGAGTTGATGATGATTTGTCATGAAAGTACCTTAAGTGTATCATTTTAGCAGCACAAGATGCAATTTAGTTGCTGGTAGTTTACAAACTTGTAAAAAAGAAGGAACCAAAGCAAAGTATTAATGATGAGTGGGCTACCTGCAAATTCTACGTCTGTCTAAACGTCACGATAGTCAGAAGACAATTTAATGTTTTTCACGTAATCAAACAGACAGTAACTCCGGACCACCCCGCCGATTATGAGCAACATAGCATAATGATTACCCGGCGGTTCTCCTTCTAAAGAGGTGATAAGCCACAAATTTCTCTTGGTGTGGCATTTCTAAAGCACCACATGTACATAGAATATTATCTACAAAACGCAGATCCAACATATGAACTGTATTTTCATTCTTCAGAGCAGGCTTGCCAGATTCATTTCACAAAATATCGCCAGAACTATTTTAAAAATCCCAAAAATCATATTGAAATCGCCTAATTTCACATTCAAATTTTCTTAGGGAGAGGGATTGAAAATGTCTAAGATTTGGTTTAGAATTTTGTTGTGTTTTTTACTTTCTCTATACGTACTATGTACATAGTGCATAGAGAAGGTATTGTACTCCACCAAAAAATTCGATACCGAGATTTCACTGGAAATATATGTTTTAGGATCCCTAATATCCAAAAAAAAGCATTTTCACAAAATGGTCCGTGTGTGTGTGTGTGTGTGTGTCCGTGTGTCTGTGAACACGATAACTCAAAACCGAAAAGTCGGTAAAATACCAAACTTGGTATTTAAGTTTAGTATCTTCCAGGGATGCGACACGAAGATTTTGAGAAAAATCCCCTCCCCACTCCCAACTACCCTTTACATGGAACTTTTCTTCGAAACTTTTGATTTTCTCAAAAATGGCTCTAACGATTTTGAATAAAATGTTGTATATCAAAGATATTTACCTGACAAATAAAATGTATATTTTGAATTTTCTGGGAATAGCCTCTGAGGAGTAGTTTATTCTGGATGAATTTTACTGAATTCTGAATAACTGCTAAACCGTAAGAGATGGACAAAAACTTACTACACAAAAGATGTAGAGCACGTTAAAACACACAATTTATGTTATATACATTTTTTTTTCGTGGAGTTCGTCGTTTTTGAGACATTCCTTATTTTTGGTATCTGCTATGAAAAACTTACACTTTTCTCTTACAGAAACTTGTCAACTCCTATCCATATAAACAAAGGAACTTCATTGACATAGCAACCAGCTTTTGACTATCACTTTAACCTATGATAGTCCCTTATTTTGCTTCTACTTACAAGGAAGCAAGTAATAAAACTATTTCTGCTATTTTTTTTTTCTAATTAGCATAAAGTAAATAGAAGTATAAGTTTTTTAAGAATAATTTGTTGCAGGGATATAGAGAAAGTCATGTGAATGGTAGGCATCAGATTTTTACTTCATGCTTCTTACGATCAGACCGTTGGGCTCTTAATTACAAACTTTACAATAAAAAACAAAAAGTTATATCATAAGTAAGCCACTCAAAGCCATTTATTATTTATTTCAAGTTCACAACTGCGAAGTCATCTGCAGGATTTCTGTTTGCAACGACTTGCTCATCGGCAATGGTGTTACCTCGTATAGTGTTATAGTTGATGTCTGTTTCTCTTTGGATTTAATTCATTAGATTACATCATCCCACTTCCAGACTTTGGGGAGGATAGGGAATGATATCGGCTAGAGAACATTTCCCACCCCCAGTCGGGAATCGAATCCGGGTCACTTCACAAAGCAGGAAAGCAACTCTTGTTAATGGTTTATTGGATTATCTCTTAATGCATTCAACTGGTGTATTTGATTCAAACAGTTCTCTTGAACTCGGTGCGACTGCATTAATAGTGACGTAACAAAGGAAATACAAGTATAACATCTAATTTTTATTCTGTGTATGTAGGTATTTTACACTATTTTCATAGTAGCACTGACCTAACGAACATTACATTACTCTACTCATTAATGTATTACTTAATTTGCAAAACAACGTACAATATACTTTTCAAGGAATACATTTAAATTGTTTTCGTGACTGCAGAAGTAGCCCAAAAATTCGCAAATCGCCTCAATTAAAAATCTGATGTGTACCATTCACATGACTTTCTCTACATCTCTGTAACAAATTATTGTTAAAAAGCTTATGTATCTATTTACTTCATGCTAATCGAGAACAAATTAACAGAAATAGTCTTATTACTTGTTTCCTTTTAGTAGAAGCGAAATAAGGGAGTACCATAGGTTAAAGTGATAGTCAAAAGCTGGTTGCTATGTGACAAGTTCCTTTGTTTGTATGGCCAAGAGTTGACAAATTCCTATATGAGAAAAGTAAGTTTTTCATACCTGAAACCAAAAACAATGAATGTCCCAAAAATTATCAACTCCACGAAAAAAATATATATAACATAAATTGTGTGTTTTAACATGCTCTACATTTCTTGTGTGGTAAGTTTTTATCTAAGTCTTACGGTTTAGCAGTTATGCAAAATTCCGTAAAATTCGTCCAGCATAAAGTTGTCTTCAGAGGCTATTCCCAGAAAATTCAAGATATACATTTTGTTTGTCAGGTAAATATCTTTAATATTTGATATTTTAATCAAAATCGTTAGAGCCATTTTTGAAAAAAACAAAATTTGCGAAAAAAAGTTCCATTAAAAGTGTAGTTTAGGGTGGGGGGATTTTTCTCAAAACCTTCGTGTCGCATCCCTGGAATATACTAAACTTTAATACCAAGTTTGGTATTTTACCGACTTTTCGTTTTTGAGTTATCGTGTTCACAGACACACGGACACACACGCACACACACACACGTCCCTTTTTGTGAAAATGCCTTTTTACTTTCTCCATACGCACTATGTACATAGTGTATAGAGAAAGTATTGCACTCCACCAAAAAATTCGATACCGAGATTTCACCGGAAATATATGTTTTAGTATCCCCATTATCCAAAAAAAGCATTTTCACAAAAAGGTCCGTGTGTGTCTGTGTGTGTCCGTGTGTCCGTGTGTCTGTGAACACGATAACTCAAAAACGAAAAGTCGGTAAAATACCAAACTTGGTATTTAAGTTTAGTATCTTCCAAGGATGCGACACGATGATTTTGAGAAAAATCCCCCCACCCCAACTACCCTTTACATGGAACTTTTTTCGAAAATTTTGATTTTCTCAAAAATGGCTCTAACGATTTGATTAAAATTTCGGATATTAAACATATTTACCTGACAAATGAAATGTATATCTTGAATTTTCTGGGAATAGCCTCTGAAGAGTAGTTTATTCCGGATGAATTTTACTAAATTTTGAATGACTGCTAAACCGTAAGAGATGGACAAAAACTTACTGCACGAATAATGTAGAGCACGTTAAAACACACAATTTATGTTATATACATTTTTTTCGTGGAGTTCATCGTTTTTGTGACATTCCTTATTTTTGGTTTCTGCTATGAAAAACGTAAACTTTTCTCATACAGGAACTTGTCAACTCCTATCCATATAAACAAAGGAACTTCATTGACATAGCAACCAGCTTTTGGCTATCACTTTAACCTACGGTTGTCCCTTATTTCGCTTCTACTTACAAGGAAGCGAGTAATAAGACTATTTCTGCTAATTTTTTCTGATTAGCATAAAGTAAATAGAAGTATAAGCTTTTTAAGAATTATTTGTTGCAGGGATATGGAGAAAGTCATGTGAATGGTACACATCAGATTTTTTTGGATATAAGGGACCCTAAAACATATATTTCCGGTGAAATCTCGGTATGGAATTTTTGGGTGGTGTGCAATACCTTCTCTATACACTATGCATATAGTGCGTGTAGAGAAAGTAAAAATCGGTCGGAAAATCGATCTTTTTGTAGCCCAAACCGCGACTTTTCGCCCAATATGGCAACGCTGCTTCAGAGACGCGGCTCCATTCCTGTATACTTCAGCGTTAGGATTATTAGCCAAACTATTCGATAGAGATGTTAAAGTGGATCTCTGCAACACATTGTTTTCTGACGGCCGGCACTTACATTAGTAACCGCCAAAGAATCTATAACGTAGGTACATATAACTCACAGTTTAAAAGAATTTCACCAGGAAGAGGGACAAATCTGAAATATAACAATATATTTGCCCCATCACTTGAAAACACATCTGATGTCTTCCATTCACATGCCTTTCTCTACAAACTACTGTTACAAAAGATTATTCCTTTATCTCGTCGTGGTAATCCAGATAAACATTAGCAACAGTAGTCTTATTATTTCGCTCGAAATACGGAATGCACTAGGCTAAAGCAAGACCTGTCATATCTGTAAAAATCTGATGTGTACCATTCACATGACTTTCTCTATATCCCTGCAACAAATTATTCTAAAAAAGCTTATACTTCTATTTACTTCATGCTAATCAGAATAATTTAACAGAAATAGACTTAATACTTGTTTCCTTGTAAGTAGAAGCGAAATAAGGGACTACCATAGGTTAAAATGATAGTCAAAAGCTGGTTGCTATGTCAATGAAGTTCCTTTCTTTATATGGATCGCAGTTAACAAGTTCCTATATGAGAAAAATATAAGTTTTTTCATAGCAGAAACCAAAAATAAGGAATGTCTCAAAAACGACGAACTCCACAAAAAAAAGTGAATATAACATAAATTGTGTGTTTTAACGTGCCCTACATTTTTTGTGTGGTAAATTTTTGTCTATCTCTTACGGTTTAGCAGTTATACAAAATTCCGGAAAATTCACTAAGAATAAAGTAGTCTTCAGAGGCTATTCCCAGAAAATTCAAAATATACATTTTATTTGTCGGGTAAGTATCTTTAATATACGATATTTTAATCAAAATCGTTGGAGCCATTTTTTAGAAAATCAGAATTTTCGACAAAAGTCCATGTAATGGGTAGTTTGGGGTGAGGGGATCTCTCAAAATCTTCGTGTCGCATCCCTAGAAGATTCGAAACTTAAATACCAAGTTTGGTATTTTACCGACTTTTCGTTTTTGAGCTATCGTGTTCACAGACACACGGACACACACACACGCGGACCTTTTTGTGAAAATGCTTTTTTTGGATATTGGGGACCCTAAAACATATATTTCCGGTGAAATCTCGGTATCAAATTTTTGGGTGGAGTGCAATACCTTCTCTATACACTATGTATATAGTGCGTAAAGAGAAAGTAAAAAACTGCCTCATATCTGAACAACTGAAGTGCGGTTTCTTTGCAAGGCCAGGAGGAAAACAAGAGAGAGCTGAAACGAAAGATGACTACCATTTTGAGAACAGCTTAAGTATTTTAAAACTATAACCAATAACGAGGAATATTCCGAAAACGTAAAAGTATGTCTGGAGATAAAATTAGTCTTACAAATAACGATAGATGTCTTCACACAAGTTAATCTACGAGCTATATGTCGCTCTTCGTGATGTAATGGTTACCATGATAGCTTTATATACCCAAGGTCGTGGGTTCAAACCCGGCGGAGAACGATGGATGTAAAAATCCTTAGCATGGCTTCCTTCGGAAGGTAAGTAAGGCCGTAAAAGAACCTCAAGCCTGATAGAGAGTTCTCTGAGCAAAATCAAGCGGTCTTTCACGCCCAATATAGAATGGGACGCTGAGAACCGCAGCAGTTAAAGAGCGTCCATAAATAACACGTCATTTACATTTACGGGCTATATAGGGGCAGCTGACTTGCCTAGAATAACTTATATAAATTTCTTGTTTATTAATGGACTGTCAATCCGCTTTCAACTAGAGTGGATGTACTTAAATGCAGCACTGCAAAATTAAAAACATGGTTATTCATTTGCATGCAAGGGGAACAAAGACCAAAATATGGAAATCGTATTGGCAATTTGCTAAATGGTTTTAATATGCTTGGTTAAATATGTTAAAGTGCTTGACCGAGAATTGCTCTCCTGTGCATTAAGTTGTTCTGCAATTAGAACCACACCCCATTAGTCTTAAGGCAACTTGTCAATGTTATTGCAAAATCGTGCACAAAGAGAAAGTGGCTGCACTGCAAAATGTCACCACCGCAGCAGCAGCAGGCACTTGAAGTTGAGCAGCTCCGTTTAGGAACATTGGACTTCATATGACTCCGTCTCTCGACACAAAAGACGGCCGTAAACTCCGGTCGAGAGCGCACTTGGGATGTTAATAAAACGGGGTCCGGGTCAGCCGGACAGACTACGTCGGGCGACATTGATGGCAGTTGTGAAGAGGGGCAACCTTCGCTGTTGTTCCATGCGGCCAGGAATGTAGGCAGTAAAACCGGGAGATTGGTGGCCGTTCCTCTGGGAACGTTTATGGTAGTACCGGGGGGTGATTGACAGCAATTGGGGCGGCAGCAAACGACGCTTTTCGAGAACCAAATGTATATCGCGACCGTTAGCCTGGGAGGGGGCTGAATTTCATCATCGCCAAACAGATTTGGCAACCATCTCAAGTTGTGCTTTACATAAAAACTTTCTCAAGCTGTAGTAAAATGAAGATCCTTTCTGAAGAACCTACTTTATCTTTAATCCAAGGGTACTCACTCGATTTATAAAAAAAAAAAAAAAATGAAGTGTTTCATTCACATGACTCTCTCAACCTGTTTTACAAACAACCTATTTTTTTACAAAAGAATATTCTTTTATCTACATCATGTTAATGGAGATAAACATTAAATTGCCTTAGTACCTGCTTCCTTACAAGTAGAAGGGAAATAAGGGAATATACTAGACTAAAGCAATAATCATATGTTTTAAAATCTCGTCGCTATGTGAAACAATGTAAATTCAATTCTCTTTATATGACCAGGAGTGAAACAAAAGAGAGATGAAACGAAAGATGACTTCGCCTTTAAGAACCGTTTGAGTAATTTAAAATGTAAACCAATAGCAAGGATATCTCGGAAGCGGTTAACGGTACAAAAAAAGCTGGGTAGGATATAAATTGTGTGTTTTAACGAGATCTACGCTCTCTGTGTAGTAGGTGTTTGTCTATCTTTTACGGTTTACCGGTATGCAAAATTGATTCAGCATGAAGAAGACTTCAGGGGCTATTTCCCAAAAAGTCAGCACATACATTTTATTTAGCATGTAAACATCTTTCATGCATAGCGTTTTAATTAAAATCTTGGAGCCATTTTTGTGAAAATCGAAAATTTCTAAAAATTGGGTGGGATATTCTTCTAAAAACCTTCGTGTTCTTGGAAAATACAAAATTTAAACACCAAGGCCTTGATAAAACACACAATTTATGTCGTAGATATACATTTTTCGTGAAGTTTACCAATTTTGAGATATTTCTTGTTATTTGTTTTAGTTTTAAAATACTTAAAACCTTTCACCTATACGGGAATTTGTCAATGCAGAAAACAAAAAAAAAGAGCGGAAATCAACCACATGACAAACAGATTTTAAAAGAGTTCATTGTCGCTTTAGCCAAGTGAATTCCCTTCTACTTACAGGAAATCAGGTAATAAAACCATTTCTGCTAATGTTTATCTCGATTAGCATTAAGTGGATAAAAAATTAAGCTTTTTTAACAATAATTTGTTACTGAAATGTAGTAAAAGTCATGCGAATGGAACATATAAGATTTTTATCCTATACATTTATTCCCTTACTAAGTCATTTTACCTGAATAATCTAACACCATAATTATAAATTTAAGTAAAATATAAAATAAATAGCCTACGTTAACTTTTCACACTGTTTCACATGCATTAAACGCTTCCTAACAAACTTACGGTAACTTTTCCATATAACGCTCTCTGGCGACTGTGAGCTAAATGAATAAATGACTATTTATTATGGACAATAAGCCTAGAAATTACAGCATTCCTGCTTGTTTTAAAATCCTTCTCCAACCCTTTTCTCTTGCTGGTTTTAGTTGACATTTCTACTGGATAGGTAAATCATTTTCCGAAAATCTTTGATTTAAAAAAAATCATAACGCTCATCTTATAAAATATAGAGAATTCAAACTAGGCATGTATCATTATTATAGTTTACTCTAGCTAAGAAAAATATTATTGCGTTCTGACCTTTAGTTCATTAGTTACTACATGTTAAGCATAGACGCAAATGTTGGATTTTACTGAAAAACACATTTTCTTTAGATATTTGGGCTCAGAGACATCTAAAAGGTTCTAAAATGATGTAAACTGATAGAGAAAAAAAACTCTAAATATGTTGATGTGTCTAAAGTGTTTAACAATATATTACCTAGTGAGTTTTAGCAACTTGGCGACAGTATGAGAATAGAAAACGACGAGACTACCATCAGAATGTCTGAGTTGTATAAAGGCAGAGATATCCCATTTAATTAAATGCATATTTTAAGGTTGAGTCAGGCTATAGATAGCAGTGGGTGGGTGTTGAGGTAACAGGATTTCTAATTTCTACAGAATTGATTCAATGCCGTTGATTTCTCTTTTCAGCAAAGATGCGTTGGCGTTATATTTATAAATTCCTGTTTGACCTACTATTTTTATCAATTCCAGCTGCTGTTATGATGGATTAAGTAGCGTATTAATCATTGCGTACTGATAATACTATGATTATGTAACGAATTGATGGAGGTATGATAAAAGATAAACGGTCGTGATTGTGGACAACAAAAGCACAGATGAACGTTACTGGTTAACATAAAATCCCCGGCGTCTAAATTGAAAAGTTTTAGAAATGCCATTGATGGACTATTACGGAATATTAGGCTGAAGGATCTCTAAAATGCTGAATTCAAAATATCTAAGGAACATACCTGAAAATGCCCCCGCTGAAGCTTTCAGCCTGTGAAGATGTTATTCCCGCTCTAACAGACATCTGTGAAAACGTAAAACAATAACAATTTAGATGTTTTTAAAATTAAACAATTTAAATCTAGGAAAAACATGATAAAAGTAGTAGTAGCAATAGTAGTAGTATGAATAAAATTATTATTATTATTATTATTATTATTATTATTATTATTATTATTATCATCATCATCATCAACAACATCATCATTTTCTAAATGTTTTACATTTCATCTATCCAAGTTAAATTAGTAAATAAAATGTTCAGTATTTTATCCTCTTTCTCCAATGTTGCCTATCCAGCGCATGTTTCCTGCAGAAGTTTCATGCTTCTTCTTGCCTCATTTAGCCAGTTTCCATTTGGTCCTTACGGTTTCTTATGTTTAGTTCCCATTGCATCTCTTCCTTTTGCATTATTTCGTATTCTAATCTAAATACATGTCGAAACCACTGTAATCCTTTTTACTTTCTCTATACGCACTATGTACATAAGTGTATAGAGAAGGTATTGCACTCCACCCAAAAATTCGATACCGAGATTTCACCGGAAATATATGTTTTAGGGTCCCCAATATCCAAAAAAAAAGCATTTTCACAAAAAGGTCCGTGTGTGTCCGTGTGTCTGTGAACACGATAACTCAAAAACGAAAAGTAGATAAAATACCAAACTTGGTATTTAAGTTTAGTATCTTCCAGGGATGCGACATGAAGATTTTGAGAAAAATCCCCCCACCCCATCTACCCTTTACATGGAACTTTTTTTGAAAATTTTTATTTTCTCAAAAATGGCTCTAACGATTTTGATTAAAAATTCGTATACTAAAGATATTTACCTGACAAATAAAATGTATATCTTGAATGTTCTGGGAATAGCCTCTGAAGAGTAGTTTATTCTGGATGAATTTTACTGCATTTTGAATAACTACTAAACCGTAAGAGATGGACAAAAACTTACTACACAAAAAATGTAGAGCACATTAAATCACACAATTTATGTTGTATATATATTTTTTTCGTGGAGTTCGTCGTTTTTGAGACATTCCTTATTTTTGGTTTCTGCTATGAAAAACCTATAAACTTTTCTCATACAGGAACTTGTCAACTCCTATCCATATAAACAAAGCAACTTCATTGACATAGCAACCAGCTTTTGACTATCACTTTAACCTATGGTAGTCCCTTATTTCGCTTCTACTTACAAGGAAGCGAGTAATAAGACTATTTCCGCTAATTTTTTTTCTCTTCTGATTAGCATAAAGTAAATAGAAGTATAAGCTTTTTAAGAGTAATTTGTTGCAGGGATATAGAGAAAGATATGTGAATGGTACACATCAGATTTTTTCTGTGTCTTTTACCCATTTATCACTTCAACTACATATTTTTCTATGTTTATTATTCGTCGTCTCTTTCTCAAGTTTTTATCTGATCTTCTAAGGAAATCTACTTCAATAGCTCTTAAATACTCTCCCAGTAATCTGTTTAGTGTCAAAGTTTCCATCCCATAATGCATCACACTCTCTGTTATTGATTTGTAAACAATTTTCTTTGTTTAGCAAAGTATTACTACCATAAAACAATAAATTTAACACAATAGCAACAGATCAGAACAGAGCGAGTGCCTACCCGGAGTAAGCCCCCCACTCTCATTCCAGAGAGGTTATCTCCACGTCTCTTTCTATTTAGGGCAATACTGGGTTACTAAAAAGTCCTTCCCCCCGCCAGTCATGGGAACGCAATCTCCATGGGTATCGGGATCACTGTCACGTCGAGTCCAACCCAATCCGAAAAAATCTCTTCCGGGAGCGGCTCAGATGTTCAGTACAACTACTTTTAGTAACGTCAGAAGTACCATGAGTGCTCGGGATCCGCAACACTTGCACCGGGGCAGCTGAAAAGGTCAGAACCTCCCCCCTAGGGCAAATATAGCAACATTAATAATAATAGAAGCTTCTCTAGGACACGCCATGGGCAAGTGGTCTCAAGTGGTTATACCACTTGGCTCTCACCAAGGCGCATTCGATTCCAAGCGACCGCATTTGTTATTTATGATGGACAATCGGCGCAGAGGCTATTTTTTTCCGAGTTATCCAGTTCCCCCCCCCCACAATCGATTCCACCGGTGCTCCATCTTAATTCCATGTAACAACAGTTTCGGTGCCATATGTAGTAAAACATGTACGTCAACATTATACAATAAAAATTCTGATGTGTACCATTTACATGACTTTCTCCATATCCCTGCAACAAATAATTCTTAAAAAGCTTATACTTCTATTTACTTTATGCTAATCAGAAAAAAAACTTAGCAGAAATAGTCTAATTACTCGCTTCCTTGTAAGTAGAAGCGAAATAAAGGACAACCGTAGGTTAAAGTGATAGTCAAAAGCTGGTTGCTACGTCAATGAAGTTCCTTTGTTTATATGGATAGGAGTTGACAAGTTCCTGTATGAGAAAAGTATGTTTTTCATAGCAGAACCCAAAAATAAGGAATGTCTAAAAAACGACGAACTACACGAAAAAAAATGTATATAACATAAATTGTGTGTTTTAATGTGCTCTTCATGTTTTGTGTAGTAAGCTTTTGTTCATCTTCTACGGTTTAGTAGTTATTCAAAATTTAGTAAAATTCATTCAGAATAAACTACTCTTCAGAGGCTATTCCCAGAAAATTAAAGATATACATTTCATTTGTCAGGTAAATATGTTTAATATACGAAATTTAAATCAAAATCGTTAGAGCCATTTTTGAGAAAATCAAAATTTTCGAAAAAAGTTCTATGTAAAGGGTAGTTAGGGTGGGGGAATTTTTCTCAAAATCTTCGTGACGCATCCCTGGAAGATACTAAATTTAAGTACCAAGTACCGACTTTTCGTTTTTGAGTTATCGTGTTCACAGACACACGGACACACACACACACACACACACACACACACACACACACACACACACGGACCTTTTTGTGAAAATGTTTTTTTTGGATATTGGGGACCCTAAAACATATATTTCCGGTGAAATCTCGTATCGAATTTTTGGGTGGAGTGCAATACTTTCTCTATACACTATGTACACAGTGCGTATGGAGAAAGTAAAAAATCTGATGTGTACCATTCACATGACTTTCTCCATATCCCTGCAACAAATAATTCTTAAAAAGCTTATACTTCTATTTACTTTATGCTAATCAGTAAAAAACTTAGCAGAAATAGTCTAATTACTCGCTTCATTGTAAGTAGAAGCGAAATAAAGGACAACCGTAGGTTAAAGTGATAGTCAGAAGCTGGTAGCTATGTCAATGACGTTCCTTTGTTTATATGGATATGAGTTGACAAGTTCCTGTATGAGAAAAGTATACGTTTTTCATTGCAGAAACCAAAAATAAGGAATGTCTCAAAAACGGCAAACTCCACGAAAAAAATCTACATAACATAAATTGTGTGTTTTAATATGCCCTACATTTTTTGTGCAGTAAGTTTTTGTCCATCTCTTACGGTTTAGCAGTTATTCAAAATTTAGTAAAATTCATCCAGAATAAACTACTCTTCAGAAGCTATTCCCAGAAAATTCAAGATACACATTTTATTTGTCTCGTAAATATCTTTAATATACGAAATTTAAATCAAAATCGTTAGAGCCATTTTTGAGAAAATCAAATGGGGGAATTTTTCTCAAAATCTTCGTGTCGCATCCCTGGAAGATACTAAACTTAAGTACCAAGTTTGGTATTTTACCGACTTTTCGCTTTTGACTTATCGTGTTTTCATAGCACAAACCAAAAATAAGGAATGTCTCAAAAACGACAAACTCCACGAAAAAAATGTATATATTATAAATTGTGTGTTTTAATGTGCTCTACATTTTTGTGTAGTAAGTTTTTGTCCATCTCTTACGGTTTAGCAGTTATTCAAAATTTAGTAAAATTCATCCAGAATAAACTACTTTTCAGAGGCTATTCCCAGAAAGTTAAAGATATACATTTCATTTGTCACGTAAATATCTTTAATATCCGAAATTTTAATCAAAATCGTTAGAGCAATTTTTGAGAAAATCAAAATGTTCAAAAAAAGTTCCATGTAAAGGGTAGTTGGGGGTGGGGGATTTTTCTCAAAATGTTCGTGTGGCATCCCTGGAAGATACTAAACTTAAGTACCAAGTTTGGTATTTTACCGACTTTTCGTTTTTGAGTTATCGTGTTCACAGATACACGGACACACGGACACACACACACACAACACACACACACACACACACACACACACACACACAGGGACCTTTTTGTGAAAATGCAATTTTTGGATATTGGGGACCCTAAAACATATATTTCCGGTGAAATCTCGGTATCGAATTTTTGGTGGAGTGCAATACTTTCTCTATACACTACGTACATAGTGCGTATGGAGAAAGTAAAAAGACAGTCGTGTCCCTTCGCAGTACAAAGTATCCAGAGAACATCCCGTTGCCCTGGCATACACCACCATCCACACTATTATAATTCTGAAGCAGACCAACTAGATGAAGGATGAGGTGAAATGGGGGCTAGGAAATTCGCGCGATGTAATGAATAGTTCATGGTTCACTAGAAAACCCGGGAAAAGCTTTCGAAAAAATCTAATGTGTTCTATTGGCATGACTTTCTCTACATCTCGGTAATACAACACTGTTACAAAGTTTATTCTTCTATTTACTTCATTCTAATCGAGATAAACATTAGCAGAAATAGTCTAATTACTTGCTTCTTTTTAAGTAGAAGGAAATTCCCGTATGAGAAAAGTTTAAGTATTTTAGAACTGCAACCAATAACAAGAAATACCTCAATTATGGTCAACTTCATAAAAAATGTGTGTTTTAAACAGATCTACATTTTCTGTGTTGAAAATTGTTGTCTATCTCTTACAGTTTACAATTATGCAAAATTCAGCAACATTCTCTCAGAATAAACACGTGTTCAGAGGTTATTCCCAGAAAATACGACATATGCATTTTATTTGTCATTAAATATCTCTAATATACGGTATTTTAATCAAAATCGTTAAAGCCAGTTCGGAGAAAATCAAAATTTTAGAAAATGTTTCCATGTAAAGAGTAATTTGGAATAGGACGATTTTCCTCAAAATCTTTGTGTCTCATCCCTGGAAGATACTAAACTCAAGTACCAAGTTTGGTATTTTACAGACTTTTCGTTTTCGAGTTATCATGTTCACAGACACGCGGACACAAACACGCACGGACCTTTTTTAAAAATGTTTATTTTTTGGAACCAGGCGAGCATAAAACGTGTATTTCCGGTGAAATCTCGACATCGAATTTTTGGACGGAAAGTGCAATACCTTCTCTATACACTATGTACATAGTACACGTAGAATACTTGTGTTGATTAGAATGAAAAGTATGAATTTTTAAATAAATACCTTAAAATGTTATTGAAAAATAATGATTTTTAAATTAAAAAAAAACACACACACATTTAAGAACTTTTTCGCTAAACTAAACCCTATTTAGGTGCAAACGTGTGTTGAAAACTACAGTCCGTAGTGTCAATTAGTTTCTCAGATAATGGAGTATCTGTATAAACAATTGTACCTCAGAAATTGCTTTCAAACATACATTAAAAACTCTGATGTGTTCCATTCACATCACTTTCTGTATATCTCTGCAACAAATTATTGTTAAAAACCTTATGCTTCTATTTACTTCATACTAAACGAGAAAAAAATCAGCAGAAATAGTCCTATTACTTGCTTCCTTGTAAGTAGAAGCTAAATAAGGGAGTATTATTGGTTAAAGTGATATTCAAAGACTGATTGCTATGTCACTGAAGCTCCTTTGTTTGTGTGGACAGGAGTTGACAAAGTCCTGTGTGAGAAAAGTATAATTTTTAATAGCTGAAACCAAAAACAAGGAATATCTCAAAAAGGATCAACTCCATGAAAAAAATGTATCTAACATAACTTATGTGTTTTAAAGTGATCTGCATTTTTCGCGCAGTAAGTTTTTGTCCCTCGCTTACGGTTTAGCAGTTATGCAAAATTCCATAAAATTCATCCAGAATAAACTACTCTTCAGAGGCTATTCCCAGAAAAGTCAAGATATACATTTGATTTGTCAGGTAAATATCTTTAATATACGATATTTTAAACAAAATTGTTAGAGCCATTTTTTAGAAAATCAAAATTTTCGAAAAAAGTTCCATATAAAGGGTAGTTTGTGGTGGGGGACTTTTCTCAAAATCTTCGTGTCGCATCCCTGGAGGATACTAAACTTAAGTACCAAGTTTGGTGTTTTACCGACTTTTCGTTTTATGAGTTATCATGTTCACAGACACACGAACACACTGACACATGGACACACACACGGACCTTTTTCTGAACATACTTTTTTTGGACACTGGGGACCCTAAAACATATATTTTCGGCGAAATCTCGGTATCGAATTTTTTGGTGGAGTGCAATAACTTCTCTATACACTGTGTACATAATACGCATAGAGAAAGTAAAAATCTGATGTGTTCCATTCACATGCGTTTCTCTACATCTCTGCAACAAATTATTCTAATTACTGTATCTAATCGAAAAAAAATAGCAGAAATAGCCTTATTACTTGCTTCCTTATTAATAGAAGCGAAATAAAAGAGTACCATAGGTTAAAGTGATAGTCAAAAGCGGTTGCTATGTGAATGAAGTTCCTTTGTTTGTATGGACATGGATTCACAAAGTCATGTATAGGAAAAATATAAGTTTTTATAGCTGAAACCAAAAACAAGGAATATCTCAAAAACAATCAACTCCACGAAAAAAATGTATGTATGTATATATATATATATATATATTGTGTGTTTTTGCTGTGTGGTAAGTTTTTGTCCATCTCTTACGGTTTAGCAGTTAACAAAAGTTCCGTAAAATTGACCCAGAATAAAGAAGTCTTAGAGGCTATTCCTAGAAAATTCAAAATATACATTTTATTTTTCAGGTAAATATCTTTAATATACGATATTTTAATCAACATCGTTAGAGCCATTTTTGAGAAAATCAAAATTTTCGAAAAACGTTCCATGTAAACGATAGTTTGGGGTGGGGGGATTTTTCTCAAAATCTTCGTGTCGCATCCCTGGAAGATATTAAACTTAAATACCAAGTTTGGTATTTTGAAGACTTTTCGTTTTTAAGTTATCGTATTCATAGACTCACGGACACACTGACACACACACACACACACACACACACACACACACACACACACACACACTCACACACACGGACTTTTTCTTAAAATAATTTGTTTGGATACAGGGGACCTCTGGTGATATCTCGGTATTGAATTGTTTGGTGGAATGCAATAACTTCTCTATACACTATGTACATAGTACGTATAGAGAAAGTAAAAAAGTAACCTAAGTTTACAAACGCAACTTTACAGTACTTCGAAACTCTCACATGAAGGAAATATGAAGGGATCCGATGCTCCGAATGGCTAAAGTAAAATTCTCCAATAAAAATAAAAACAAAAAAATCAGATGTGTTACATTCACATGACTTTCTCTATACCTCTGCAGTAAATTATTCATACAAACCTTATGCTTCTATATACTTCCTGCTAATCGAGAAAAAATTAACAGAAATAGACTTACTACTTTTTTCCTTGTAAGTAGAAGCGAAATAAGGAAGTACCATAAGTTAAAGTGATAGTCAAAAGCTGGTTACTATGTGACTGAAGTTCCTTTGTTTGTATGGACAGGAGTTGACAAATTCCTGTATAAGAAAAGTTTTCAAAGCTGAATCAAAAACAAGAAATATCTCAAAAACGATCAACTCCACGAAAAAAATCTGATGTGTTCCATTCACATGACTTTCTCTATATCTCTGTAAATTATTATTGTTAATAAGCTTATATTTTATTTATTTCATGTTAATCGAGAAAAATTAGCAGAAATAGTCTTATTTCTTGCTTTATTGTAAGTAGAAGCGAAATAAGGGAGTGCCATAGGTTAAAGTGAAAGCCAAAAGCTGGTTGCTATGTGACTGATGTTTCTTTGTTTGTATGGACAGGAGTTGACAAATTCCTGCATGAGAAAAGTATAAGTTTTCACTTTCTCTATACTCACTATGTACATAGTGTATAGAGAATGTATTGCACTCCACCAAAAATTCGATACCGAGATTTCACCGGAAATATGTTTTAGGGTCACCTTTATCTAAAAAAAAGCATTTTCGGAAAAAGGTCCGTGTGTGTGTGTGTGTGTGTGTGTGTGTGTGTCCGTGTGTCTGTGAACACGATAACTCAAAAACGAAAAGTCGGTAAAATACCAAACTTGGTATTTTAAGTTTAGTATCTTCCAGGGATGTGACACGAAGATTTTGAGAAAAATTCCCCCACCCCCAACTACCCTTTACATGGAACTTTTTTCGAAAATTTTGATTTTCTCAAAAATGGATCAAACGAGTTTGATTAAAATTTCGTATATTAAAGATATTTACGTGACAAATAAAAGATATATTTTGAATTTTCTGGGAATAGCCTCTGAAGAGTAGTTTATTCTAGATGAATTTTACTAAATTTTGAATAACTGCTAAACGTAAGAGATGGACAAAAACTTACTACACAAAAATGTAGAGCACGTTAAAACACACAATTTATGTTATATACATTTTTTTCGTGGAGTTCGCCGTTTTTGTGACATTCCTTATTTTTGGTTTCTGCTATGAAAAGCATACATTTCTCATCCAGGAATTTGTCAACTGCTGTCCATACAAACAAAGAAACTTCAGTGACATAGCAACCAACTTTGGATTATCACTTCAACCTATGGTATTCCCTTATTTCACCTCTACTTACAAGGAAGCAAGTAATATGGCTATTTGTGCTAATGTTTTACTGATTAGCATAAAGTAAATAGACTTATAAGGTTTTCAAGAATAATTTGTAGCAGGGATATAGAGAACGTCATGTGAATGGTACACATCAGATTTTTCAAAGCTGAAACCAAGAAAAAGGAATATCTCAAAAACGATCAACTCCACGAAAAAAAATGTATATAACATAAATTGTGTTTTAACGTGCTCTACATTTTTTGTGGTTAAAGTTTTTGTTCATCTCTTACGGTTTAGTAGTTATGAGAAATTCATCCAGAATAAAGTAGTCTTCTGAGGCTATTCCCAGAAAATTTAAAATATACATTTTGTCAGGTAAATAACTTTAATATACGATATTTTAATCAAAATCGATAAAGCCATTTTTTTAGAAAATCAAAATGTTCGAAAGAAGTTCCATGTAAACGGTAGTTTGGGGTGGGGGGATTTTTCTCAAAATCTTCGTGTCCATTCCTGGAAAATACTAAACTTAAATACCAAGTTTGGTATTTTACCGACTTTTCGTTTTTGAGTTATCGTGTTCACAGACACACACACACACACACTCACACACGGACCTTTTTCTGAAAATACTTTTTTTTTGGTACAGGGGACCCTAAAACACATATTTCCGGTGAAATCTCGGTATCGAATTTTTTGATGGAGTGCAATACATTCTCTATTCACTATGTACATAGTGAGTATAGAGAAAGTAAAAATGTATATAAAATAAATTGTGTGTTTTAAAGTGCTCTACATTTGTTGTTTGGTAAGTTTTTGTCCATCTCTTACGGTTTAGCAGTTATGCAAAATTGCGTAAGATTCATCCAGAATAAAGCAGTCTTCAGAGGCTATTCCCAGAGAATTCAAGATATACATATTATTTGTCAGCTAAATATCTTTAATATACGATATTTTAATCAAAATCGTTATAGCCATTTTTAAGAAAATCAAACTTTTCGAAAAAAGTTCCATGTAAAGGGTAGTTTGGGGTGGGGGGATGTGTCTCAAAATCTTCGTGTCGCATCCCTGGAAGATACTTTACCGACTTTTCGTTTTTGAGTTATTGTGTTCACAGACACACGGACACACTGACACACGGACAGACACACACGGACATTTTTGTGAAAATCCTTTTTTTGGATACAGGGGACCCTAAAACATATATTTCCGGTGAAATCTCGGTATAGAATTTTTGGGTGGAATACAATACCTCAGCTATCACTATGTACATTGTACCACGGGGCTAGAGAAAGTAAAAAGAACATTTCTTTTTTAGCACTAATATTTACGAAGTTATTGATGTTTCAACCAGTGAGTGTACCAGAATGCTCTAAAAATTACTATGCAGAATCATTTTCAACAATACGTTTAAAATATTTACCAAGAAAATTATATCAAAATAAGCGGTAGATTCGAAACATCCTTATACAATTGAAACATGAAAATGGGGAGAAAAAATCTGATATGTTTCATTCATATGACTTTTTCTACATCTCTGCAACAAATTATTATTAAGAAGCTAATGCTACTACTTACTTCATGCTAATCGAGAAAAAATTAGTAAAAATATCCTTATTACTTGCTTCCTTGTAAGTAGAAGCGAAATAAGGGAGTACCTTAGGTTAAAGTAATAGTTAATAGCTGGTTGCTATGTGACTGAAGCTCCTTTGTGCAGACAGGAGTTGACAATTTCCTATATGAGAAAAGTATATATGTTTTTCAAAGCTGAAACCAATAACGAGGAATATACTAAAAACTATCAACTCTACGAAAAAATGTATCTAACACAAATTGCGTGTTTTAACGTGCTCTACATTTGCTGTATGGTAAGTTTTTGTCCATCTCTTACGGTTTAGCGTTTATGCATAATTCCTCAAAATTCATCCAGAATAAAGTAGTCTTCAGTGGCTTTCCCCAGAAAATTCAAGATTTACATTTTATTTTTCATATAAATATCTATAATAAACGATATTATAATCAAAATTGTTAGAGTCATTTTTGAAAAAATCAAAATTTTCGAATAAAGTTCCATGTAAAGGGTAGCTGGGGGTGGGGGATTTGCTTGAAAATCTTCGTATCGCATCCTTGGAACATACCAATCTTAAATATCAAGTTTGTTATTCAATGGTATTTTCGTTTTTGGGCTATGCAGACACACACACACACACATGCATACACACGGACCTTTTTGTAAAAATGCTTTTTTTGGATTCAGGGGGATTCAAAACATATATTTCCGGTGAAATCTCGGTATCGAATTTTTGAGTGGAATGCAAAACCTTCTCTATACACTATGTACGTAGTACGTGTAGAGAAAGTAAAAATTAGATATGGAAATTCCATTTCGACTCTCCTTAATTAGGGAGTTTAGGAATAATGTTTTGGTGCTACGTTCGCGTCCTAGCCAGAGCTTCCCAACTGTCGAAAGTGTGAAAAAGAAAAGACAAGGATGGAAAAGGACGAGAGTAAAACAAGAAATGGTAGCTGAGAGACGGAGAGCTATGGACATAAATTCCAGGCCAACTCCTGCAGTCTCCGTTTGATGAGCCCATCCCCTTGACTGCAATCTTTTATCCGCGACCACCATAATCTCCCCTCTTATCGTCCATTTCTCTCCGAGATACTGCCAACGGTCGTAATAAGGAAATAAGATTCAAAATTCACTTAGCCAGGACCATAACCGAACGAGGGACGATGTTTTTCTCTTGTCTTGATGATCACATGGGCAGTGACTTGAAAGAGTCGTGCTAACAGCCATCCTTTTCCTTTACGCATTTCTTTTGCTCCTTCCATGGCCTTCTTGATGTTCAGCTCTTCATTATAAGTATGCTGTTGACTGCAAAACGGGACGCATTTCTGCTTCTTCTGGAACGTATTTATAGCTTTTGAATTTTACAGCCCATATCATCGCGTTCCTTCGTAATTTCTGATATCAACTAACTGAAATATGTGTTC
This sequence comes from Hymenopus coronatus, assembly GCA_030762935.1. NCBI lineage: Eukaryota > Metazoa > Arthropoda > Insecta > Mantodea > Hymenopodidae > Hymenopus > Hymenopus coronatus. Next base: position 36,988,327 of record CM060895.1, read on the forward strand.
TGCTTTTACTAAAATTTTCCAAATATGGGAGACTATAAAAACGGCGCAAAATGGGTAACTCAAACATCATAATTTAAACTCATGCTGACTGCTTCTTCCACGAAGCATCTGTGAGGTTCGTTATAGCAAGTTTGAAATAATCAGTTTTGTTTATGTTTAACATTCAATAGTTTTATAGTCAGTAGTTATTTCATTTTATGACTAACCCTTGTTTATTATAACCCTGCTCCTCTGATATGTAACCGTCCCAGCACGATTTATTTTGTTTCCTCTGATTGGCTAATGAACACCTTTGCAGACAATATACAAGTAACGGTTTGGAAAAAATATGATGTGCTCCATTCACACTTTTTCTACATCTCTGCAACAAATTATTGCTAAAAAGCTTATGCTTCCATTTACTTCGTGTTAATCGAGAAAAAATTAGCAAAAATAGTCCTGTTACTTCCTTCCTTGTAAGCAGAAGCGAAATAAGGGAGTACCATATGTTAAAGTGATAGTCAAAAGCTGGTTGATATGTGACTGAAGTTCCTTTGTTTGTATGGACAGGAGTTACAATTTTTTTTCAAAGCTAAAACCAAAAACAAGGAATATCACAAAAATGATCAACTCCACGAAATAAAGTGTATATAACATAAATTGTGTGTTTTAATATGCTCTACATTTTTGTCTATCTCTTACGGTTTAGCAGTTATGCAAAATTCCGTAAAATTCATTCAGAATAAAGTACTCTACAGAGGCTATTCCCAGAAAATTCAAGTTACACCTACATTTTATTTTAGGATAAATCATCTTTAATATACGATATTTTAATCTAAATCGTGAGAGCCTTTTTTGAGAACATCAAAATGTTCGAAAAAAGTTCTATATAAAGGGTAGTTGGGAGTGGGGGGATTTTCTTGAAAATCTTCGTGTCTCATCCTTGGAAGATACCAAACTTAAATTCTTTTCGTATTTCAGCTATGTTGTCCACAGCCCCGCCCACACACACAAACAAACACATAGACACACACACACAGACACGGACCCTTTTACAAAATTGTTTTTTTTATTCAGGGGGACCCAAAACATGTATTTCCGGTGGAATATCGGTATCGAATTTTTGGGTGTATTACAATACCTTCTCTATGTATTATGTATTAGTACGTATAGAGAAAATAAGAATGCATAAACTGTTTGTTTTTACCACATTTATTTGTGCATAAAAGAGCATTTCTTAACATATTTTTCAACATAGTTGCTACCATTGTTCAAGGAATTACCATAGAGAGGGATCAACTTTTGTATGTCCTTATCAAAGAAAGTTGCCACCAGTGATGACAGCCACTGCTGTGCCCCTGTTTTTTAAAACGCATCACAAAGCATTCTTACTGTGAACCATCTGTTTTCACGTATTGCCTCATTCACTTGTTCAACCAAACCGTCAATATAATAATAAAAGGCCAGCCACTTCGTGGTTCTTTATAAACATTGGATCGTCCATCATTGAATTACCTAATCCACTTTCTCACCGTTTCATTTATCATTGTATTTTCACCTCAATTTCTACAAGTTGACAATGGATTTAAACTGGGTTAACATCCCTTGTGTTCAAAAACCGTATGACAGAATATTACTTAGTTCATTGTAAGTGGAACGGAAATAAGAGAGTACACCAGGCAAAAGTAATAGTCACATATTTTAAAAAAAAATGGTTGATTTGTGATTGAAATGCGGTGTTATTTGCATGACCAGGAGTAAAACAAAAGAAACAGCAATGACAAATTCCCGTTTGAGAGAAGTGTAAGTATTTTAAAATTGAAATAAGTATTAAGAATATCTCGGAAACGGTTAACTCCACAAAAATGCTTTTTGGCATATATTGTGTGTTTTAATGATATATACATTTTTGTGCAATAAGTTTTGTCTATCTCTTACGGTTTATGCAAAAGTCATCCAGGCTGAAAAGGTCTTCAGAGGCCATTTCCTGAAAATTCAAGATATATATTATATTTGTAATATAAATATATTTAATACATAGTATTTTAATGAAAATCGTTAGAGCCATATTTGAGAAACTCAATATTTTCGAACATTTTTCCATGTACAGGGTAGTTTGGGCTGAGAGATTTTCTTGAAAATCTTTGTATCGTATCCTTGGAAGATTTTGAACCTAATTTTATCAAGTTTGGTATTTAACCCTCTTTTCATTTTTGATCTGCTTTTTTCGCAGACACACACACACACACACACACACACACACACACACACACACACACACACACACACACACACACACACCACTAGCGTAGGAACCTTTTTATAAAAATCTGATGTGTTCCATTCACATGACTTTCTCTACAACTCTGCAATAAATTATTGTTAAAAAACATATGCTTATATTTACTTCCTGCTAATCGAGAAAAAATTAGCAGAAAATCTTATTACTTGCTTCCTTGTAAGTAGAAGCGAAATAAGAGTACCATAGGTTAAAGCGATGGTCAAAAGCAGGTTGCTATGTGACTGAAGTTCCTTTGTTTGTATGGACACGAATTCACAACCTCCTGTATGAGAAAGGCATATTTTTATAGCTGAAACCAAAAACAAGGAATATCTCAAAAAAATCAACTCCACGAAAAAAATGTATATAACATAAATTGTGTGTTTTAAAGTGCTCTACGTTTGTCGTGTGGTAAATTTTGGTCCATTTCTTACGGTTTAGCAGTTATGCAAAATTCCGTAAAATTGACCCAGAATAAAGTAGTCTTCAGAGGTTATTCCCAGAAAATTCAAAATATACATTTTATTTATCAGGTAAATATCTTTAATATACGATATTTTAATCAAAATCATTAGAACCATTTTTTAGAAAATCACATTTTTTAAAAATGTTCCATGTAAAGGGTAGTTTGGGGTGGGGGGACTTTTCTCAAAATCTTCGTGTCGCATCCCTGGAGGATAATAAACTTAAATACCAAGTTTGGTATTTTACCGACTTTTCGTTTTTGAGTTATCGTGTTCACAGACACACGGACATACACATGGACCTTTTACTGCAAATACTTTTTTTGGATACAGGGGGACCCTAAAACATATATTTTCGGTGAAACCTCGGTACCGAATTTTTTGGTGAAATGCAATATCTCTCAAATTGTACTATGTATGAAAAAGTAAAAATGGCTCTTAATGAATAGATTTGTTTCACACAGGCATGACTAAACTCAAACTATAACTATGATTGGTTGAAATTTAAAATGTACGTGTGTTTTATTAGCCAAAGCTATTATGACGCGCTAGACGTGGACAGTCTTTGCAACGTTTGTCTAATGACACGAAGCCAGCCAGCTAATAGGAGAAATAGGAAACAGCAAAAAGGACAATAAAGAAGAATAGAGAGGAACGGGTTCTTCCAGTTATGTATGCAACCCCCTTTTTCCCACAGAATAAATATTGTCTGAAACATGGAAGCATTACAGCATCCAACTGGACCGAAAGAAGTGTGAAAAGGTCATAATGACGGACCTCTGGTAAGAAGAGATACTGTATGACGTTCAGCTGTCAGTGATCAAAGCAATGTCCTGCTGAGTTTGAAGGAGGCCTCTTTGAACTGCAGTGACAAACGTTACTTGGTTACTGGATCAACAACTTCAGCACAGAGTACCAACTTTATGCTGTAGATGAAAGAAAGAATAACTAGTGATTTATAGAAACGTGCCAAGAAGCGATAAACAAAATAGAGTAGGTAACGAAAACAAGTCAGTAAGTCATTAAAATAAACGACAAGGAACTGATACTAACCTCACTCTTCCACACATCATCTGATGTAATCAGATGCCAAACAAAAGAACCGCGATTCTCTCAATATCGTTAGAATGTCCTATATCGCCTTTTGGGAGGGGGGGGCACACTTCAAACATAAAGAAACTATGTAATAGAAAAATCGTATGTGATCCTTCACATGACTTTCTCTACCTGTTCTACAAACAAACTTCATACAAAAGATTATTCTCCTTTTTACTGCATGATATCGAGTTAAACATTAGCAGAATGGTCTTACTTATTTCCTTATACGTAGAAGGGGACTAACTGCTAATCCGACAGTCAAATATTTTAAAATGTGGTTGCTGTGGGATTGAAATCCGTTTCTTTCCGTGGGCAAGCGTTGACAAGTTCCCGTATGAGAAAAGTTTAATTATTTTAAAACTGAAATAAATAATGAACAATATCTAGAAAGCGGTTAACTCTACAAAAATAATACATATGGCATAAATTATGTGTTTAAATGAGATCTACATTTTTTGTGTGAAGTAAGTTTTTGTATATCTCTTACTGCTTGCTAATTATGTAAAAGTCAATAAAAATCATTCAGAATAAAGATGTCTTCAGAAGCCATTCCCAGAAAATTCAAAGTTATTTTTCATGTAAATGTCTTTAATATACGACATTTAAATTAAAATTGTTAGAGCCATTTGTGAGAAAATAATGTTTTCGCAAATTCTTCTATATAAAGGGTAGTTGGAGTGGTGGATTTTCTTCAAAATCTTCGTGTCGCACCCTTGGAAGATACTGAACATAAACACCAAGTTTGGTATTTAACGGACTTTTCATTTTTGAGCTATGCTGCACACACACACACACACACACACAAACCTTTTTCCAAAAATGTTTATTTTTTTATTCAGGGGGACCAAAAGCATGTATTTCTGATGAAATCTTGGTATCGAGTTTTTGGGTGAATACAATACCTTCTCTATACACTATTTACATAGTACGTGTAGAGAAAGTAACAATGTACAAACCTCTAGTGCCTAAAGCATGAGTTACAAAAACAACAGAATATTTATATTCACATCATTTGGCTTTTGAAGCTTGACGTCACTGCACTATACTTAATGTGCTCCATAAAATCATATGTACTTCCTTATTTGTATGCGCATATAAACAAAGATTATCAAAAAATATTTAAAATGCACAAATAAATATAATTTCATTATGAAAACTGAGTAAATGTTAAATGTTAATTTTATAATTATGATATAATAGTTCCCTACTACTAGTAATTATATAAAATTATGCAGATTCTCCCAGCATCTTTAGAATACCCTATATCACCTTTTAGAGGGACCTCACTTCAAATTAAACATGAAGAAACTATATATATTAGAAATATTATAAATAATTGAATAAAGATGGCCATGACAATTTTACTTAGTTTCTTGCTTCAACAAACAATAAATAATTAAAAGGCATGGCTCATTTAGAAGATTTTGCAACAGGCAATTACAGTTCATGAAAAAAAAAAAAGTATGACAATCATTTCAATGATGCAAAACTTTCCCAGAGGCCATTCCCAGAAAATTCAAGATATACATTTTATTTGTCATGTAAATATCTTTAATATACGATATTTTAATCAAAACATTAGAGCCATTTTTTTAAAGAATCAACATTTTTTGTAAAATTTTCCACGTAAGGAGTAGCTTGGAGTGAGGGAGGATTTTCTTGAAAACTTTGAGTCGAATCCTTGGGGAAATAAAACTGGCATTTAATGAACTTATCGTATTTGAGCTATGTTGTCCACAGACACACACAGATCTTTTTTCTAAAAATGCTCTTTTTGGATTCAGGAGATCTCAAAACATATCCCCCGGTGAAATCTCGTTATCGAAATTTTTGGGTGGAACACACTACTTTCTCTATATATTATGCATATAGTAAGTATAGAGAAAGCAAAAATTAAAGTTATAAAACAGAAACCTAAGGACATCAATCAGCACACGAGTGAATTACCGAAAGGCAGCATGTTCAAAAGGCAAATAAAAAAAAACAAATAAATAAATAAATAAATATAAAATTCTCGAGGGCTCTTACCTTTAACTCCGGGATTTTAATGGTCGTGTAATAGTTTAAAAGTTCAACTAGTTGATAATAGCTTAGATATAATAACCTACAAAAACCTAAGTTTAGTAATGTGATAGAATCCTAAAGTTGATATTTTCAAGAGTTTTCGATAATATCCAAAGTTTGCTTCCCTCAATATACTCGCCAACTTGAAAGGTGACGATAATGATAATTCTATACTTCCCTGACTTTTAATATCCCTGAAATTCTTCATTACAACTTTTAGCTGTGAATGCAACAAATAAGAAAAATCTGAATGTACCATTCACATGACTTTCTCCATATCCCTGCAACAAATTATTCTTAAACAGCTTATACTTCTATTTACTATATGCTAATCAGAAAAAATTAGCAGAAATAGTCTTTATTACTTGCTTCCTTGTAAGTAGAAGCGAAATAAGGGACTACCATAGGTTAAAGTGATAGTCAAAATCTGGTTGGTATGTCAATGAAGTCCCTTTGTTTATATGGATCCGGAGTTGACAAGTTCCTGTATGAGAAAAGTATACGTTTTTCATAGCAGATACCAAAAACAAGGAATGTCTCAAAACGACGAACTCCACGAAAAAATTACATAATATAAATTGTGTGTTTTAACGTGCTCTAGCCTTTTTTGTGTAGAAAGTTTTTGTCCATCTCTTACGGTTTAGCATTTATTCAAAATTCCGTAAAATACATCCAGAATAAACCACTCTCCAGAGGATATTCCCAGAAAATTCAAGATATACATTTTATTTGTCGGGTAAACATGTTTAATGTACGAAATTTTAATCAAAATCGTTAGAGCCATTTTTAAGAAAATCAAAATTTTCGGAAAAAGTTCCATGTAAAGGGTAGTTTGGGGTGCGGGAATTTTTCTCAAACTCTTTGTGTGGCATCCCTGGAAAATACTAAACTTAAATACCAAGTTTGGTATTTTAACTACTTTTCGTTTTTGAGTTATCGTGTTCACAGACACACGGACACATGGACCTTTTTCTGAAAATGCTTTTTACTTTCTCTATACTCACTATGTACATAGTGTATAGAGAATGTATTGCACTCCACCAAAAAATTAGATACCGAGATTTCACCGGAACTATATGTTTTAGGGTCCCCTGTATCCAAAACAATTATTTTCAGAAAAAGGTCCGTGTGTGTGTGTCCGTGTGTCTGAGAACACGATAACCCAAAAACGAAAAGTCGGTGAAATACCAAACTTGGTATTTAAGTTTAGTATCTTTCAGGGATGCGACACAAAGATTTTGAGAAAAATCCCCCCACCCCAAACTACCCTTTACATGGAACATTTTTCGAAAATTTTTATTTTCTGAAAAATGGCTATTACGATTTTGAATAAATATCGTGTATTAAAGTTATTTGCCTGACAAATAAAATGTATATTTTGAATTTTCTAGGAATAGCCTCTGAAGACTACTTTATTCTGGATGAATTTTTCATAACTACTAAACCGTTAGAGATGGACAAAAACTTAACCCACAAAAAATGTAGAGTATGTTAAAACACACAATTTATGTTATATACATTTTTTTCGTGGAGTTGATCGTTTTTGAGATATTCCTTTTTCTTCGCTTCAGTTTTGAAAAAGTTATACTTTTCTCATACAGGAATTTGTCAACTCCTGTCCATACAAACAAAGGAACATCAGTCACATAGCAACCAGCTTTTGGCTTTCACTTTAACCTATGGTGTTCCCTTATTTCGCTTGTATTTACAATAAAGCAAGAAATAAGACTATTTCTGCTAATTTTTGTCGATTAGCATGAAATAAATAAAAGATAAGCTTATTAACAATAATAATTTACAGAGATATAGAGAAAGTCATGTAAATGGAACAGATCAGATTTTTTTTGGGTGGAATACAATACTTCGCTATCCCTAAGTACATTGTACATTTGGGGCTAGAGAAAGTAATAAGAATAAAACCATATTTCAACCTAAGGACGTCTTCCAACATTTTCTTTTGAAGTCGCTGTTCAATGCAAATGTGTATGAAATATGAACACCATTAGATACAGAGGGAGAAATGACCAATAGCACGGCTTCTCCCTGCGAGTAAGGGGTGGAACACCCTTTTCAAAGTTTCGACACAAACAAACGTTAAGAAATAACAATGACTGACACTTAAAAGACTTCCAGTGCAGTGGCGTCCTGGTTTAAATATGTTCCGCTATTGTGAGGAGCACCCATTCTATTAAATTACGAACACCACCGACAGAAAGAATAGAATTCCACAAGACGTGAAATACGACTGATTACTGTGGCACGGTCAATAAAATTAATCAACACAAACAAAAAGAAACGTATTTTTATTTCACAAACAATTGAATTATGGCTTAAATCTACTGTAATCATGTATTACTCTAATTATGGAAAATAAATTATATTAAAAAAATCTGATGTGTTCCATTCATATGATTTTCTCTGCATCTCTGCAACAAATTACTGATAAAAAGCTTATTCTTCTATTTACTTAATGATAATCGAGAAAATGTTATCAGATATAGTCTTATTATTTGCTTCCTTGTAAGTAAAAGTGAAATAAGGGAGTACCATAGGCTAAACTGACAGTCAAAGGCTGGTTGCTATGAGACTGAAGTTCCTTTGTTTGTATGGACAGAAGTTCTCAAATTCCTGTATGAGAAAAGTGTGTTTTTAAAGCTGAAACTAAAAGCAAGGAATACCTTAAAAACAACCATCTCCTCGCAAAAATGTATATAACATAAAGTATGTGTTTTAATGTGCTCTTCATTTTCTGTGTGGTAAGTTATCGTCCATCTCCTACAGTTTAGCAGCTATGCAAAAATCCGTAAAATTCATCCAATTCATCTTCAGAGGCTATACCCAGAAAATTCAAGATATACATTTTATTTGTCAAGTAAGCATCTTAAATATACGAGAATTTAATGAAAATCGTTAGAGCCAGTTTTAAGAAAAACAAAATTTTCGAAATTTTTTCCATGTAAAGGGTAGTTTGGGATGGGGGGATTTTCTTGAAAATCTTCGTGTCGTATCCTTGGAAGATACCAAACTTAAATACCAATTTCATTTTTGAACTATACTGAACACAGACACACAGACAGACAGACTCACAGGGACATTTTTCAAAAAATGCTTTTTTTTTGGATTCAGGGAGTCTCAAAACATGTATTTCCGGTGAAATCTCGGTATCGAATTTTTGGGTGCATTACAATACCTTCTCTATACACTATGTACATAGTACGTATAGAGAAAGTAAAAAAATTGAGGTGTTCCATTCAAATGACATTCTCTACATCTCTGCAACAAAATTTAGTTAAAAAGCTTATGCTTCTATTTACTTCATGCTAATCGAGAAAAATTAGCAGAAATAGTTCTTATTATTTGCTTCCTTGTAAGTCGAAGCGAAATAAGGAAGTACCATAGGTTAAAGTGATAGTCAAAAGCTGGTTGCTATGTAACTGAAGTTCCTTTGTTTGTATGGATGCGAGTTGACAAATTCTTATATGAAAAAAAGTATGTTTTTCAAAGCTGAAACAAAAAACTATGAATATCTTAAAAATGATCAACTCCACGAAAAAAATGTATATGATATAAATTGAGTGTTTTCTCGTAAGCTATATTTTCTGTGTGGTAAGTTTTTGTCCATCTCTTACGGTTTAGCAGTTATGCAAAATTCCGTAAAATTCATCCAGAATAGTCTTCAGAGGCTATTTCCAGAAAATTGAAGATAACGTTTTATTTATCAGGTAAATATCTTTAATATACGATATTTTAATCAAAATCGTTAGAGCCATTTTTCAGAAAATCAACATTTTCGAATTTTTTTCCATGTAAAGGGTAGTTTGGGGTGGGGGGATTTTCTTGAAAATTTTCATGTCGCATTCTTTGAAGATACCAAACTTAAGTACCAAGTTTGGGCTTTAACGGTCCTTTCGTTTTTGCGCTATGCTGCCCACAGACACACACACATACAGACAGATAGACACACGGACATTTTTCTAAAAATGCTTTTTTTTTGGGATTCAGGGAGTCTCAAAACATGTATTTCCGGTTAAATCTCGGTATCGAATTTTTGGGTACAATACGTACATAATTCGTATAGAGAAAGTAAAAAAGTATTGCTAAAAAAATATTAACAGTACCTAGCATAATAATGCTTAATTCATTAACGTCTCAATATAACATTTAAAACTTATATATATTTAAAGAAAAAAAAAAAAAAGAACTGAATTAGAATATTATCACATAGCGATCGGTTTTTAATATATTTGAATATCCATTTAGTATATTTCATTTTCTTATTCCCCTTGTACAAGGAATTAATATTGTAGTACAATCACTTATGCTATCATTTATCGTGATGCGCATGAAGTAGAATAAATATTTTGTAAGAATAATATGCTGCAACAAAGGTGGATAAAATTATCTGCCTGTAACATATAGACTTTATTTTATAACTATAAAAAGAAAAAGAATACATGTTGCTGTTGCAACTTCAGTCGCAATATTAAGTATTAGCTGCAAATTTGTTGTACTTCACAAAAGCTTCTTCAGATTATTAAATTAAAAAAAACTACATTTTCAACTGTAGTTCGTGGGAAGACACCCACATGTCAACAGAAAAATTGTATTTATTATATTCATGTAACTTTTTACTTTTTCTATAAATAGTATATAGGTGGTAGAAAAAGTATAGTATTGCACACTAAAATTTGATTTCGATATATAAACGGAAATGTATGTTTTAAGGTCCCCTGAGTCCAAAAATATTTTTGGAGACAGGTCTCTATTTGTCAGTAGGTGTATATGGTATGTTGGTATTTAAGTTTAGTATCTTCCAAGGATGCGACATGAAGTTTTTCAGGAAAATCCACCCACCCCAAAAAACACTTTACATAGAAGATTTTACGAAATGTTCGTCTTTTTCAAAAATGGTTTTGATTAAACTACCGTATAATAAGTTTAGTATCTTCCAAGGATGCGACATGAAGTTTTTCAGGAAAATCCACCCACCCCAAAAAACACTTTACATAGAAGATTTTACGAAATGTTCGTCTTTTTCAAAAATGGTTTTGATTAAACTACCGTATAATAAGTTTAGTATCTTCCAAGGATGCGACATGAAGTTTTTCAGGAAAATCCACCCACCCCAAAAAACACTTTACATAGAAGATTTTACGAAATGTTCGTCTTTTTCAAAAATGGTTTTGATTAAACTACCGTATATTAAAGATATTTACATGATCAATAAAATGTATACTAAACTAAATTTCTCTGAAGCCCTCTTCATTCAGAATGACTTTCACAAACCGCTAAACCGTAAGACACGGACAATAGTTTACTACACAAAAGATGCAGATTTGGTTAAAACACACTGTTTATGTTAAGAGAAATGATCAGGAACTAAGGTTACAAGATCCATATAATTGGTGTTTTGTCTTTCACAGCCAACTTAGTAGTGTACGGTAATTTTAGTGCATCCGGTTGGTAACTGTGCAGAGTTTCAACCAACTGCCACCCACAGCGCTACTGCAAGGTAAACAAAATGACGACTCGTTTGGAAAACTGTTCTCGCGAAGTAATCGATTCAGTATATGATTTCTGTGGACAAAACATGTAACCCGACTGACATTCACCGACAGCTCGTAGAGGTTAACGGAGGAAACGGTCAGGATTCCTCACCGAGTGTTCCATCTTCCTTCACCACAACGCGCGACCTCATACAGCCAAAAGACTGCCATGCTGTTGAAGCTGTTTCGCTGGGATATTATCGACCACCCTCCCTACTGCCCGGATCTCGCTCCAAGCGACTTTCACCTTTCTCCTTTCGTTGCAGATGAGGAGGTGCAACACTTCACGTCTACATGGCTGAACACGCAAAGACAGGATTTTTATCAGGAGGGAATATTCAAACTCATCCCACGAAGTGACAAGTTCCTCAATCTATGTAGACTATGTGGAAAAATAACTTAACCTATGTACAATCAGATGGCTATATTGACTATAAGAAATAAAATATACTTGATTCACTGCAGGCTTTGTAACCTTAGTTTCTGAATGTCCCTCACATTATTACTTTCTCTATACGTGCTATGTATATATTGTATAGAGAAGGTATTGCACTCCACCAAAAACTTCGATACCGGAAATATATGTTATAGGGTCCCCTGTATCCAAAAAAAAAGTATTTTCAGAAAAAGGTCCGTGTGTGTATCCGTGTGTCTGTGAACACGACAACTCAAAAACTCATCTTCCAGGGATGCGACACGAAGATTTTGAGAAAAATCCCCCCACCCCAAACTACCCTTTACATGGAACTTTCGAAAATTTTGATTTTCTAAAAAATGGCCCTAACAATTTTGATTAAAATATCGTGTATTAAAGATATTTACCTGACAAATAAAATCTATATTTTGAATTTTCTGGGAAAGCCTCTGAAGACTACTTTATTCTGCGTCAATTTTATGAAATTTTGCATAACTGCTAAACCGTAAGAGCTGGACAAAAACTTACCACACAACAAATGTAGAGTACCTTAAAACACACAATTTATGTTATATACATTTTTTTCGTGGAGTTGGTTGTTTTTGAGATGTTCCTTGTTTTTTTTTTTTTCAGCTATAAAGACATACTTTTCTCATACAGGACTTTGTGAACTCGTGTTCATACAAACAAAGGAACTTCAGTCGCAGAGCAACCAGCTTTAGACTATCACTTTAACCTATGGTACCCCCTTATTTCGCTTCTACTAACAAGGAAGAAAGCAATAAGACTATTTCTGCTAATGTTTGCTCTATTAGATGAAGTAAATAGAATACTTTGTTGCAGCGATATACAGAAAGTCATGTGAATGAAACACATCTGATTATTACTTTCTCCATACGCATTATGTACATAGTGTATAGAGAAAGTATTGCACTCCACCAAAAATTCGATACCGAGATTTCACCGGAAATATATGTTTTAGGGTACCCAATACCCAAAAAAAAAAGCATTTTCACAAAAAGGTCCGTGTGTGTGTGTGTGTGTGTGTGTGTGTGTGTGTGTGTGTGTGTGTCCGTGTGTCTGTGAACACGATAACTCAAAAACGAAAAGTCGGTAAAATACCAAACTTGGTATTTAAGTTTAGTATCTTCCAGGGATGCGACACGAAGATTTTGAGAAAATCCCCCCACCCCCAACTACCCTTTACATGGAACTTTTTTCGAAAATTTTGATTTTCTCAAAAATGGCTCTTAACGATTTTGATTAAAATTTCGGATATTAAACATATTTACCTGACAAATGAAATGTATATCTTGAATTTTCTGGGAATAGCCTCTGAAGAGTAGTTTATTCTGGATGAATTTTACTAAATTTTGAATAACTGCTAAATCGTAAGAGATGGACAAAATCTTACTACACAAAAAATGTAGAGCACATTAAAACACACGATTCATGTTATATACATGTTTTTCGTGGAGTTCGTCGTTTTTGTGACATTCTTTATTTTTGGTTTCTGCTACGAAAAACGTATACTTTTCTCATACTGGAACTTGTCAACTCCTATCCATATAAATAAAAGAACTTCATTGACATAGCAACCAGCTTTTGACTATCACTTTAGTCTATGGTTGTCCGTTATTTCGCTTCTACTTACAAGGATGCGAGTAATAAGACTATTTCTGCTAATTGTTTCTAATTAGCATAAAGTAAATAGAAGTATAAGCTTTTTAAGAGCTATTTGTTGCAGGGATATGGAGAAAGTCATGTGAATGGCACACATCAGATTTTTTCTTATGGTCATTCACGAGTCATTTAATTTCCAAAGTCATTAGAGAGGGATCGACATTTTTTGCTTTCTCTACACATACTATGTGTATAGAGAAGGTATTATATTGCGCCCAAAAATTCGATGTTGAGATTTCAATACATATATGAGTTTTGAGATCCCCTGAGTTCAAAAAATGCATTTTTAAAAACACGTATGTGTGCGTGTTTATGGACAACATAGCTCAAAAACTAACAGACTGTTAAATACCAAACTTGAATACCAAGGATGCGACACGAAGATTTTCAAGAAAATCCCCCCAATTGAAACTATCCTTTACATAGAAAAATGGCTGCAGCAATATACCGTATAGTAAAGCTATTTACATCACAACTTAAATGTATATCTTGAATTTTCCGGATATAGCTTCTGAAGACACGTTCACACAGGAAGATTTTTGAATAACTGGTAAACCATAAGAGATAGAGAAAAACGTACTTTTAAAAATGTAGATTTCGTTAAAATATATAAATTATACCATACATTTTTGTTGCAGAGCTGACTGTTTCCGAGATGATCTTTCTTATTGCTTTCAATTTAAATTACGCATCTTTTCAAACGGATTTACCATTCGTTTCATCTCTCTTTTGTTTTTATATAAATGCAAAGCAAAACAAAACATCAATTGTTCGCAGATGGATCGGTTTTAAAAGAATTGACTAACGCTTTGACTTGGTGTATTCTTTTATTTCCCTTCTGCTTATAATAAACTAATTGTATAAACATTTATCTCGTTTAGCATGATGTACATAGAAGAAGAAACTTCTGTAAGAATAGTTTGTTTGCAGAACACATTAGATTTTTACTTTCTCTACACGTACTATGTACATAGAGTACAGAGAAGGTAATTTAATGCACCCAAAAATTCGATACCGAGATTTCACCGAATTGCATCCCCCTGAATCCAAAAAAACAAACATTTTTAGAAACAGGCCAAATAGATTTGGTATTTAAGTTTGGTGTCTTCCAAGGATGCGACACAAAGATTTTCAAGAAAATCCCCCCACCCCCAACTACACTTTACATGGAACATTTTTCGAAAATTTTTATTTTTCAAAAATGGCTCTAATGATTTTGATTAATATATCGTACAATAAAGATATTTTACCTGACAACTATATCTTGAATTTTCTGGGAATAGCCTCTGAAGACTACTTCATTCTGGATGAATTTTGAGGAATTTTGCATAATAGCTAAACCGTAATAAATAGACAAAAACTTACCTCACAAAAATGTAAAGCATATTAAAACACACAATTTGTTATATACATTTGTTCCGTGCAATTGATCTTTTTTTCGATATTCCTTGTTTTTGTTTCAGCCTTGAAAAACTTATACTGTTCTCATACTGGAATTTCTCAACTCGTGTCCATACAAACAAAGGAACTTCAGTCACATAGCAACCAGCTTTTGACTATCACTTTAACTTATGCTACTCTCTTATTTCGCTTCTACTTGCAAGGAAGCACGTAATAAGACTATTTCTACTAATTTTTTCTCATTGGATGAAGTAAATATTAGCATAAGCTTTTTAACAATAATTTGTTGCAGAGATGTATAGAAAGTCATGTGAATGGAACACATCAGATTTTATAGAGGAGTGAGTAGAGAATTTCACTCTGTATTTTCTTAATTAGATCATACATGTTGAAAAGGTTTGCAAGTTCTGTATAACTTTGAGAGAGGTAGTTTGTTCAGTTGCCTTTCTTTAGCCACGCCACTGTACGAGATCAAAGCAACTTTCATGGCTGTGAAGAAAGATGAGGCATAGAATTCTGCATGGACCAGCTCCACTTAGATAGCATTGTATTTAAATGGCTTGCCATAACTCTGATGTACTCAACCTTTTGACCCTGTAGCCCAGAGGGGGATATTAATGGCCACATTAACAAAGGCCCCCAGTGAAAATAGTGTTAAGATTCGTGTCCCATGTTGACATTTTTCATCAAGTCCGAGCTCAATACACGCTACTGGGATGTGTCAGTTGATATTCATGGCAGTGGAACTAGACCAAACATAAACGCTCATGTATCTTCTTAATGAACATCCACAACTGCACTTGAAAGTTAACAGATGCTTCTTGCTGGTATCACCGGTTTTGGATGCTTCCCCAACTGGAGAGATGTGACTGACTGGCTGGAGGATATTAACTTGCCATTGGCTTGAGAGGCTATTTTCTTGACAGTTCAGCTCCAAATTTTAAATGCCCGATATTAGGTAATTTCAACCAATTGCGGTCATCTGACTGGAGCGACATTGTCAAAAAATCTTATCACAGCTGATGTTCATTTGTTTGCAATTTTTACTTTCTCTATACTCACTATGTAAATAGTGAATAGAGAATGTATTGCACTCCACCAAAAAATTCGATACCGAGATTTCACCGGAAATATATATTTCAGGGTCCCAGTATCCAAAAAAAGTATTTTCAGAAAAAGGTCCGTGTGTGTGTGTGTCTCCGTGTGTCTGTGAACACGATAACTCAAAAACGAAAAGTCGGTAAAATACCAAACTTGGTATTTAAGTTTACTATCTTCCAGGGTTACGACACGAAGATTTTGAGAAAAATCCCCACACACCAAACTACCCTTTACATGGAACTTTTTTCGAACATTTTTATTTTTTAAAAAACGGCTCTAACGATTTGGATTAAATTATCGTATATTAAAGTTATTTACCTGACAAATAAAATGTATATTTTGAATTTTCTGGGAATAGCCTCTGAAGACTACTTTATTCTGGATGAATTTTTCATAACTACTAAACCGTAAGACATAGACAAAAATTTAACCCAAAAAAATGTAGAGCACGTTAGAACACACACTTTATGTTATATACATTTTTTCGTGGAGTTGATCGTTTTTGAGATATTCCTTTTTCTTGGTTTCAGCTTTGAAAAACATATTTTTCTCATACAGGAATTTGTCAACTCCTGTCCTTACAAACAAAGGAACATCAATCACATAGCAACCAGCTTTTGGCTTTCACTTTAACTTATGGTACTCCCTTATTTCGTTTCTACTTACAATAAAGCAAGAAATAAGACTATTTGTGCTAATTTTCCTCGATTAGCATAAAATAAATAAAAGATAAGCTTATTAACAATAATAATTTACAGAGATGTAGAGAAAGTCATGTGAATGGAACACATCAGAATTTTTTTTTTTTCATTTATATAGCTCCCTTTAACACCTAAGGGCATATCGGGGGCTTTGCATTGGAAATAACTCGTCTGTAGGTTTCTTTTACGTTGGGTTTAATAGTTACATTTTCCTTAACATACACACATTCACTCTCACATACATACTTCCAGAAATAGGAAATAATTCTGCTTAAAGAAAACTTCCCCGGCCCAGCCGGGAATAGAACCCGGGTCCTCACTACTCGACCACGGAGGCAGTCTGTTTGCAATCGTGTCGCACCTGAAGTTCGTATGTTTAATCATCTGTCTTGGTTATTGATAACAATGTGACAATCCAGGTAGCCAACCTTCATTTTTAATAACTGTCAGTTCCAGAATTGTACTTGCAATTAAATCAGTTACAGTGTGTATTTAAAGTTTTATCCAGCTCATACTGTATTTATTTCAAAAAAGGAGTGAAAATAATCATTATTTGTATTTATTATGCATGAAATGAGTGCAATAACCTCAAACAAAATCACGTTTGTTTCCATTTCACGTATTACTTATTAAAATCTGAAATAAAATAATTGTTCCCTCTTTCAATTGTTGCTATTCGATATTCGTACATTGGTTGTAGACACGGTCGGCCATATCATAATTCAGGAGGCAGTGAAGAAAGAAAGAAAAACATTCGGTAAATAAACATAGACAAATGCGTCATCTACCATTTGAGAAATTATATTATTATTATTATCATAACCTGATATAATCTCTCTTCCTGTATATTGTAAATTATTAATAGTCTATTTCGTTGAATTGTCTTATCAAATACAACTCGTATTTTCATCTCTCAGCACAACTGACTCCCGTCCTCTGGCTTCGGTCGTGAATTACCAACAAGATGGAAACATTCTTGGTATTACTTATGATAAACTGAAGCAAGCTGTAATAAAATTCAGGTGTCTACAACTTAAGTAAAGCTTCATACCTACCAATCTTCTACATGGGTCTGCATTTGGGTACCAACTAAAAAGATCTGGTGTGTTACTTTAAAATGAGAAAGCAGAATTTTTATAAAAGCTTATTCTTCTATCCACTTCATGCTAATCAAGGTATATGTTACTAGAAATGTGCCTATTATTTAGTTCCTTATAAACATAAGGGCATATACCAGACAAAAGTGACTGTCAAATATTTTAACAGCTGGTCGCTATGTGATGCTTGAAATTTCTTATCGTCCTCCGTGTTCTAAGGTTAACATGTTAGTCTGTGTTCCTTAAAGTCAAACCCGGTGGAGGGCGATGAATTTTTCCAGGCGTAAAATCCTTTTTATGGCTTCCTTCGTAAGGGATCCGCCAGAAGATTCAAGACATACCTTTCAGTTATTATAAAAATCTTGAAAACTTGTATTCTATCCAAAATTATTACACCAATTTTTGAAAAAATCAAAATTTACGAAATTTTTTCCATGTAAAGACGACACTTTTTAAAAAATATTTATGTGCAGCTTGGAGGTTATCGAATATAAACCCTAAGCTTCGTATTTAACGATTATTTCGCTTTAGAACTCACACTAACACGTATGCACTTGCTCCTAAAAATGGATTTTATTTGAAACGTCAACATCAAATTTTGGGATGGAATATAATACTTCTAATTATCAGCTCTTGATAGATGGCAAAGAAATTAACATAGAGGAAGTAACTCAATATAAGAACTTGTATTTTCAGGCAATTAACAATGAGCATTTAGGAACCTAAAAATACTTTAAAATCTTTAAAAATTAAACCTTAAAATGCCATTTAGGTTCTTTAAATTTATTAGAAATCAATATTAATAATTAACATACAAAACCTGAGTGTACACACGTGTTAAATGAAATTAAAAAAACTAACGATAGGGTTAACACGTTTTAAATACTACAACCAGTATGCTTTTACTGGATTTAAAGAAATTATACATTTACAAAATGTACATCAATCCGTTTTTTTTTTCATCCATAAGTGAGATCTCAATTAAACAGTCGGAACAAATAAGTAAATAATAAATACAACGAAAACAATTATGATGTGTCCCATTCACATGATTTTCTCTACCTACATTATAATAAAATAGTCTTACAAAAGCTATGCTAATATAAGATAAACCTTAGCAGAAATGATCTCATTTTTACTCTTCCTTGAGTAATAATGCGATAGTCAAATCTTTCTTTGCAGGGTAGGAGTAAAACAAAAGAAACATGAATGACAAATTTCCGTTTGAGAAAAGTTCAATTATTTTAAAATTGAAACAAACAAAAGGGATATCTCGGAAATGACTGTCTCAAAAAGCATATATGACATAAATGGTGTATTTTCCTGAGTGTTTGTCTGTAAGCTTTTGTAAGTCTCTTACGGTTTACCACTTAAGCAAAAGTCATTCAAAATGAAAAGGTCTCCAGAGCCAATTCCTACAATATTCGAGATAAAAGTGTATAAATACCAATGCACAAACGGACCTTTTCTGGACATGCATTGGAGTCAGGATTCCTCAAAACATCTAAGTTCAGTGAAATGTCGATATCGAATTTTTGGGTGAAATACAATCCTCCTCTGCCTACTGCATACGTGCATATACTAGGTAGGGAAAGTAAAAATGTCATAGTATTTAACTAACCAATGCGGTGTTATGTTTTTCTTCGGTTTTCAACTTATCTCAAAATTAACTAGTAATACTTACAGTTTTTGTGCCCTATTGGCAATATAATATTGTCACATCCTGGCTGTGTGCACATGATGTGGTAGCATTGTAATTTATAATTATCATAATGTTGGCGACACTGCCAACTTGAACAGTCATTAAAACCACAGTAAGCGTGGCAATTACTCTCTTTTGTATGGTAAAGCTATAGGAAGTAACATGTCAACTAAGACTCGTGCCCTGAAGAAACCAAGGTAATGTTATAAAGTGCTATTTGATTTAGACATGTTTTCTTTTAATCTAGTAGCATAGTTTACCCATCGTGTTCTTTTATGACTTAGCCTATACGGGTGCGTCCCTTCAAGTCTACCCGGAGAAAAATGTAGAAAAAATCTGATGTGTTCCATTCACATGACTTTCCGGCTAACCGAGAAAAAATTAGCAGAAATATACTTATTTCTGGCTTCCTTGTAAGTAGAAGCGAAATAAGGGAGTACCATAGGTTAAAGTCATAGTCAAAAGTTGGTTGCTATGTGACTGAAGTTCCTTTGTTTGTATGGACACGAGTTCACATTGTCCTATATGAGAAAAGTATAAGTTTTTATAGCTTAAACCAAAAATTAGGAATATCCCAAAAACAATCAACTCCACGAAAAAAAAGTATACAACTTGAATTGTATGTTTTAATGTGCTCTACATTTTTTGTGTGGTAAGTTTTTGTCTCTCTCTTACGGTTTAGTACTTATGCAAAATTCCGTAAAATTCACTCAGAATAAAGTAGTCTTCAGAGTCTATTCCCTGAAAATTCAAAATATACATCTTATTTGTCAGGTAAATATCTTTAATGTATCATATTTTAATCAAAATCGTTAGAGCCATTATTTAGAAAATCAAAATTTTCGAAAAAAACTGAATGTAAAGGGTAGTTTGGAGTGGGGGGGATTTTTCTCAAAATCTTCGTGTCGCATCCCCGGAAGATACTAAACTTAAATACAAAGTTTGGTATTTTCCCGACTTTTCGTTTTTGAGTTATCGTATTCACAGACACACGGACACACACACACGGACCTTTTTCTGAAAATACTTTTTTTGGATACAGGGGACCCTAAAACATATATTTCCGGTGAAATCTCGGTATCGAATGTTTTGGTGGAGTGCAATACATTCTCTATACACTATGTACATAGTGAGTATAGAGAAAGTAAAAATAGAGTGCCCTAACCATACCTCTAAGCAGCCAGCGGGCCCCTTGTTTAACATATAATATGGGTGTGCCAATATATGTATTACTATGCTTTTTAATTTCTCTACACGTATTACGCACATAGTGTATAGAGAACGTATTGCACTTCACCCAAAAATTTGATACCGAGATTTCATCGGAAATATGTTTTACGGTCTCATGTATCCAAAAAAAGCATTTGTGCGTCCGTGTGTCCGCGTGTCTGTGAACACGATCACTCAAAAACGAAAAGTCAAGAAAATACCAAACTTTGAATTTAAGTTTAGTATCTCCCAGGGAAGCGACACGAATATTTTGAGAAAAATTCCCCACCCCAAACTACCCTTTACATGGAACATTTTTCGAAAATGTTGATTTTCTCAAGAATGGCTCTAACGATTTTCATTAAAATATGACATACTAAAGATATTTACCTGACAAATAAATTGTATATCTTGAATTTTCTGGGAATAACCTCTGAAGAGTAGTTTATTCTGGATGAATTTTACTGAATTTTGAATAACTGCTAAACCGTAAGAGATGGACAAAAACGTATCACACAAATGTAGAGCACATTTAAAACACACAATTTATATTATATTCATTTTTTTTCGTGGAGTTGATTGTTTTCGAGATATTCCTTATTTTTGGTTTCAGCTATAAAAAACTTACTTTTCTCATACAGGACTTTGTGAACTCGTGTCCATACAAACAAAGGAACTTCAGTCACAAAGCAACCAGTTTTTGACCTTACTTTAACCTATGGTACTCCCTTATTTCGCTTCTACTTACAAGAAAGCAAGTAATAAGACTATTTTTGCTATTTTTTCCCCGATTAGCATGAAGTAAATAGAAGATATAACAATAATTTTTTCTAATCGAGAAAAAAAGTACCAGAAATAGTCTTATTACTTGCATCCTTGTAAGCAGACGCATAGGTTAAAGTGATAGTCAAAAGCTGGTTACTATGCGACTGAAGTTCCTTTGTTTTATGGACAGGAGCTGACAAATTTCTATGTGAGAAAAGTGTAAGCTGAAACTAAAAACAAGGAATATCTCAAAAACGATCAACTCCACGAAAAAATGCATGTAACGTAAATTGTGTTTTAATGTCCTCTGCAATTTTTGTATGGTAAGTTTTGTCCATCTCTTATGGTTTAACAGTTATGCAAAATTCCGTGAAGTATTCTTCAGAGGCCATTCCCAGAAAATTCAAGATGTACATTTTATTTGTCAAGTAAATATCTTTAATACACAATATTTTAATCAAAATCGTTACAGCCATTTTTTCGAAAATTTTGATTTTCCTAAAAACGTTCCATGTATAGTATAGCTGGAGGTGTCGCATCCTTGGAAGATACCACATTTGAATACCAAGTTTTGGTATTTTACTGACTTTTCTTTTTTGAGTTATCGTGTTCACAGACACACGGAATTACACACGCGCGGACTTTAATCTAAAAATGCGTTTTTTGGATACTGGGGATCCTAAAAAGTGAATTTCCAGTGAAATCTAGGTATGGAATTTTTGGGTGGAATACAATACCTTTTCTATGCACTATGTACATAGTAAAGGTAGATAAAGTAAAAATCTGATGTGTTCCATTCACATGACTTTCTCTACAGCTTTGCAACAAATTATTGTTAAAAACCTTAAGCTTCTATTTAGTTCATGGTAATAGAAAAAAGTTTAGCAGAAATTGTCATAATACTTGCTTCCTTGTAAGTAGAAGCGAAATAAGGAGGTACCATAGCTTAAAGTGATAGTCAGAGGCTGGTTGCTATGTGACCGAAGTTTCTTTGTTTGTATGGACAGGAGTTGACAAATTCCTGTATAAGAAAATGTAAGTTTTTCATAGCTGAAACCAAAAACATGGAATATCCAAAAAAAAAAAAACAACAAAAAAAAACGATCAACTCCACGAAAAAAAATGTTTGTAACATAAATGTTGTGTTTTAACGTTTTCTACATTTTTTGTGTAGTAAGTTTTTATCTAAGTCTTATGGTTTAGCAGTTACTTAAAGTTCCGTAAATTTCATCCAGAATAAAGTAATCTTCAGAGGCTATTCCCAGAAAATTGAAGATATACATTTTATTTTTCAGGTAAATATCTTTAATATAGGATATTTTAATCAAAATCGTTAGTGCCATTTTTTTAGAAAATCCAAATTGTCGAAAAAAGTTCCATGTAAAGGGTAGTTTGAGGTGGGGAGATTTTTCTCAAAATCTTCGTGCATCCCAGGAAGATACTTAACTTAAATACCAATTTTGGTATTTTACCGACTTTTTGTTTTTGAGTTATCGTGTTCATAGACACACGGACACAGACACACACACATGGACCTTCTCTATACACTATGTATATAGTACGTGTAGAGAAAATAAAAAGTAATATATAGAGAGTGTCGCAACATATCCACCACTGACTACAGTTCTATTTATAGTCGGTACAGGGTGAGAATAATCAGTGTCGTCACGCCCTTAACTGTGACTGATGAACTGTTTTGTTGCAGTTTCTGTTCCAGCATTTATCAGTTTACTTATTTTCTGTGCTCGCGACACGTTGACAGTCCCCGTTACAAATTTAATTGTGTGGAAGAGAGCAGCTTCGCTTCAACCATCATTAGCGTGGCTTTCCCTCGAGGGCTCGTACCTTCAGGCCGTTTCAATACGTGGAAAACGTGTTTACAGCATTCGGTTACGTGTTCGGCTTTCAAACAGTGCTTAAAATGAACCAGGAAGCTGTGCACTGGACCCATCACACACATATACTTTCTGAATACACCTACTTGACGACTTTAAATAAATAATAACACAAAGAAACACATAAAAATCTGATGTGTTCCAATCACATGACTTTCTCTACATCTCAGCAACAAATTATTATTAATATGCTTGGACTTCTATTTACTTCATGCTAATCGAGAAAAAATTAGCAGAAATAGTCTTATTACTTCCCTCCTTGTAAGTAGAAGCAAAATAAGGGAGTACCATAGGTTAAAGTGAGTCAAAAGCTGGTTGCTATGCAACTGAAGTTCCTTTGTTTGTATGAACACGAGTTCACAAATTCCTGAATGAGAAAAGTATAAGTTTTTTAAAGAAGAAACCAAAAACAAGCAATATATCAAAAACGATCAACTCCACAAAAAAAAATTATATAACATAAATTGTGTGTTTTAACGTGCTCTACATTTATTGTGTGGTGAGTTTTTTCTCCATCTCTTACGGTTTAACAGTTAAGCAAAATTCCGCAAAATGCATCCAGAACAAAGAGATCTTTGGAGGCGATTCCCAGAAAAATCAAGATATACATTTTATTTTGGATATAAATAGCTTTGATATACGAGATTTTAATAAAGTAAATCAAAATTTTCTAATTTTCTTCCATGTAAAGGGTAGTTTGAGGTGGGGGTATTTTTTTAAAACCCTTCATGTCGCATCCTTGGAAGTTTGGTATTTAACGATCTTATCGTGTTGTGGCTATACTGTCCACAGAGACATACACACACGGACCTTTTTTTAAAAGTGCTTTTTTCGGACTCAGGGGACCCCGAAACATGCATTTCCGATGAAATCTCGACATCGAATTTTTGGGTGCATTACAATACCTGCTCTATCCCTTTGTGCAGAATACATATGGGGCTAGAGAAAGTAAAAAGAGGGATATGTTCCATCTGATGAATTACTTTATCCATTATCGAAAGTAATACCACGTGAGTTTTCATCTTGAATTGTCCTAAGAGACGAAAACACGAGTTGTATTTGATTATTTGATAAGACAATTCAGCGAAATAGACTGTTAATAATTTATATATAGCAAGCGAGATTATATCAGGTTATGATTGTAATACTTACATTAGTTATCAAATGGTTGATAACGCATTCGGTTATGTTTATTTAACGAATGTTTCTTTTTTGTTTTACTTTCTCTTCACGTTCTATGTACATAGCGTATAGGGAAGGTATTGTTTTGCACCCAAAAATTCGATACCGAGATTTCAAAGGAAATGTTTTGGATCCCTTTGAATCAAAAACAAAAAAAAAAACAAAAAAAAAAATATGATGTGTTCCATTCACATGACTTTCTCTACATCTCAACAACAAATTATTGTTAAAAAGCTTATGCTTCTATTTACTTCATGCTAATCGAGAAAAAAATAGCAAAAATAGTCTTATTACTTGCCTCCATGCAAGTAGAATCAAGTAGAAATAAGGGAGTACCATAGGTGATAGTGATAGTCAAAAGCTGGCTGCTATATGACTGAAGTTCCTTATTTATATGGACAGGAGTTGAAAAATTCCTGTATGAGAAAAAAGTTTTTAAAGCTGAAACCAATAACAAGGAATATCTCAAGCAATTAACTCCATGAAAAAATATTTATATATCATAAATTGTGTGTTTTAACGTGCTCTACATTTTTTGTGTGATAAGTTTTTGTCCATCTCTTACGGTTTAGCTGTTATGCAAAATTCCGTAAAATTCATCCAGAATAAAATAGTTTTCAGAGGCTATTCTCAGAAAATTCAAGATATACGTTTTATTTGTCACGTTAATATCTTTAATATATGATATTTTAATCAAAATTGTTAGAGCCGTTTTTGAGAAAATCAAAATTTTGAAAAAAAATTCCATATAAAGGGTAGTAGGGGTGGGGGATTTTTTTTTTGAAAATCTTCGTGTCGCATCCCTGGAAGATACTAAACTTAAATACCAAGATTGGTATTTTACCGACATTTCGTTTTTGAGTTATCGTGTTTACAGACACACGTACACACAAACGCGCACACATACATGGACTTTATGTGTGGTTCAAGCGCCAATTCAGAAAATGCCAACCAATGTTCTTAAGTTTTGAGGCGTGAGGAGCATTCTGATTAAGCTACATATTTACATAACAATATTTATGAAATAATTTACATCTTCTATAACATTTATCGAATTTGAATGCAATTGGTATTCAAATTATCATAATAACAATACAATAACAGTAAAACTTTCAGAAAAATCTAGATTTTAAATGTTATTTCCATTGTTCCTTAAGTGCAGAAGAAGTAGATGAGGAGCAAGATTTCTGTGACCACTTTGGTATTCTAACCTAATTGTTGACAGAGAATGGATTAGTGCACACTCCTGATGTATAGTAGTTCTTGGAACCTCTTCAAGCACTCCCCATGTGGAGGCTAGCAAGTTATACGACCACAGCAGGGTCGTTAACCGGAAGCCAGATTATAAAACTAAAAGTAAGTGCTCCAGAGGTCACTGGTGCAATGGAGAGTCTTCCTTTGGGATGAACATTTCACCATCACCATCAAGATTCAATAAAGGACACATTTTTATTTCTTGTGCCACAGCTCGGCTGCCGGCACGCTAAGAGGATTTCGCTCTTTGTGGACCGGTGTGGGACATTCAGGATGAGTTCCTTTATGGGATGCTGTGTGCGTGACAAGATGAGCGGATCTGTCACAGGGGTCAAAATGTGACGACTGACTCTACTTAGTTCCAGATACAGAAAACTTGTCCGGAATCCGACAGCATCTATTCAGAGGATTTAACATGGTGGCCATTTGCACTCATTTTACTCACGAGGGGCTATTAGACTAAAACCTGCTTTTCTCGCAACAGGGCCAGTTAGAAGACAGATTCTGAACACTTAGTTTACTAACTGCTCCTTGAAACAGATTAAAATTCTTCTATAAACTGTTCTTACAAAAGTTTATTCTTCTATCTACTTCTTCTTAATCCAAATAAATGTCTGCAGAAATGAGTTTTACATAATCCTGTGCATTGTACATAAGTAGAGAAAGAATTTCATTCGATAGAAGTTCCAAAATAAGAAATCATGGTAAATATACAGGGTTACTACAAAAGAAATAGACAACTTCAAAAACTAATTAGAGATAGCAACCTAATTATTTTGGAGGTATGTTGAGAAACTCTCAAAGTTTCGTTTGTTACTATTGGTAACGCTGTAGTGTTTTGTTTGTTGTTGCAGAAGCTGAAATGGCTGAAAAACCTGTAGAAAAGGCATATTGCGTGTTGGAATTTGCTAGAACGCAATCAGCAACTGTTGTCCAACGACATTTTAGAACACGTTACCACAAAAATGAAATGATGCGCTCACAAAAACCAGCATCGTCTTCATCATGTTGCAACATGTCGATGCAAAAGTCACGCCGTATGACCTTATCTTCTTCACTCAGAAACTGCAACATCTGTAATCTGTAAGGCATCATGTGCAGTCGCTTCCGCAAGATTTTCCATACAGTTTGCTGTGGAATTTGTAATTGCATGCTTGCCCTAGACGTCGATTTCTGTGGGCTTCTTATGTAGGCAGAACGAACACGTTCAACGTTTTCTTCCGAAACTCTTGGTCTTCCCGAGCTCTTCCCTTTGCACAAATATCCCGTTGTCTCGAATTTTCTATACCAGTCGTAGATTGACTGTCTAGTCAGTGGCGTTTTGGGGTAACGTGTTCTAAAATGTCATTGGACAACAGTTGCTGATTGCGTTCTAGCAAATTCCAACACGCCTTTTCCACAGGATTTTCCGCCATTTCAGCTTCTGCAACAACAAACAAAACACTACAGCGTTACCAATAGTAACAAACGAAACTTTGAGAGTTTCTCAACATACCTCCAAAATAATTAGGTTGCTATCTCTAATAGTTTTTGTTTTACAGGCAGTTGAAGTTGTCTATTTCTTTTGTAGTAACCCTGTATATTTCAGGGCCCCATGAAACAAACCAAAAAAAAATCTGATGTGTTCCATTCACATGACTTTCTCTACATCTCTGCAACAAATTATTCTTAAAAAGCCTGTGCCTCTATTTACTTCATATTAATCGAGAAATAGTCTTATTACTTGCTTCCTTGTAAGTAGAAGCGAAATAAGGGAGTACCATGGGTTAAAGTGATAGTCAAAAGCTGGTTGCTATGTGACTGAAGTTCCTTTGTTTGTAAGGATTGGAGTTGACAAATTTCTGTATGAGAAAAGTATAAGTTTTTCAAAGCTGAAACTAAAAACAAGGGATATCTTAAAAACGATCAACTCAACGAAAAAAATGCATATAACATAAACTGTGTGTTTTAATGTGTCCTATATGTTCTGTGTGTAAGTTTTTGTCCATCTCTTACGGTTTAGCAGTTATGGAAAAATCCGTAAAATCCATCCCGAATAAAATAATCTTCAGAGGCTATTCCCAGAAAATTCAAGATATAGATTTTATTTGCCACGCAAATATCTTAAATATACGAGATTTTAATAAAAATTGTTGAGTCATTTTTAAGAAAATCAAAATGTTCGAAATTTTTTCCATGCAAAAGTAGTTTGGGGTGGGGGGATTTTCTTGAAAATCTTCGTGTCGCTTCCTTGGGAGGTACCAAACTTAAATACCAAGTTTGGTTTTTAACGGTCTTTTCATTTTTGAGCTATGCTGCCCACAGACACACACAAAAACACACACACACACTAGCGCGAACTTGTTTCTAAATTTTTTTGGATTCAGGGGGTCTCAAAACGTGTATTTCCGGGGAAATCTGGGTATCGAATTTTTGGGTGCAATACAATACAATCTGTATATACGATGTACATAGTACGTAAAGAGAAAGTAATTATAACAGGTCTGCGAGTGAGTTAGTGTGTGTGTTCTGCAAACAAACAATTAGCACAAACGATTATTCTCTTATGTACAGCATTCTAATTTGATTGTCTTCTCACAGAAACCGTGTGTAGGACAGGAATTGCATAGGTAGTCTGACCTGGATCTTGAAGTGCTTGTAAGTCGCCATTGGGGTTTGTCATCTCAAAATAATTTGAGACAACTTTATGGTTATTGGGTAACATGCGAGATATTCAATGCTATGCCGGCAGTTGATGACGCTATGCGATTGCAACTGGTATTCGATTCTCTTTCCATGGCCAGGAGTAAAACAAAAGAGAGACAACGAATAAAAGAGAATAAATCCGAAATAGGTAAATCCACAAACAAAAAAAAAAAAAAAATTAATAATAATAATAATAATAATAAAAACTGTAAGATATAAACTAAGTGTTCTAACCAGGTTTTGTTTAGTTAGTTTTTTGTCTATCTCTTACGACATTAGTTGTACAAAAGTCATTCAAAACTTTAGGGGATATTTCCAAGAAATTCAAGGTATAATTTTATTTACAATGTAAACATCTTTGATATATGACTCTTTAATCAAAATCTCAGAGACAACTTTTTAGAAACTCAAACATTTCAAAAAAATTTTCATGCAAGTGGCAGTTTGGGGTGGGAGGATTTTTCTGAAAATCTTTGTATGGCATCCTTGGAAGATGCTAAACTTAAATATCAAATTTTGTGCATTTTTAGATTATGCTGCCCCCTACTCACACAAAAAAGTGGCCCTCAAAACTTGCATGTATTTATTTCTGGTGAAAACTTGGTATGACATTTTAGGTGGAATACAATATTTTCTCTTACGTACTCTGGACACTGAGCACACATGCTGGAGAAAGTAACTTCTGTTTCTGGCGGAAACATTACAGCAAAGTATTTGAAAAGATAAAACTTGGCCTATTCATTCAGTGTAAGGTCAATGTTATGCTTAAATGTTCGCTTTCAACCTAGATTAGAATTTCAATTTTGTGTTAAGATTAATTATAACTATAAAAGGAAATTATTTCCCATTACAGCATCTTTTGATCTGCTGATAGCTTGGAAACAAAGGTCTCGAGTGGCAGTAAAACAGATGACTATCGCACTCCGT
Source organism: Hymenopus coronatus (assembly GCA_030762935.1). Lineage (NCBI taxonomy): Eukaryota > Metazoa > Arthropoda > Insecta > Mantodea > Hymenopodidae > Hymenopus > Hymenopus coronatus. Next base: position 37,017,776 of record CM060895.1, read on the forward strand.
TGCTCTGAAAAAAGTCGTAAAGAAGCGGAGAATCCGGACTTTAACGGGCAGTTTTGTAAACGGCTCAGTTTAAACGGGAATCAGATACCTACACAATTAACGACTCAAATAAATTATGTGAAAGTTTCATTATGCTCTTTTAAACTATTACTGGCTATTTAAAGAGTATGTCGTTCTGGTACAGTCCTGACCAAACAACTTCGGGACATGGAGTGTTAATGGAAATCACAAAATATGTTTTTACTTTGTCTACTACGTATATCACTTACTCTAGTGAGTATCAACAAGGTACACAGTATCCATGGTGCGGTGGTAGAGGGTAGCGCGACTGATTGCCAAGCGGGAGACCTGAGTTCTATTCCCGGTACTGGCGTGGGGAATTTTCTCTCTCTGGGAGATCTGGTCCGGGGTGCAGTGTATCCAGATTGGGCGAAAAAATTCGCCGATTGGGCTACTAAAGCGAGCAAATTTCGAAGAAGGCGATTTGCGAATTTTTGGGCTACTAAAATATTTCTGCAAAATATAGCTTTATTAATGTCTGTTTTTAACTTTGTGCGCCGTTTGTTAGAGAAGAGAGCTCTAAACCTTAACTGACGACAGACAAATACTAAACGTTCTCTGACGTGAGTAAAATTTATTTATACAACGTTATTTTAAGGCTGCTAATAATTACTTTTTTTGCGCGATATAGTTAATTTGCGGTACTTATCTATTAATATTGTTGCTATGGATGGATCATAAGTTGGCATTCTCACTTGCAATGTGGTTTCAATGAAAGCAAAAGAAATTTCAGTGCTGATGGTTAATGTCTCATTGTACTTCTTATATATTAGAATTGTTGGTTTGGTTTTTCCGATATTTTAACAATTAGATTTAATCATAATCAAAAGCATTAGTGCGAGAAGTAAAACTATACGAATAAAAAGTATGTACCTACAGTAACACATCGGAGAATCGGCTCCTGAAATGTAACATTTATCGTTCTGTTAATAAAATTGTATGGTTATAAGACTATATGTCTATAAGGCAACCCTCAACTGAGGGAAGTAATTAATAAAATAAATACTTCAGGTAACATTTCAATATAATTATCGGCACAAACGCCTCGTATTTTCATACTCTTTCCTGAATCTGTATCCCCGCAGCTCACACTAGTTAGTATTCCAATATTCTGTCATTTATTATGATTGTGATATACTTACAGACATACCGGTTGTAAGAACCTTTTATATATAATAGTAAAATAAATTGCATATTTATATAAAAATATTGGGCGACTTCAACAGAAACTTTGCGATTTTTTTTAATGATTCGGGCGAAATTTTGAGAAATGTTTCTGGTAACACTGCCGGGGTGCACTCAGTCTCGTGAGATCCCTGGGGGGGGGGGGGGCAATTGAGGAGCTACTTGATTGAGCAGTAGCGGCCCCAGATCGAGAAGACCGCATCAACTGGCCGGGAGGGACTCGAGGTCCTGATCACGTCCCACCCTCCAGCACTGCACCCCATTCATGACGCCTTCAGGCCGACATGGAGGATGTAGCGGTTTTGAAACCCCTGAATCCAAAAACAGCCTTTATAGAAAAATACCCATGTGTAGTGCATGTCTGTGAGCAGTATAGCTCAAAAGCGAAAATTCCGTTAATTCCAAATTTGGTGTTTCAGTTCATTATCTTCCAAGATGGACACGAAGATTTACAAGAAAATTTTCTTCCTCAATTACCCTTTAGATCTACCATTTTTAAAATATGATTTTCCCAAAATAGCTCTAACGATTTTGATTTAATTGCCGTACATTTAACACACTTTCACGACAAATAAAATGTATATATTGAATTTTCCTGGAAGAGCCTCTGAAGACCTCTTTATTCTGGATGACTTTTGTATAACTGGCAAACCGTAAGAGATATACAAAAACTTACTGCACAAAAAAGTGTAGATCTCGTTAACGTGGAGTTGACAATTTTCAAGTTATTTCTTTTTATTGGTTTAAAAAAAAAACTGCGATACCCTTTTCAAACATAAAGGCTACATTTCGTTTCATCTCTTTTGTTTTACTTCTGGCCATGCAATACGAACCGGGCTTCAATTGTTCACATAGCAACTGGTTTATAAAGATTTAATTATTCCTTTGGCCTAACGTCTTCCCTTATTTCCCTTCTACTTACAAGGAAACAAGTAATAAGAATATTTCTGATATTGTTTTATCTTCATTAGCATGAAGTAGATAAAAGAATAATATTTTGTAAGAATAGATTGCTTGCAGAACAGGTAGAGAATGTAATGTGAATCAGGTTTTTTTTTTGTTTTTTGTTTTGCAATTTTGGAATTTTGTTACAACTACGAACTAATAGAGCAGCCCGCCTGGGTAGTGTGAAGATAGCGTGTCTCCCTCACATACAACAGGTCGCGAGTTCGAATCTCGCTTGGCGAGTTACCCGGATAAGGATTTTTCGGGGTTTTCCCTTATCCTGAGAAAAACAATGTCGAGTAACTTTAAGCTCCATGAGCCCTGAGAACATTTGAATATCACTTCACTAATTTCATTCAACGTCCGATATGACCAACCAGGTTAAACGACGTTAAGCTGAAAAAACTATATGTGTACCACTCACATGACTTTCTCTACATCTCTGCAACTAATTATTCTTAAAAATCTTATACTTCAATGTACTTCATGCTAATCAGAAAAAAAAATAGCAGAAATATTCTTATTACTTGCTTCCTTATAAGTAGGAGCGAAATAAGGGAGTACCATAGGTTAAAGTGTAGTCAAAAGCTGGTTGCTAAGTCACTGAAGTTCCTTTGTTCGTATGGACAGCAGTTGACAAATTCCTGTATGAGAAAAGTATAAGTTTTTCAAAGCAGAAACCAAAAATAAGGAATGTCTCAAAAACGATGAACTCCTCGAAAAAAAATATATAATATAAATTGTGTGTGTTTTAATGTGCTCTACATTTTTCGTGGAATAAGTTTTTGTCCATCTCTTACGGTTTAGCAGTTATTCAAAATTCCGTAAAATTCATCCAGAATAAAGTACTCTTCAGAGGCTATACCCAGAGAATTCAAGATATACATTTTATTTGTCAGGTAAATATCTTTAATATACGAAATTTTAATGAAAATCGTTAGAGCCATTTTTGAGAAAATCAACATTTTCGAAAAAAGTTCCATGTAAAGGGTAGTTGGGAGTGGGGGGATTTTTCTCAAAATCTTCGTGTCGCATCCCTGGAAGACACTAAACTCAAATACCAAGTTTGGTATTTTACCGACTTTTCGTTTTCGAGTTCTCGTGTTCACAGACACACGAACACATACACGGACCTTTTTTCCGAAAATGCTCTTTTACTTTCTCTATACGCACTATGTACATAGTGAATACAGAAAGTATTGCACTCCACCAAAAAATTCGATACCGAGATTTCACCGGAAATATATGTTTTAGGGTCCCCTTTATCTAAAAAAAGCATTTTCACAAAAAGGTCCGTATGTGTGTGTGTGTGTGTGTCCGTGTGTCCGTATGTCAGTGTGTCCGTGTGTCTGTGAACACGATAACTCAAAAACGAAAAGTCGATAAAATACCAAACTTGGTATTTAAGTTTAGTATCTTCCAGGGATGCGACACGAAGATTTTGACAAAAATCCCCCCACCCCAAACTACCCTTTACATATAACTTTTTTCAAAATTTTCGATTTTCTCAAAAATGGCTCTAACGATTTTGATTAAAATGTCGTATATTAAAGTTATTTACCTGACAAATATAATGCATATTTTGAATTTTCTGGGAATAGCCTCTGAAGACTACTTTATTCTGGATGAATTTTGCATAACTACTAAACCGTAAGAGATGGACACAAACTTAATACACAAAAAATGTAGAGCACGTTAAAACAATTTATGTTATATACATTTTTTTCGTGGTTAATCGTTTTTGAGATATTCCTTTTTCTTGGTTTCAGCTTTGAAAAAACTTATACTTTTCTCATACAGGAATTTGTCAACTCCTGTCCACACAAACAAAGGAACATTAGTCACATAGCAACCAGCTTTTGGCTTTCACTTTAACCTATGGTACTCCCTTATTTCGCTTGTATTTACAATAAAGCAAGGAATAAGACTATTTCTGCTAATTTTCCTCGATTAACATGAAATAAATAAAAAATAAGCTTAGTAACAATAATTTGTTACAGAGAGATAGAGAAAGTCATGTGAATGGAACACATCAGATTTTTTAGCTAAAGGGGACCCTAAAGCATATATTTCCGGTGAAATCTCGGTATCGAATTTTTGGGTGGAGTGCAATACCTTCTCTATACACTATGTATAGAGAAAGTAAAAAACTACCAAAAACTTACACACACACACACATAATGTCCATATTCAAAGTATAGATACTAATGCAAGAGACATAATAAAGAAATTGATCTACCAACCATTAATCTAATACGTGTATTAACCTATGAAAGGTGGATTGCATATTTCAAACGCAAACTGTTGGATTCCGTAGCAGCACTAAAGGGATTATCTATTCTTGCTTTCCGCGCAGTTGCTTTTGCAGTGCACAATAGGCAACTCGTATCCAGGAATTTTGCTATCTTTGCTTTACTCAAAGGGCAACCACTAGGCGATCCCTCTTTTAATTTCCAGACCACCCTTTCTTCCTTGCTTGATCAATACATTTTCTCTAAGTCAAGATCATTAAAGTTAGAGGTCGGTCCGGGGTCACGATATTGTCGGATTGAGGTTCCTTGCACTCAGAGTATAACTATAACGTAATGGAGTAGCCGTGGTCTTTATAGCCCGTTTCGAAACGTGTTGCGCTATCCAGCATTGCTCACTGCCTGGCCTCATTCAATTGCTTTTAGTGGATAAACCAGTAAACACTGAAAGAAAACGCAGATTAAAAAACGTCGAAAATACGAAAAGGTGCCTACGCATGTTGAGTGACAGAAGGAGAGCCTTTTCTTTGGATACAGTAAAGATGTATCTCGTAATTCACTGTAATGTATTCAGAGTGAGTTTGGTTGATTTATGATTATTGTATTTTCAAAGCTATGTATATTATTATTTTGAGTTTTTTTTATCAAGGTTTATACTTGTGTTTGTAAAAGTACAAGGCGCTATATTTACTAATCATATTATGAAATAATTGTTGTATTGTTACTTTATAAATTGGAATGATACAAAGATTTTGGAAGTGATTATTCCTCAACGTGTATATATTTACGTCACACTCTTTATGCTGATGATTGCTCTGTGTGCTCTTCGAACCCAAAACCGAGCTCTAATTATAACTTAAGGTGTCAATACTTTTCCGTTAATCTATTAAACAGGTTTTGTAACTTATCTCAATCCTGCCGCTTTCAGGCTCCTCGGGGTATAAGTGCAACAATGTGTCCTCCTTTTAATGCAGGGAACCTAAAACACATATTTCCGGTGACATCTCAGCATCGAATTTTTGGATGGAATGCAATACCTTCTCTTCCTGTGTACTATACACGAAGTAGAGATACTAAAAGCGTTCGATTTAAATGATCTTCTCTACATCTCTAACAAATTACTGTTAAAACGCTTAACACGATAGTCAAATCTTTTAAAATTTCGTTGCCTTGCGGATTAAATCCGTTTCCTTGCATTAACAGGAACTGAAAAATTCCCGTATGAGAAAAGTAATTATTTTAAAACTGAAACAAATAACAAGGAATATCTCAAAAATGGTCAACTCCACGAAAAAATGTATGACATAAATTGTCTATTTTAACGAGATCTACTTTTTTTTCTATAGTAAGTTTTGTCTATGTCTTACAGTTTACTAGTTATGCAAAATCAAGCTAAATTCATCCAGAATAAAAAAGTATTCAGAGCTATTCCCAGAAAATTCAAGATATACATTGTATTTGTTAAGTAAACATATTTAACATACATTTTTGATAAATCAAATCAAGTGCGAAAGATTCTCCATGTAAAGCGTAGTTTGGAGTCGTTGGATTTTCCTCATCTTTGTGTCGCATCCTTGGAAGATACTAAACTTAAATACCAAGTTTGGTATTTTACTGACTGTTCGTTTTTAGTAATCTATCGAGTTCACAGACACGCAGACACACTGACACACACTCACATACACGGACGTTTCTCTAAAAATGTTTTTTAATTCAGGGGACCATAAAACGTATATTTGAGGTGAGATATCAGTATCCAATTTTTGGGTGGCATGCAATACCTTCTCTACCTAAGTACTAGGTACGAAGTAGACACAAAACAGAATCTTATGTGGGTATCTACGAAACCATGGCACAAAAACCAAAGGTGGGTAAAGTTCTAAATCTTCCAAGGATGCGTCAAGAAGATTTTCAAACTTCCACGCTTCAGACTACCCCTTACCGGGAAAATTATACGAAATTTAATATTTTCTCAAAAACGGACCTAACGATTTTGATTAAGATGTCACATATTTAAGATATTTACAAGACAATAAAATTATATTTTGAATTTTCCGCAATAGCCTCTAAAACCCCCCTCATTCTGGATACCAGACATTTACATAACCGGTAAACCATAAGAGAAAGGGAAATTTTCACTACAGAAAAAAAAAGTGGATCTCGTTTAAACAATTTACTAGTGACAGAGTTTAAAAGCTTTGACTATCCGTTTAGCCTAGTGTACTCTCCTATTTCTTTCCTACTATTAGGAGATGATACTACTTGCTGTTAATATGTATCTCGTATAGCCTGAAGTAAATAGGAGTTAAGCTTTTGTAAGACTAGTTACTTTCTCAATACGCACTATTGTACATACTGTATAGAGAAGGTATTGCATTCCACCCAAAAATTCGATACCGAGATTTCACCGGAAATATATGTTTTAGGGTCCCCTTTATCTAAAAAAAACATTTTCGGAAAAAGGTCCGTGTGTGTGTGTGTCCGCGAACACGAGAACTCAAAAACGAAAAGTCGGTAAAATACCAAACTTGGTATTTAAGTTTAGTATCTTCCAGGGATGCGACACGAAGATTTTGAGAAAAAATCCCCCCACCCCCAACTACCCTTTACAAGAAACATTTTTCGAATATTTTGATTTTCTCAAAAATGGCTAATGACTTTGATTAAAAGTTCGTATATTGAAGATATTTACCTGACAAATAAAATGTATATCTTGAATTTTCTGAGAATAGCCTCTGAAGAGGAGTTTATTCTGCATGAATTTTATGGAATTTTTAATAACTGCTAAACCGTAAGATATGGACAAAAACTTACTACACAAAAATGTAGAGCACGTTAAAATACACAATTTATGTTATATACATTTTTTTCGTGGAGTTCATCGTTTTTGAGACATTCCTTATTTTTGGTTTCTGCTTTGAAAAACATACCTTTCTCATCCAGGAATTTGTCAACTGCTGTCCAAACAAGCAAAGAAAATTCAGTGACATAGCAACCAGCTTTTGACTATCACTTTAACCTATGGTACTCTCTTATTTCGCTTCTACTTACAAGCAAGCAAGTAATTAGACTATTTCTACTATTTTTTCTGATTAGCATGAAGTAAATAGAAGTACAGGCTATTTAAGAATAATTTGTTACAGAGATATAGAGAAAGTCATGTGAATGTAACACATTAGCTTTTTTTGCACTCAAGTGTATGCTAAAATTCCGCGCTGAAGATGGATGTTTGAGAGGCTGCAAGTAACAACAAAGACTGGGATGGCAGCACGTGTTCCTCTTCTGGTTGACCGAGTGAGCGATTTCAATAGGTCTTTTTATTTATAAAGTGCCCCACTCACAATACACGATACGTCCGTTAAATGTATGTGTGCAACCATCCGTGGCTCGGTTCAATCCCTGTACCCATGCTTGCGACCTCACAAATACTTAAATGCTGCGCTAAGACCCTTTCACTTTCTTAAAAAATCTTATGTGTTCCATTCACATGACTTTCTCTACATCTCTGCAACAAATTATTGTTAAAAAGCTTATTCTTTTATTTATTTCATGCTAATCGAGAAAAATAAGTAGAAATAACCTTATTTCTTGCTTTATTGTAAGTAAAAGCGAAATAAGGGAGTACCATAGGTTAAAGTAAAAACCAAAAGCTAGTTGCTATGTGACTGAACTTCATTTGTTTGAATGGCCACGAGTTGGCAAATTCCTGTATGAGAAAAGTATAAGTTTTTGAAAGCAGAAACCAAAAACAAGGAATATCTCAAAAACGACCAACTCCACGAAAAAAAAATTATAAAACATAACGTGTGTGTTTTAACGTGCTCTACATATTTTTTGTGTTAAGTTTTTGTCCATCTCTTACGGTTTAGTAGTTATACAAAATTCATCCAGAATAAAGTAGTCTTCAGAGGCTATTCCCAGAAAATTAAGATATAAATTTTATTTGTCAGGTAAATATTTTAATATACAATGTTTTGGGGGAATCCAAAAAAAAAACAATTTTTAAAAAAATATGTGTTTGTCTGCAAGCAGCATAGCTCAAAAACGAAAACCGATTAAAACCAAACTTGGTATTTAGGTTTGGAATATTACAAGGAACCGACACGAAGATTTAAAAAAAAAAAAAAAAAAAAAAATCCCCCACCACTATCCTGTACCTGGAAAAATTTCGAAAATTTTGATTTTCTTAAAAATGAATAAACATTTTTATTAAAATCTCTTATATTTAAGATATATACTTGCAAAATAAAATGTATATCTTGAATTTTCTGGGAATAGCCTCAAAAGACCTCTTAATTTTAGATGATTTTAATTGAATTTTGCACAACTGGTAAACCGTAAGAGATAGAAAAAATTACTACACAAAAATGTATATCACGATAAAACACACAATTTATGTCATATACATTTTTTTTCATGGAGTGGATCGGTTGTGAGATATTCCTTGGTATTGGTTTCAGCTTTAAAAAACTTTTCTCATACAGGAATTTGTCAACTCCTGTCCTTACAAACAAAGGCACTTCAGTCACAAAGTAACCAGCTTTTGTCTATCACTTTAACCTATGTACTCCCTTATTTCGCTTCTACTTACAAGGAAGCAAGCAATAAGACTATTTCTGCTATTTTTTCTCAATTAGCATGAAGTAAATAGAAGGATAAGCTTTTTAACAATAATTTGTTGCAGAGATGTAGAGAAAGTCATGTGAATGGAACACATCGAACATTTTTTTTTTTGGTTGGAATAAAATACTCAACATATATGGTATAGAGAAAAGTCGGATGAGTACCACATTTGGCATTTGTGACCACATTATTCAGGAACGTGGCATGAAGATTTTCTAGAAATACCCTACCACAATCCAAAATTAGAGAAAATATTTCTGATTTTCTCAAAAATGACTTACGACGTTGATTAAAACACCATACGGTGTGGCATAAATATAGAAAAATCTACAAGTTGAATTATCTTTAAATTACTTTGATTAAAGGTAGTTGAAAGACCACTTTGATGGTTATTTTAGAACTACTGTTATACAACCTTTTGTAGAAATTCTCTCTCAGTAATTACGATAATCCATTGGGTTAACCTCAATAAAGGTTTTTTAAACCTAATTCAATAATGTGCACACAGAAACTAGTTGAATGAGAGGCACTAAATAGCAACTGCGGTTACTACAACAAAGCAAGCAAGGGGAACTGGATGACATCATCCTCCGTCGTAAGAAGAAAGGCAAACACGGAAGTGGTCTTCTATTGTGCCTGCACTTCCTTTGAGCTTACATCAATAGTGCCTTGATTGTGCCTATATTCAGGTTACTGAAAATTCCTTCAATTTTTACATTTCTAGAAAACCGGTCTACCTCTGTGGGAACCCAAATGCGTACGTACACAACCCATTGTTAAAATCTTGCAAAAACTCATCTAAACTGTCTACAACATCTGGCACTGTCGTTAATGACCACCTTGATCCAAGGTACAAATTAGCCTGTCACAGCGAGGATTTTTCTTCATGACCTGATTCAGCAGTTGATCAAACTAAAACAAGACTAGAATTGTGCAATGGTCAGGAAAGCGTGGGAACAGAACACTATCTTGACGGGTTTCATACGGCAACTCGAGTTCTAATGATTCCACAAGAAGTTGGTTCAGACTTTATTTCTTAATATCACTTTATTAGATTGTTATCTACCAAAATACTCCCTCGGAATTTTAAGACAATTTTCCAATGCTGTCATATTCCTTGATTGTGGTTTGGTTCTCCTTTGAAATATAACTGTAGGATGTAGAGATTACGAATTTGTCCGGTCAAATCCGAGATATATTTACGAATAAAATATAACAAGTTCGTAGGCTTTCACGGCCGCTGTTATTATTCGTAAAATATAACATGCCCGGGCTTGTAGGCCGTGGTCGAATATTAAAATTATTAAAACTTGATATTTCGTCCTCAGCTGTGGAGGACATCCTCAGAAATAAGGCGACATGTTATTTTTACCAAAATATAACAAATTATATAAATTATAGTAAAATCTCAATATTTGGACACCCCTGTATTTTACATGCCTAATTTCCATGGACAAATTATCTTGGAACCGGAGAAACTCTTATGTTTTTACATGCACAGTATGTTGGGCAGCCCTAAGCCCTGGAGCTGGACACCCTCTGTGGTTCTATTTTAGACAATTCTTTATATGTTTATATTTCTGCTGTGCTAGTACCTACTTGTTAAGAGTTAAGCCTTAAGTTGTATTCAACATTTTTCCGTTGGTACCAACCTGTAAAAAATTCAAATTCAAGGAATTGTGTTCAATTTTTACCGCATACCTAGTATATTGTTCTGTGTAACTAATTCTGGAACTTCGATACAAATGCACACATTAATTTTTGCAAAAACAATTTTGTTTTGTTTTTTTAAACCAATTTACCATAAAAGCACCTTGTACTTCAGTTTTCAAAATTTGGTAACAAAGCTTCACATTTATATTCCAAGAATATCACTTTATAAAATTATCAGATGTTTCAATTTAATTAAATATTACTGCAGGAAAAGATATAATAAATTATTCGTTCATACTTGTTCACTATTTTATTGATTAATTAGGTTTAACACAAATGCATAATAATTGTACTTAAAATTAATTCAATATATTTTATTTATTATGATATTAAGGTTATCTAGCAGAAACATAAAACTGATTGATTGAAATGTACACCATCAGTATATTAATTTATAAGAACCATGCCATATTAATGAGCTAAAATCCAAATATCAACATTTTCAAGAATTTTGTTCAGTTTACATAGGTTGTTCTCCTTAAAGATAATTTGCTCAGTTTAATGAGAAGGAGTTTTCAACTGCCAACCTATTTCTACACTTCTGGAATTACCCATTTAACCTTTTCAAGCTCTATTGTGGCGAAATAAACTGATAATATAAACTGATAGATGTATTAAATAAATATAGAATTTACCAAATGGATTACAGTAATTGTGATGCCCAGTTAGGCTATTACAGGAAGCTACGGTACTTCCATAGTGAAGAATGTGATTAGGTGTCGGGCTCAAAATTTCTACGCCAGATTGGGTCCATCATGAGAATACTGGTGTCAGGTCTCTGGGGACTGTTTACCCACTGAACGCCGCTGTAGGCAGTTCCGGTTTCCCGTCTGGCTTGTAGGAAGCCCCGGTTTCGAAGGCATTAGACCAGTCAACAGCAAAAAAGCTGAACGTAATTATTCCCCTTCCAATTGGAGTGGTAATAAATAATCACACCAACTACTTTCGAAACAAGACACCAGCGGAGCAGCGGCAAGGATACTGTTCCTGAAAAGGTACACAGTCTACACAGTAGCGCCACCTCCTTAATACCCTCAACATTAAATCCACAACACCAAACATACAACCACCCAAAATATTCATGTGGTTAATCTGTAACCACACCTAGGCTCATCACGAGTCTACCAAATGGGGACGAACGGATGGAGAGATCAGACGATCAACCAACAAGATGAAGATCATATGAATGAATGCCTTTTTAGAACAAAATATATCCGGTGTGTGTGCACGTGGGCAGCATAGCTCAAAAATGGAAACTATCACAGAAGACTTGCCCCTGCTATTGATATTGGATCACTTTGACCTCCTTTAAGAATTATTCCTTTTAATGCCTTGCAGGTTGAATATTGATTTTTTTTTGTTGAAGAGGTTTAAGATATATTTTTGGTTATGATTAAAATATTTGCCTAATTCTTTATATTTATATATAAATAATTCATCATAATATAAATTTAGTATCTTCCAAGGATGTAACCCGAAGATTTTCAAGAAAATTTCCCTACCCACAAGTACCCTTTATATGAAAAAAAGAATGCCAAATGTTGATTTTCTAAAACATGACAAACGATTTTGATTAAAATGCCGTACATCAAAGATATTTGCATCGCAAATAAACTATGTATATGCAATTTTTGGGAATGGTATTTGAAGATATGTTTTTTTTAATAAATTTTGCAGAATCTTGCATAACTGCTAATCGGAAAAAGATAGCCAAAACTTAACACACAAACATTAGAGAGCTCGTTAAAACACATAATTTATGTCATATACATTTTTTCGTAATGTTGACTGTTTCCGAGATATACTTCGTCATTGGTTTCAGTTTTTAAATACTTAAAACGTTTTCCATACGGAAATTTGTCAACTCCTGGCCATGCAGAGAAACGGATTTCAATCGGCTTTTAAACGATTTGACTATCACTTTAGCCTAGTGTATTCCCCTTTTTGCCTTCTTACAAAGCAGCAATTAAGACAATTTCTGATAATGTTTATTTCGATAATCATAAAGTAGAAAGAAGAATAAGCTTTTTAACAATAATTTGTTACAGAGCTGTAGAGAAAGTCATGTGAATGGAACACATCTGACTTTTTTTCTTAAATCAAACTATGGCCAATATCAAAGATCCAATACATCATTTTATTGCACACATACTGAAGTTGGGAATTTTTCAGCTCTGAAGCAGAATTGGTATGGGGGAAGATAAGATTTTGAATATAGGAAAATAACGAAAAAAGTGCAGTTGAGAAAAATGGATTTGACACGGACAGTCACTTAACGAGCTCAAATCTTTAAGATAGGGTCCAAAAATGTGTTACATCCTTCCTAGGGGAATCAATAATCACATCTCTAAACTTGCACTACTGTGTCTCATCGCTAAGGTAGAAAGTGTTGGTTACCCTTTTGTAGAAACATTTCTAAACACAAGACAAATTAACTACGAAAAGTGTCTTCGTGATGGTGTCTCTAAAGTTTCGGATTTTTTTTTATGATTTATCTCATCTTATAGCTACAGAATTTTCTTCACAATACACAGGCACATAGTACTGTTCTCTTCTTTGCACAAACCAAGTTGGAGAGTATTCAGATAAGTTGCTTGCCTTATAATTGGACAACGCCAAAGGAAGCGTTGTGGTTGACCCTTTTATGACCAAATGATAGTGCCGAGTTCCAGCTTTAGTAATTTTTGTTGAAAAACCAGCTCGTATAGGAAACTCAGGCGTGATGAGGCAATGTCTTTTCTGTTTGCTTCTATTCAAATCCAGTTTGGTTCCGTCTTATGGTAAGGTAGCTGCACTATACCCATTCTGCAGCAAGTTTTCTTCCATGCGGTTTTGCAATGAAAGGGATTAGCGACCGTAAAATCCCTCTATGTATGTGCTCATTAAACGCGGATCTCAACCTAAATCATGCACGATACGAGTATTTCTGTTTACTAAACACTTGGGACGTAAGTGCGTTTTTACTATCTCCCTCTCCCCACGTTGTATGTATATAGCAGGTAGAAAAATATGGTGTTCCACCGAAAATTCGATGTCAAGATTTCATCCGAAATAAATGTTTTGAGGTCCCATGAGCCCAAAAAAAACATTTTTAGTAAAAAAAATTCGTGTGTGTGGACAGTATAGCTCAAAAACGAAATGACCGTTAAATACCAAATTTTGTATTTAAGTTAAGTATCTTTCAAGGATGCGTCGGGAATATTTTTAAGCTTACATGGACATATTTTTCAAAATGTTTCTCTTTCCAAAAATGGCTCTTGAGATTGTGATTAAAATTCCGTAAAAATATTTACATAGCCTCTTCATTTTGAATTAATTTTGCATAACTGGTAAACAGTAAGAGATAGATAAAAACTTACTGCTCAAAAATATATATCTCGTCAAAGCACACAATTTATGCCATATATATATATATATATATATATATATATATATATATATATATATATATATATCCTTTTGTAGAGTTAATCGTTTCCAAGATATTCCTTGTTATTGGTTTCAATTTTAAAATACTTAAACTCTTCTTAAACGAGAGGTCAAGTTTCGTTTCACCTCCTTTTTGTTTGGCCATGCAAAGAAAACTGAATTTTAATTGTTTTACATAGCGATCGACTTTTTAAGAGATTTGACTATCGCTTTAGCCTAATGTATCTTATTTCCCTTCTTCCTAGAAGGGACCAATAAACCCATTCCTGCTAATGTAAAGTTCGATTACCACAATGTAGATGAAGAAATGACCTTTTGTAACGATAGGCACCGTGCACGCTACTCTGGTGGCAAGTTTGGTTACTAACAAGAGGATAACAGAGACAGTGGAGTAAGAATATTAGCGTATGCTAAGATGTCAAGTATCGAGCCTCCTGAAAATGTAAATACTACAAGAAGGTGGAAAGGGAACAATAACAGCTGTGTTTTGGGATGTAATAATACTTACAAGCCAGCTACTGCCTTTTATTCTTCTCCCACGCGGAAAACTGAACCGCATAGCAAAAAGCTATGGATTCAAGCTGTACATCGAAAGAAGTACACTAATTTTATTTTGTACATCAAAGTAGAAACATATGCTTAAAAATCTGATGTGTTCCATTCACATGACTTTCTCTATATCTCTGTAAATTATTATTGTTAATAAGCATATCTTTTATTTATTTCATGCTAATTGAGAAAAATTAGCAGAAATAGTCTTATTTCTTATTTTATTGTAAGTAGAAGCGAAATAAGGGAGTACCATACGTTAAAGCGAAAGCCAAAGGCTGGTTGCTATGTGACTGATGTTCCTTTGTTTGTATGGACACGAGTTGACAAATTCCTGTATGAGAAAAGAATAAGTTTTTCAAAGCTGAAACCAAGAAAAAGGAATATCTAAAAAAAAATGCATATAACATTAATTCTGTGTTTTAATGTGCTCTACATTTTTTGTGTGTTAAGTTTTTGTCCATCTCTTACGGTTTAGTAGTTATGAAAACTTCATCCAGAATAAAGTAGTCTTCAGAGGCTATTCCCAGAAAATTCAAAATATACATTTTATTTGTCAGGTAAATAACTTTAATATACGATATTTTAATCAAAATCGCTAGAGCCAGTTTTGAAAAAATCGAAATTTTCGAAAAAAGTTCCATGTAAGGGGTAGTTTGGGGTGGGGGGATTTTTCTCAAAATCTTCGTGTCGCATCCCTGGAAGATACTAAACTTAAATACCAAGTTTGGTATTTTACTGACTTTTCGTTGAGTTATCGTGTTCACAGACACACGGACACACACACACATGGACCTTTTTCTGAAAATACTTTTTTTGGATACAGGGGACCCTAAAGCATATATTTCCGGTGAAATCTCGGTATCGCATTTTTTGGTGGAGTGCAATACATTCTCTATACACTATGTACATAGTGAGTGTAGAGAAAGTAAAAATTAACTATAGCATGGATAATGTTGTTTAGAAACTAATGTTAACGTTTTTTAAGTTAATAAATAGAAACTGTAAATACTGTGAGTATTGGATTAAACGAAGTCTGTCAATTATTATAATTGTTATTATTACTTTTATTTTTATTATTAATAGTTATGTACGCATTGTTATATACGTATTACTATTCATACTTTATATTTTATTTTCAGTCCTGAGGAGTCATTGTGAGAATGAAAGCTCGCAACAAAAATTTACAGCATTCACTTCATCGGAAACAAAAGGTTCAGAACATCCCCACAGTTCCGCATGTGTTCCCAATATATTTCCAGATGTGTACAAAAAATTACGACCTTTTGAAACAGAACTTTCAGTCAAATGTATGCACTTTATGGGCAGAAAACCACAAATAATATCTACATCGTACATGACTTCCGCTTCTAACTATCCTCCTAATAAGTACAAAGCATGACACGGAGCGGCGCCACCAGTACGATTTTGTAGTCCGTGCACGGTGCCTATATTTTTTGAGAAAGAAACACATCAGTTTTTTTTTGTTTTTTTTTTTTCAATTATAGTTATTTTCTAGTATTTCTTGAGTCACTTTCTGAAGTTTCTTGAGCATTTGTGTGCAGCAATCGACACGAGCATACTTTTTAGATTGTGTTATATTACGAGGTTGGATCCAACGAGAACAAACGCTTTTCACGGCTAAATGATCAAACAATATTTTATATATACTAATGGAACTAATGCCTGGGTTTTTTCTGTCTAATAGTATGGCATTACGAGCTTGCACTATCAGTTTTTGCAGAGCATCAATGTTTTCTTGCACAGCAACTGATTTTAGACGACCTTCACGAATTTCGTCAGTGAGCGAACGGCGGCCACGATTAAACTCGTTATACCAGCGTTTCATAGTGGCAAAGGGTGGAGCAGTAGTATGTCTATCAATGCACTCTTGTCGTGATAATCCACGGCAAATATCATGATAAATCATCGCACGAACATTTTCACGAGTTAATTTCATCTTTTCGCCGAGAGACAATTTTAAAGTGATTGTAAACAACACAAACAACGCTCTATTGACAAAATATCTGAAGTAGCTTAAGGTCAATAATGTCAAGTTTTGCAGTAGAATCACCAGATGGCACCTACAGCAATCAGTATTGGCAAGACTCAAATATAAATAGTGGCCTTCGCAACTTACTTTACCATTGATATCACAACATTTTACTAGATAAGGGAATGGGATTATAATCTACCAAATGTGAAGTAATTCCATTGTAAATACAAGTTGTAAAGCCCTTTCCATGTGCGTGTGAGCCAACAGCATAGTGCAACAAGAAAAGGAGGAATGAATGCTGCTTTCATACTGGAGTGACCTTTTGGATAAGTAGAGTCAGACTGAAAAATTCAATGCCACAGCCGGAATTTCAAATTTCTCAACTGACTCGCAAATACCATAATACCAATTGACCATAATAGTTGGCTATACGACATTGCAAGTCGCCATTAGAGTGGTCATCTCAAAATAATTTGAGATCACCTTGTGGTTTACCGGGAAACATGCGAGTCAGTTCAATGCTCTGTCGGCATGTTGCCATGGTAGCTCAGTGGAAGAGCAACCGACTAGAGACCGGGAGATCCGTGGTTCAAGTCCCGGCTATGGCATTGAATTTTTCAGTCTGACTCTACCTATCCAACCCCTGTCCTACACACATGGTCGCATGTTCAAATCCGGCGTAGGACGATAGATTTTTTCGGGTGTAAAAATCCTTAGCACGGCTTCCTTCGGAAGGGGAATAAAGCCGTTGGTCCCGTGTCGTAGATTTACGGCACGTAAAATAACCTCAATCCTGACAGAGAGGCCTCTGACCAGAGTTAAGCGGTCCTTCACTCCTAATTTAGAATGGGACGCTGAGAACTACAGTCGTTAAAGAGCGTCCATAAATAACACTCCATTTACATTTCCTGTCCTACACACAGCTTGTGAAAAAATAATGAATCCAATGATGGTTTTTTCCCACATCCTTCCTGACTTTAATGTTCGAGATTAGGGGTGTGTGGGGTTGGAAACCAACCCTCACTGTTGCCAAGTCTTTCACTTACTGGTCCCTTAACTGAAGCGCGATTCTCGACTTTCAAGCAGTATCTCCAAGAAACAGATTTTACTACGTTCCTCTCGCCTCTAGTACAGGTTTGTCTTCTATTTGCTAATGGTTATTGCCCAATGGTAGGGGGAAGAGGTGCCATCATGTTGCAATTATTACGGGTTACTTATCGACAGTATATTCGTCGAAGTTTACTAATGTAGAGCTCTTAGATATTTCCTGCTTGTGAGGATTATCAGGAATTAGACGTTATCCATGATCCACTCAAAGAAAGAGTATCACAGCCCTTAACATAGGGAACCGCGCCGACCACGACTCTAATGAATCTATCACTTGGTTAAGAGCTCAACTTGCGTTGGAGTGATCTGAGGTTAGAAAAATCTGATGTGTTCCATTCACATGCCTTTCTCTACATCTCTGCAACAAATTGCTGTTAAAAAGCTTATGCTTCTATTTACTTCATGCTAATCGAGAAAAAATTAGCAGAAATAGTCTTATTGCTTGCTTCCTTGTAAGTAGAAGGGAAATAAGGGAATACCATAGGTTAAAGTGATAGTTAAAAGCTGGTTGCTATGTGACTGAAGTTCCTTTGTTTGTATGGACAAGAGTTGACAGATTCCTGTATGAGAAAAGTATAAATTTTATAAAGCTGAAACAAAAAACAAGGAACAACCTAAAAGCGATCAACTCCACGAAAACAAATGTATATTATATGTATATGTGTGTGTGTTTTAAGGCGCTCTACAGTTTTTGTGTAGTAAGTTTTTGTCCATCTCTTACGGTTTTGTAGTTATTCAAAATTCCATAAAATCCATCCAGAATAAAGTAGTCTCCAGAGGCTATTCCCAGAAAATTCAAGATATACATTTCATTTGTCTTGTAAATATATTTAGTATATGATATTTTAATCAAAAACGTTAAAGCCATTTCCCAGAAAATGAACATTTTCGAAAACAAAGTTCCATGTAAAGGGTAGTTGGGAGTGGGGGGAGTTTTCTTAAAATCTTCGTGTCGCAGCCCTGGAAGACAATAAACTTAAATACCAAGTTTGATATTTTACCGACTTTTCATTTTTGAATTATCGTGTTCACAGACACACACGGACCTTTTTCTGAAAATGCTTTTTTGGATAAAGGGGACCCTAAAACATATATATCCGGTGAAATCTTGGAATCGAATTTTTGGGTGGAGTGCAATACCTTCTCTATACATAGTACGAGAAAGTAAAATGTAATGTGAATGCAACACATTAGATTTTTACTTTGTATGTAGAAGTTTTGTATTCCACCCTATTATACTGCATACTAGGTAAAGACAGTGAAATCAAAATTCGATGTGTACTCATCACATAGCGACCAGCTCTTAAAATATAGGACTATAGCTTTACCTTAATGTATTCCTTTTTCCCTCTTGCACTTGTAAGAAAATGCGTAATAAAACTATTTGTGCTCCTGTTCATTTAGCATGTAGTAGATAGAAGAGTAAACTTTTATAGGAGGAGTTTGTTGCAGAAGGTAGAGAAGGTCATTTAAATGTAATTCACCAGGATTTTTACTTCCTTTAGCATATATGTTAAGCACATTGTACATAGTAGGTAGAGAAATATGCATATATTTTCGCTGAATAAAACGCATTTTTAGAAAAGGTCAGTGTGTGTGTGTGTGTGTGTGTGCGTGCGTCTGCGTCTGTGAGGGCGTGTGTGTCTGTGGACAGTATAACTCAAAAATTAAAAGTCAGTTAAATACCAAAACTTAAGTATCTTCCAAGAATGCGACACGAAGATTTTCATGAAAATTCCTCCATCTAGAACTATCCCTTTATGGTGCATTTTTTGAAAATGGCTCTAACGATTTTGATTATAATACCATATGTAAGATTTACAATATTACAAACGAAATTTATTTATTGAATTTTCTGGGAGACTTATATATCTAATAAGCCGTAAGAGAAAGACACAAACTTATTGGACAAAAATGTAGATCTCGTTAAAACGCACAATTTATATAATATGAATTTATTTGTAGAGTTAACCGTTTACAAGATATTCCTTGTTATAGGTTTTAAATTAAAAAAAAAAAAACTTAAACGTTTCTCAAACGGAAAGCTATCTTTCGTTTGATATCCCTTTTGAATTACTCCTGACCTAGGAAAGAGAACTGAATTTCAATGACAAACGAATAGCGACAGTTTTTAAAATATGTGCCTGTCGCTTTAGCCTGTATTTCCTTATTTATCTTATAACTATATGGGGCTAAGTAATAAGAACATTTCTAGTAATGTTTATTAGCCTGAAACAAATAATCTTTCTTGGGAGGGGGCCCGCGACTTGGCCGAGTGGTATCACCACTTGCTTCCCACTAAGGTGGCCTGAGTTCTATCCAAGCGACCGCATATGAGATTTGTGGTGGGCAAAGCGGAGTAAGGGCGGGTTTTCTCCGAGTCCTCCGGCTTCCCCCGCCATCGCATTCCACCGGTGCTTCATCTTCGTTCCGAGTATCATCAGTGTATGCGGTGCCAAAGAGATAAAAGCGAGCGTTAAACCCTACACAAAACAAAACAACAATTTCTATTAATAGTTTGTAGAACAGATAGAAACCGTTACGTGAAAGGAACACATCATATTGTCTTTATAGTTACGCCTTCTGTTTCAATTGAGTAAGAAACATCTGAAGAATGTAATAATTTCCCAAACAAAATCATATTTAAGTAAGTATCGACAAGTTTAAAATAATGTGCATGTTTGTGAGGGTACTGATAATATAATCCGAAAAGAAAAACGCTACAGTAATATCTAAGAAATATTATCGGACATAAATAAAGGCGTAAAAGTATTATAAAAGGGCCCAGTTTTATGAATACATCGCGTGTCGCTTTCGACACCTTGTCAGGCAATCGCGCTTACACCATCAATATTTTTCGCCTTGTTCTTTTGTTGAGCTTCAGGTGGAAATGTGTACCCCCTGAACGTAGGCAACATGTCTTAGTAAACTGTGATACCGGTAACATAACTGACAGGTGGAAACAAAACAAGAGCCATGTCCCTGCACTCACCTCCCTGACAATGGGAGCAAATAAAATCTTGACGCGGACAAATCGCTTAAGGCAGGGGAAAGAAAAAAGGCAGGTCGATGAACACACATCATCTCCGACCCTTTAGGCATACAAAGAACTGATCTCCCTACTGCTGAGGGGTGCGGATTCAAAAGGTAGAGCACAAGAAAGCAGCTGCGTTTTCTTCTGTTTGTTTTGTTTCAAATATGGGAGTAACAGTTAAACTTGCATCGTGTCAGAAGAGATTTTCTATGACTGCAGTACAGGTTCGGGGCATAATAGTACTAGTGTCATAACCAATAGTCATTAATAGGATCTATACTGAGGTAAGTGGATAACTGGAGTACGAGAAAGATCTTAAGGGTTATCTACCTAGGTTGTCCCAGAAGTACCCGACCTGCGTTGTAGTTTCAAACCACAATAGTAAAAAGTACCAACCTTAGAAAGCTTAGCTTGTTTAGCATTTGTTTGGCAGTCATCATTAGTGAATGCTCTCAGGATAAAACTGGTCATCGTGAGATACAATACTTTCATTTGAAAGGTCTTAGTCCAATTAATGTCAAAGCTGAACTAGATTCTACTTCGGGGGAGATTTCTCTTCGTGAAATATTGGGTGGCAGAATTTATGCGCGGCCGTACGAGCTGCCAAGACGAACATCGCAGTGATCAACCAAATGAGGTTACCAGTCCAGAAACTGTAAAGAAAATTCACAAAATGATGTTGGATGAAAGTGCGCGAGCTAGCAGACGTTATAGGCATTTCAAAAAGTTCTGTACATCGCATACTGACTGAAAGCTTGTGTATGAGAAAGTTGTGTGCAAGGTGGGAGCTGCTTTTGCTCACAATGGAGCAAAAACAGCGTCGTGAGGATGTTTCAGTCGAGTGTTTGGCAATGTTTCGCTGCAATAAAGCTGAGTCTTTGCATCGAATCATAACAATGGATGAAACCTGGATCCATCACTTCACACCTGAGACAGTGGATTGGAAGGGGAGAATCGGCTCCAAAGAAGGCGAAGACAGTTCTATCTGCAGGCAAGGTGATAGCGCTAATTGTCTGGGACGCACGCGGGATAACTTTCATTTACTATCTCAAAAAAGGAGAAATCAATGGTGAATATTATGCGAGCTTGTTACAGCGTTTGAGTGATGAAATCGAGCAAAAACAGCAGCATTTAAAGTTTTGTTTCATCAACAATGCACCAGTTCACACGTCCACTATCTCCATGGCCAAAATCAACGAGTTCAAGTTCAATTGTTTCCTCATGTCAGATTTAGCCCCCTCTGATTATTTTGCGTTTCCAAACTTGAAGAAATGGCTCGGCGGTAGAAGATTTGCCACCAATGCAGTCTGCAGTTGACGACTATTTTGCAGACCTAGATAGTTCTCACTATAAGCAGGGTATCAAAGCTGTTGAACATCGCTGGGAAAAGTGTATCGAACTGAAACGAGATTATATAGAGAAATAAATATGTTTTTCCCCAACATTTTTGTGGTTTCTTTGTTAGGTCGGGTACTTCTGGGACAGCTCTTGTATGACTCAAATTTAATGAAAAATTGCAACAACAATAATCTACTTCTTTAATTGTGATTCCATAAAATAACTTAAAGATTCCAGAATACAAAAAAAGGTATAATTGGGTACGAGGTCCCATTAGAGGTGAAACCGTACTGGACTCTGCAAGAAAAACTTCAATTCGACGAAATCTCGTTTGCACTAGGCAAAATAAAAAACGAAGTTGTGCAGAAGAAAAGCAGAAATACAAGAGGAAAAGGAAGAGCAGAGGAGAGAAAAAGGAAAGCAGGGTCCAGCCTACCTACGTAGTGGATTTTAATTTGATCCATGCATTCACATCTTTCCTTGTTTTCCCGCTATTTACATTTTAAGCATTTTTCTTCCTTTAAAATGCTCCTTGCGGAACAGTTTTTCTATTACACAAATAAAATTTTCTGTACATATTCACAGAGGGACAATAAATAAAAAAAAATCTAGGTTTTACTCTCAAATGTATTTAAGCACATGTTTTCAATTCTCAAACACAAAAATTATATAAAGATTCATAAATTAAAAACATTTTGAAGCCTAAACCAAAGAAGACACAGAGAAAACTAGGAAAACTTCAAAAGTTAGATGTATTATGAGCCTAGGGTTAAAAATATTATTCCAACATTTTAATATTTTTGTCGCAAGGGACTTTTTTTTGTAACAGGGCAAAAACATAAATAAATTTTACCATAACTTCTAAACCATTAGAGAAAAATGGATTAAATTTATACTGTAACTTACTCGCTATTACACATGCGGAAAAACATTTTAAAAAGATAGCATTATTAGTTTCGAATTTCAAATTTTCAGTGACACATGTCCTTAAAACAATGGTCTGCGCTTAGTGTCTTTCACTTCCGAGATTCTCCAATGCACTTAACGTTTGTGTATTGCATACTATGTTTTCTACGAGAGTGAATAATAGAAATACTACTTAAGTGAATATAAAATGTATTACTAACAGATGTTGCACATGGAGGTTAAACTAAGATATCTACCAACTTGATGGCGAACTAGAGATGCATTATCCACGACTGGCTGTCCACACTTTTATCTCTATGTACTATCCTTATATTTACAAATCTCACAGAGTATACCTTCGCAAGCTTGCTTTTCTATTTACTTCATGCTTCTTTTTCTTCTTCTGTAGCGCTACAGCCGTTGTAGATTGACTTTGGCTTCCTGAACGACGTGTCACCGCTCCAATCAATCCCTTCACGATTTTACTTCTAATAACCTCGAAACTTCTAACGTATCATCCATCCTATAAAAAAAAAATTCTAATGTGCTCCATTGACATGACTTTCTCTACAAATTATTGGCAATAAGCTTATTGTTCTATCTACTTCAAGCTAATTGAGATAAACATTAGAAGAAACGGTCTCATTACTTAGTTCCTTTATAAGTAGAAAGAATTAGGCTAAAGCGACACACTGTCAAATATTTTAGAATATGATCGCTATGGGAATGAAAGCCATTTCTTTGAGTGGCCAGGCGTTGACAAGTTCCGGTATGAGAAACGTTAAGTTTCTTTTAAAACTGAAACCAATAACAAAGAATATCTCGAAAACGGTCAACTCCACGAAAAAAAATGTATATGACAAAAATTGTGTTTTATTGAGATCTACATTTTGTGTAGTACTTTTTTGCATAGCTCTTAGGGTTCACCAGTTATACAAAATTCAGAAAAAATCATCCAGAATAAAGGGATCTTCAGAGGAAATTTCCAGAAAATTCAAGATAAATATCTTAAATATAAGCGATTTTAGTCAAAATCGTTAGTCATTCTTGAGAAAACTAAAATGTTGTAAATTATTTCCATGTAAAGGGTAGTTGGGGTGGGGGGATTTTCTTGAAAAATCTTGTGTCGCATCCTTGAGAGATGCTAACTTAAATACCAAGTTTGGTATTTAATGGTCTTTCATTTTTAAATTATGCTGTCCACAGGCACTCACACAGACCTTTTTCCTAAAAGTTTTTATTTAGGGACACTAAAACGTATTTCCGGTAAAAATCTAGGTATTGAATTTTTGTGTAGAATACAATACCTCTCCATCTATTATGTATATTGTACACAAGTGCTATAGAAAGTTACAAATAGCCAAAGAAATAAATTTAGGTAAACTACAACTAATTAACGGTTCTAAAGAATTCCATAAAATGGATTTGGCAACGAATCGCTCAATGTAAAAATTAGAAAATTCAGAAGCACCCAACCTCGAAAACAAAACTGAAAATCTAGCTCATAGCCAGGTGATGAGAGAGTATATTATTATTTTGAAAACTCTTTAATGAAGCTAAAATAAATTTATTTTTTCGATTACAGGCACCAATTACAAACAATAACAACACATTATGTTTTTAAGGGCACATTTCCGGATAACAATGACCGAGGGCTACAGGTTAATTCTGCTTTGTTTTCAATCAGTTCACAATATGCATTTTTTAATTACATTGACTCAGGGTTAAACAATAAAGAGGGGTTTGTGATCACCGCAATATGTTTACATTCACGTACATATACATTTTGTTAATGCACGCACGCTATCTGCCCTCCCCTCCCTCTGAGCTATTGATTCAGTGCCCTGATCCTGCCAAGGCCTTCTGTAAATAAAGCAGACGACCGCTAATTACGTGCTATGAACCCCAGTATCCAATAACAGAGTCGGGTACAAATGCAAACACAATGCATGTAGATACGTTTGCAATTTTTTTGCATTAGTTCTCCATACAAGGCTGTGCTAATGTGTGGGCTGGTCGATGTGTTCAGTTAGGTTGCCAGATTTGGTTAGTTAGCCCTTTAGTAGAGTAACTATCATGCTAAACATTCTGATCTCATCTATTCAATACATGTTTTTACTTTCTCTACACGTACTATGTACACAGCGTATAGAGAAAGTATTGCACTCCACCAAAAAATTCGATACCGAGATTTCACCGGAAATGTTTTAGGGTCCCCTGTATCCCCTGTATCCAAAAAAAGTATTTTCAGAAAACGGTCTGTGTGCGTGTCCGTGTGTCTGTGAACACGATAACTCAAAAACAAAAGTCGGTAAAATACCAAACTTGGTATTTAAGTTTAGTGTCTTCCAGGGATGCGACACGAAGATTTTGAAAAAAATCCCCCCACCTCAAACTACCCTTTACATGGAACTTTTTTCGAAAATTTTAATTTTCTCAAAAATGGCTCTAACGATTTTGATTAAAATATCATATATTAAAGATATTTACCTGACAAATAAAATGTATATTTTGAATTTTCTGGGAATAGCCTCTGAAGACTACTTTATTATGGATGAATTTTGCATAACTACTAATCCGTAAGAGATGGACAAAAACTTTACACACAAAAAATGTAGAGTACCTTAAAACACATGTTATGTTATATACATTTTTTTCGTGGAGTTGATCGTTTTTGAGATATTCCTTTTTCTTGGTTTCAGCTTTGAAAAATGTATAACTTTTCTCATACAGGAACTTGTCAACTCCTGTCCATACAAACAAAGGAACATCAGTCACATAGCAACCAGCTTTTGGCTTTCACTTTAACCTAAGGTACTCCCTTATTTTGCTTCTACTTACAATAAAGCAAGAAATAAGACTATTTCTGATAATTTTTCTCGATTAGCATGAAGTAAATAGAAGCATAAGTTTTTAACAATAATTTTTTAGAGATATAGAGAAAGTCATGTGAATAGAACACATCAGATTTTTAGAAAAATGTTCGTATGTGTGTCTGTGAGCAGTATAGCTCAAAAACTAAAAATGCGTTGATTGCCAAACTTGACATGTAAGTTTAGTTTTATCCAAGAATGCGACACGAAAACTTTCAAGAAAATCCCCCAACTCTAAATACCTTTTACATAGCACATTTTTCGAAAATGTTGATTTTCTCAAAAATAGCTGTAACGATTTTGATGAAAATACCGTATATTAAAGATATTTTATCAAGAATAAAATGTATATCTTGAATTTTCTACAGATAACTCCTGAAGACCCGTTCATTCTGAATGAACTTTACTGAAATTTGCATAACTGGTAAACCACAAGAAATAGATAAACAATAAATATCTTGATAGAATCAAGACCGCGTTGACAAATAGAGTAAGGTACTGCAGCTTTGTAAATAAAGTTTTATGTTGATATCTTTTGTTATTATTTAGTTATACCAAATCATCTGTCACTTCCTGGATGGCCCTAGTTTAAAAAAAAAGTCTGATGTATCCCATTCACATGACTTTCTCTACATCTCTAACATATCTTTGTCAAAAAGAGTATTCTTCTATCTACTTCATGCTAATTGGTATAAAATTAGAGCAATAGCCTTATTACATGCTTCTTGTACGTAAAAGGGAAATAAGGCTAAAGCGATAGAGAAATCTTTTAAAAGCTATGTAACCGAAATGTCTTTATTTGTATCGCCAGGAGGTGGCAAATTATGATAAAAGTGAGAGAATTTAAAGGTGAAACCAATAACAGAAATAGTCATGATATAATTATGTATTTTAACGTGATCTATAGTTTTGTTTAGTAAGTTTTTATCTACCTTTCCGTTTACCCGTCATGCAAAATTCATCCAGAATGAAGAGGTCTGAAAGAGGCTATTTCCAGAAAATGCATGATGTTCATGAATGAAGTCATGTAAAATGTCTTTATTATATGATATTTTAATCAAAAACGTTAGGGCCATTTTTTAGAAAATCAACATTTTCGAAAATGCATCCAAGTAAAGACTAGTTTCGGTTGGAGGAATTTTCTTGAAAATCTTCGTGTCGCATTCTTGGGAGATGCTAAACTTAATACCAAGTTTGGTATTTAATGTCCATAGCCACCCCCCACGCACACACTAGCTTTTTCTAGAATTTTTTATTCAGGGACTCTCAAAACATGTATTTCCGGTGAAATCTCGGTATCGAATGTTTGGGTGCAATAAATACCTTTTCTATACTCCATTTACATAGTAAGTGTAGAGAAAGTAATAAAAATTTAAAAAGTATTTATTTAAATTTCGAATAAATACGACCATTGAAATTGTTGTACGATTTGTGATCATTTCGCTCTGAAATGAAAGTCGTCTATTGGTGACCTCAGATTGTACAGTTGTTTCCAGACAATGACCTGTAACACTCTTTTTATTTCCTTTTTTTTAGACGTCGTAAGTAGTTGGGGCAAGAATTGGACGTATAATTAACGTTGTACTATATGCGGGCGCGCGTTGTCGTGCAGCAAAATGACAGTTTATGAAAAGTCATTTATTGTAATTATGGGAAGCTTCAATTGCAGTGTACCACCACCTCGGGCAGGGCAGGTATACTGAGGCCATTTTCGGAACTAATAGGCTATTTCTTGTTCCCGGGTGTCAAGAGCCTGTACAAAATAAAACAAAAAAAAACTGATGTGTTCCATTCCATAACTTTCCCTAACTGTTCCAAACACAAACTATTCTTACAAAAGATTATTCTTTTAACTACATCATGCTAAGCGAGATAAACATTAGCAGAGTTATTAGTCTTATTAATTGCTTTATTGTTAGTACAAAGGAAATAAGGGAATACATTAGACTAAAGCGATAGTCAGATCTTTTAATAGCTAGTCATTAAGTGAAACAATTGAGGTTCGGTTCGCTTTGCATGCTCCCTTTTGAAAAAGTTATGTAGTTTAAAACTTAAATCAACAAAAAGCAATATCTCAAAACAGTCAAATCTACAAGAAAAGCGTAAATGACATAATTTATGAGTTTTAATGAGATCTACATTTTTGTGCAATAAATATTTGTCTATCTCTTACGGTTTACTAGTTATGCAAAAGTGATCCAGAATAAAGAGGATGTTAGAGACTCTTCCAAGAAAATTCAAGAATAATTTTAGTGTCGCATAAAAATATATTAAGTATATGGTATTTTAATAAAAATCGTTACAGCCATTTTTTATAAAATCATAATTTTCGAAAACTTTCTTGAAAATCTTCGTGCCGCATTCTTGTAAGATACTGACCCTAAATACCTACTACGTTTAGCACTTAAAATAAACTTTTCGTTTTAGAGTTATGCTGTCCATTGACACACACGGACCCTTTTCTAAAATGATGTTTTGGAATCACAAGGCCCTAAAACATATATTTCCGGTGAGATTTCGGTATCGAATTTATGGGTACATAGTACATACCTGCTAGAGAAAGAAAAGAAGGTTACTTTTGCCTCTGTTCTAGAATGCTCTCTACCTATGTACAAAAATTCGACAGCAAGATTTCAATAGGAAAACATTATTTAGATCCCCTGTATAAAAAAAAAGTTTTAGTATAAGGTACGTGCGCGTGTGTGTACGTATGTGTGTATCTGTGTGTGTATATGTGTCCGTGTGTGTATCTGTGTGTGTGTCCGTCCGTGTGTGTCTGTGTGTGTATGTGTGTGAGTCTGTCCGTTCGTGTGTATGTGTGTGAGTCTGTCCCATCCGTGTGTGTCTGTGTGTGTATGTCTGTGTCTGTCCGTGTGAGTCTGTCCGTCCGTGTGTGTTTGTGTGTGTGTATGTCTGTGTGTGTCCGTGTGTGTGTCCGTGTGAGTCTGTCCGTCCGTGTGTTTTTGTGTGTGTGTATGTCTGTGTGTGTCCGTGTGTGTGTCCGTGTGAGTCTGTCCGTCCGTGTGTGTTTGTGTGTGTGTATGTCTGTGTGTGTGTATGTCTGTGTGTGTCCGTGTGAGTCTGTCCGTCCGTGTGTTTTTGTGTGTGTGTATGTCTGTGTGTGTCCGTGTGTGTGTCCGTGTGAGTCTGTCCGTCCGTGTGTGTTTGTGTGTGTGAGTGTCCGTCCGTGTGTGTTTTTGTGTGTGTGTGTATGTCTGTGTGTGTCCGTGTGTGTGTCCGTGTGAGTCTGTCCGTCCGTGTGTTTTTGTGTGTGTGTGTATGTCTGTGTGTGTCCGTGTGTGTGTCCGTGTGAGTCTGTCCGTCCGTGTGTGTTTGTGTGTGTGAGTGTCCGTCCGTGTGTGTTTTTGAGTGTGTGTGTATGTCTGTGTGTGTCCGTGTGTGTGTCCGTGTGAGTCTGTCCGTCCGTGTGTGTCTGTGTGTGTCCGTGTGAGTCTGTCCGTCCGTGTGTGTCTGTGTGTGTATGTCTGTGTGTGTCCGTGTCTGTCCGTGTGAGTCTGTCCGTCCGTGTGTGTCTGTGTGTGTATGTCTGTGTGTGTCCGTGTGTGTGTCCGTGTGAGTCTGTCCGTCGGTGTGTGTTTGTGTGTGTATGTCTGTGTCTGTCCGTGTGTGTCCGTGTGAGTCTGTCCGTCCGTGTGTGTCTGTGTGTGTATGTCTGTGTGTGTCCGTGTGTGTCCGTGTGAGTCTGTCCGTCCGTGTGTGTTTGTGTGTGTATGTCTGTGTGTGTATGTCTGTGTGTGTCCGTGTGAGACTGTCCGCCCGTGTGTGTTTGTGTGTGTATGTCTGTGTGTGTCCGTGTGTGTGTCCGTGTGAGTCTGTCCGTCCGTGTGTGTTTGTGTGTGTATGTCTGTGTGTGTCCGTGTGTGTGTCCGTGTGAGTCTGTCCGTCCGTGTGTGTTCGTGTGTGTATGTCTGTGTGTGTCCGTGTGTGTGTATGTCTGTGTGTGTCCGTGTGAGTCTGTCCGTCCGTGTGTGTTTGTGTGTGTGAGTGTCCGTCCGTGTGTGTTTGTGTGTGTGTATGTCTGTGTGTGTGTGTGTCCGTGTGTGTGTGTCCGTGTGAGTCTGTCCGTCCGTGTGTGTCTGTGTGTGTATGTCTGTGTGTCCGTGTGTGTGTCCGTGTGAATCTGTCCGTCCGTGTGTGTATGTCTGTGTGTGTCCGTGTGTGTGTCCGTGTGAGTCTGTCCGTCCGTGTGTGTTTGTGTGTGTATGTCTGTGTGTGTCCGTGTGTGTGTCCGTGTGAGTCTGTCCGTCCGTGTGTGTTTGTGTGTGTATGTCTGTGTGTGTCCGTGTGTGTGTCCGTGTGAGTCTGTCCGTTCGTGTGTGTTTGTGTGTGTATGTCTGTGTGTGTCCGTGTGTGTGTCCGTGTGAGTCTGTCCGTCCGTGTGCGTTTGTGTGTGTATGTCTGTGTGTGTGTCTGTGTGTGTGACCGTGTGTGTCTCCATGTGTGTGTGTGTATGGCTGTGTGTGTGACCGTATGTGTCTCCATGTGTGTGTGTATGTCCGTGTGTGTCTCCATGTGTGTCTGTGTGTATGTCTGTGTGTGTGACCGTATGTGTCTCCATGTGTGTGTGTGTGTGTGTATGGCTGTGTGTGTGACCGTATGTGTCTCCATGTGTGTGTGTGTGTATGGCTGTGTGTGTGACCGTATGTGTCTCCATGTGTGTATGTATGTCCGTGTGTGTGACCGTATGTGTCTCCATGTGTGTGTGTGTGTATGGCTGTGTGTGTGACCGTATGTGTCTCCATCTGTGTCTGTGTGTATGTCTGTGTGTGTGACCGTATGTGTCTCCATGTGTGTGTGTGTGTATGGCTGTGTGTGTGACCGTATGTGTCTCCATGTGTGTGTGTGTGTATGGCTGTGTGTGTCTCCATGTGTGTGTGTGTGTATGGCTGTGAGTGTGACCGTATGTGTCTCCATGTGTGTATGTATGTCCGTGTGTGTGACCGTATGTGTCTCCATGTGTGTGTGTGTATGGCTGTGTGTGTGACCGTATGTGTCTAGATCTGTGTCTGTGTGTATGTCTGTGTGTGTGACCGTATGTGTCTCCATGTGTGTGTGTGTGTATGGCTGTGTGTGTGACCGTATGTGTCTCCATGTGTGTGTGTGTATGGCTGAGTGTGTCTCCATGTGTGTGTGTGTGTGTGTATGGCTGTGTGTGTGACCGTATGTGTCTCCATGTGTGTGTGTATGTCAGTGTGTGTCTCCATGTGTGTCTGTGTGTATGTCTGTGTGTGTGACCGTATGTGTCTCCATGTGTGTGTGTGTGTATGGCTGTGTGTGTGACCGTATGTGTCTCCATGTGTGTGTGTATGTCCGTGTGTGTCTCCATGTGTGTGTGTCCGTGTGTGTCCGTGTGTATGTCTGCGTGTGTGTCCATGTGTGTGTGTCCGTGTGTGTCTGTGTGTGTATGTCTGTGTGTGTCTCCATGTGTGTGTGTCCTTGTGTGTCCGTGTGTATGTCTGCGTGTGTGTCCATGTGTGTGTGTTCGTGTGTGTCCGTGTGTATGTCTGCGTGTGTGTCCATGTGTGTGTGTCCGTGTGTGTCTGTGTGTGTATGTCTGTGTGTGTGTCCATGTGTGTGTGTCCGTGTGTGTCTGTGTGTGTATGTCTGTGTGTGTCTCCATGTGTGTGTGTCCGTGTGTATGTCTGCGTGTGTGTCCATGTGTGTGTGTCCGTGTGTGTCCGTGTGTATGTCTGCGTGTGTGTCCATGTGTGTGTGTCCGTGTGTGTCTGTGTGTGTATGTCTGTGTGTGTCTCCATGTGTGTGTGTCCGTGTGTATGTCTGCGTGTGTGTCCATGTGTGTGTGTTTGTGTGTGTCTGTGTGTGTATGTCTGTGTGTGTCTCCATGTGTGTGTGTGTCCGTGTGTATGTCTGCGTGTGTGTCTCCATGTGTGTGTCTCCATGTGTGTATGTCCGTGTGTGTCTCCATGTGTGTATGTCCGTGTGTGTCTCCATGTGTGTGTGTCCGTGTGTATGTCTGCGTGTGTGTCTCCATGTGTGTATGTCCGTGTGTGTCTCCATGTGTGTATGTCCGTGTGTGTCTCCATGTGTGTATGTCCGTGTGTGTCTCCATGTGTGTGTGTCCGTGTGTGTCTCCATGTGTGTATGTCCGTGTGTGTCTCCATGTGTGTATGTCCGTGTGTGTCTCCATGTGTGTGTGTCCGTGTGTGTCTGCGTGTGTGTGTCTCCATGTGTGTATGTCCATGTGTGTCTCCATGTGTGTATGTCCGTGTGTGTCTCCATGTGTGTATGTCCGTGTGTGTCCGTGTGTGTCTCCATGTGTGTATGTCCGTGTGTGTCTCCATGTGTGTGTCTCCATGTGTGTGTATGTCCGTGTGTGCCTCCATGTGTGTGTCTCCATGTGTGTGTGTCCGTGTGTGTATGTCCGTGTGTGTCTCCATGTGTGTATGTCCGTGTGTGTCTCCATGTGTGTGTGTGTCCGTGTGTGTCTGCGTGTGTGTGTCTCCATGTGTGTATGTCCGTGTGTGTCTCCATGTGTGTATGTCCGTGTGTGTCTCCATGTGTGTGTCTCCATGTGTGTATGTCCGTGTGTGTCTCCATGTGTGTGTCTCCATGTGTGTATGTCCGTGTGTGTCTCCATGTATGTATGTCCGTGTGTGTCTCCATGTGTGTGTCTCCATGTGTGTATGTCCGTGTGTGTCTCCATGTGTGTGTCTCCATGTGTGTATGTCCGTGTGTGTCTCCATGTGTGTGTCTCCATGCGTGTATGTCCGTGTGTGTCACCATGTGTGTGTGTGTCCGTGTGTATGTCTGCGTGTGTGTCCATGTGTGTGTGTCCGTGTGTGTCTGTGTGTGTATGTCTGTGTGTGTCTCCATGTGTGTGTGTCCGTGTGTGTGTCTCCATGTGTGTGTCTCCATGTGTGTATGTCCGTGTGTGTCTCCATGTGTGTGTGTCCGTGTGTGTCTGCGTGTGTGTGTCTCCAAGTGTGTATGTCCGTGTGTGTCTCCATGTGTGTATCTCCATGTGTGTATGTCTGCGTGTGTGTCTCCATGTGTGTGTCTCCATGTGTGTATGTCCGTGTGTGTCTCTATGTGTGTGTGGCCGTGTGTGTCTGCGTGTGTGTGTCTCCATGTGTGTATGTCCGTGTGTGTCTCCATGTGTGTATGTCCGTGTGTGTCTCCATGTGTGTGTGTCCGTGTGTGTCTGCGTGTGTGTGTCTCCATGTGTGTATGTCCGTGTGTGTCTCCATGTGTGTATGTACGTGTGTGTCTCCATGTGTGTGTCTCCATGTGTGTGTATGTCCGTGTGTGTCTCCATGTGTGTGTCTCCATGTGTGTGTCTCCATGTGTGTATGTCCGTGTGTGTCTCCATGTGTGTGTCTCCATGTGTGTATGTCCGTGTGTGTCTCCATGTGTGTGTCTCCATGTGTGTATGTCCGTGTGTGTCTCCATGTGTGTGTCTCCATGTGTGTATGTCCGTGTGTGTCTCCATGTGTGTGTCTCCATGTGTGTATGTCCGTGTGTGTCTCCATGTGTGTGTCTCCATGTGTGTATGTCCGTGTGTGTCACCATGTGTGTGTCTCCATGTGTGTATGTCCGTGTGTGTCTCCATGTGTGTATGTCCGTGTGTGTCTCCATGTGTGTGTCTCCATGTGTGTATGTCCGTGTGTGTCTCCATGTGTGTGTCTCCATGTGTGTATGTCCGTGTGTGTCTCCATGTGTGTGTCTCCATGTGTGTATGTCCGTGTGTGTCTCCATGTGTGTGTGTCCGTGTGTATGTCTGCGTGTGTGTCCATGTGTGTGTGTCCGTGTGTGTCTGTGTGTGTATGTCTGTGTGTGTCTCCATGTGTGTGTGTCCGTGTGTATGTCTGCGTGTGTGTCCATGTGTGTGTGTCCGTGTGTGTCTGTGTGTGTGTCCATGTGTGTATGTCTGCGTGTGTGTCCATGTGTGTGTGTCCATGTGTGTATGTCTGCGTGTGTGTCTCCATGTGTGTGTCTCCATGTGTGTATGTCCGTGTGTGTCTCCATGTGTGTGTGTCCGTGTGTATGTCTGCGTGTGTGTCCATGTGTGTGTGTCCGTGTGTGTCTGTGTGTGTATGTCTGTGTGTGTCTCCATGTGTGTGTGTCCGTGTGTGTCTTGGTGTGTATGTCTGCGTGTGTCTCCATGTGTGTGTATGTCCGTGTGTGTCTCCATGTGTGTGTCTCCATGTGTGTATGTCCGTGTGTGTCTGTGTGTGTATGTCCGTGTGTGTCTCCATGTGTGTGTCTCCATGTGTGTATATGTCCGTGTGTGTCTCCATGTGTGTGTCTCCATGTGTGTATATGTCCGTGTGTGTCTCCATGTGTGTGTCTCCATGTGTGTATGTCCGTGTGTGTCTGTGTGTGTATGTCCGTGTGTGTCTCCATGTGTGTCTCTCCATGTGTGTATATGTCCGTGTGTGTCTCCATGTGTGTGTCTCCATGTGTGTATGTCCGTGTGTGTCTGTGTGTGTCTGTGTCTGTGTATGTCTGTGTGTGTCTCCATGTGTGTGTCTCCATGTGTGTGTCCGTGTGTGTCTGTGTGTGTATGTCTGTGTGTGTCTCCATGTGTGTGTGTCTGTGTGTGTCTCCATGTGTGTATGTCCGTGTGTGTCTCCAAGTGTGTGTGTGTGTGTGTGTCCGTGTGTGTCTGTGTGTGTATGTCTGTGTGTGTCTCCATGTGTGTGTGTCCGTGTGTATGTCTGTGTGTGTCCATGTGTGTGTGTCCGTGTGTGTCTGTGTGTGTATGTCTGTGTGTGTCTCCATGTGTGTGTGTCCGTGTGTATGTCTGTGTGTGTCCATGTGTGTGTGTCCGTGTGTGTCTGTGTGTATGTCTGTGTGTGTCTCCATGTGTGTGTATGTCCGTGTGTGTCTCCATGTGTGTATATGTCCGTGTGTGTCTCCATGTGTGTGTCTCAATGTGTGTATGTCCGTGTGTGTCTCCATGTGTGTGTATGTCCGTGTGTGTCTGTGTGTATGTCTGTGTGTGTCTCCATGTGTGTCTCCATGTGTGTGTGTTCGTGTGTGTCTCCATGTGTGTGTGTTCGTGTGTGTCTCCATGTGTGTGTCTCCATGTGTGTATGTCCGTGTGTGTCTCCATGTGTGTGTGATCGTGTGTGTCTCCATGTGTGTGTGTGTATGGCTGTGTGTGACCGTATGTGTCTCCATGTGTGTGTGTATGTCCGTGTGTGTCTCCATGTGTGTCTGTGTGTATGTCTGTGTGTGTGACCGTATGTGTCTCCATGTGTGTGTGTGTGTATGGCTGTGTGTGTGACCGTATGTGTCTCCATGTGTGTGTGTGTGTATGGCTGTGTGTGTCTCCATGTGTGTGTGTGTGTGTATGGCTGTGTGTGTGACCGTATGTGTCTCCATGTGTGTGTGTATGTCCGTGTGTGTCTCCATGTGTGTGTGTGTATGTCTGTGTGTGTGACCGTATGTGTCTCCATGTGTGTGTGTGTGTGTATGTCTGTGTGTGTGACCGTATGTGTCTCCATGTGTGTGTGTATGTCCGTGTGTGTCTCCATGTGTGTGTGTCCGTGTGTGTCCGTGTGTATGTCTGCGTGTGTGTCCATGTGTGTGTGTCCGTGTGTGTCTGTGTGTGTATGTCTGTGTGTGTCTCCATGTGTGTGTGTCCGTGTGTATGTCTGCGTGTGTGTCCATGTGTGTGTGTCCGTGTGTATGTCTGCGTGTGTGTCCATGTGTGTGTGTCCGTGTGTGTCTGTGTGTGTATGTCTGTGTGTGTCTCCATGTGTGTGTGTCCGTGTGTATGTCTGCGTGTGTGTCTCCATGTGTGTGTCTCCATGTGTGTATGTCCGTGTGTGTCTCCATGTGTGTATGTCCGTGTGTGTCTCCATGTGTGTGTGTCCGTGTGTATGTCTGCGTGTGTGTCTCCATGTGTGTATGTCCGTGTGTGTCTCCATGTGTGTATGTCCGTGTGTGTCTCCATGTGTGTATGTCCGTGTGTGTCTCCATGTGTGTATGTCCGTGTGTGTCTCCATGTGTGTATGTCCGTGTGTGTCTCCATGTGTGTATGTCCGTGTGTGTCTCCATGTGTGTATGTCCGTGTGTGTCTCCATGTGTGTGTGTCCGTGTGTGTCTGCGTGTGTGTGTCTCCATGTGTGTATGTCCATGTGTGTCTCCATGTGTGTATGTCCGTGTGTGTATCCATGTGTGTGTCTCCATGTGTGTGTATGTCCGTGTGTGTCTCCATGTGTGTGTGTCCGTGTGTGTATGTCCGTGTGTGTCTCAATGTGTGTGTCTCCATGTGTGTATGTCCGTGTGTGTCTCCATGTGTGTGTGTGTCCGTGTGTGTCTGCGTGTGTGTGTCTCCATGTGTGTATGTCCGTGTGTGTCTCCATGTGTGTATGTCCGTGTGTGTCTCCATGTGTGTGTCTCCATGTGTGTATGTCCGTGTGTGTCTCCATGTGTGTGTCTCCATGTGTGTATATCCGTGTGTGTCTCCATGTGTGTATGTCCGTGTGTGTCTCCATGTGTGTGTCTCCATGTGTGTATGTCCGTGTGTGTCTCCATGTGTGTGTCTCCATGTGTGTATGTCCGTGTGTGTCTCAATGTGTGTGTGTCCGTGTGTGTCTTCGTGTGTGTGTCTCCATGTGTGTATGTCCGTGTGTGTCTCCATGTGTGTGTCTCCATGTGTGTATGTCTGCGTGTGTGTCTCCATGTGTGTGTCTCCATGTGTGTATGTCCGTGTGTGTCTCTATGTGTGTGTGGCCGTGTGTGTCTGCGTGTGTGTGTCTCCATGTGTGTGTGTCCGTGTGTATGTCTGCGTGTGTGTCCATGTGTGTGTGTCCGTGTGTGTCTGTGTGTGTGTCCATGTGTGTATGTCTGCGTGTGTGTCCATGTGTGTGTGTCCATGTGTGTATGTCTGCGTGTGTGTCTCCATGTGTGAGTCTCCATGTGTGTATGTCCGTGTGTGTCTCCATGTGTGTGTGTCCGTGTGTATGTCTGCGTGTGTGTCCATGTGTGTATGTCTGCGTGTGTCTCCATGTGTGTGTATGTCCGTGTGTGTCTCCATGTGTGTGTCTCCATGTGTGTATGTCCGTGTGTGTCTGTGTGTGTATGTCCGTGTGTGTCTCCATGTGTGTGTCTCCATGTGTGTATATGTCCGTGTGTGTCTCCATGTGTGTGTCTCCATGTGTGTATATGTCCGTGTGTGTCTCCATGTGTGTGTCTCCATGTGTGTATGTCCGTGTGTGTCTGTGTGTGTATGTCCGTGTGTGTCTCCATGTGTGTGTCTCCATGTGTGTATATGTCCGTGTGTGTCTGTGTGTGTATGTCCGTGTGTGTCTCCATGTGTGTGTCTCCATGTGTGTATGTCCGTGTGTGTCTGTGTGTGTATGTCTGTGTGTGTCTCCATGTGTGTGTCCGTGTGTGTCTGTGTGTGTATGTCTGTGTGTGTCTCCATGTGTGTGTGTCCGTGTGTGTCTCCATGTGTGTGTGTCCGTGTGTATGTCTGCGTGTGTGTCCATGTGTGTGTGTCCGTGTGTGTCTGTGTGTGTATGTCTGTGTGTGTCTCCATGTGTGTCTCCATGTGTGTGTGTCCGTGTGTGTCTGTGTGTGTATGTCTGTGTGTGTCTCCATGTGTGTCCATGTGTGTGTGTCCGTGTGTGTCTGTGTGTGTATGTCTCTGTGTGTCTCCATGTGTGTTTGTCCGTGTGTGTCTGTGTGTGTCTCCATGTGTGTATGTCCGTGTGTGTCTCCAAGTGTGTGTGTGTGTGTGTCCGTGTGTGTCCGTGTGTATGTCTGTGTGTGTCCATGTGTGTGTGTCCGTGTGTGTCTGTGTGTATGTCTGTGTGTGTCTCCATGTGTGTGTATGTCCGTGTGTGTCTCCATGTGTGTGTCTCCATGTGTGTGTATGTCCGTGTGTGTCTCCATGTGTGTGTCTCCATGTGTGTATGTCCGTGTGTGTCTCCATGTGTGTGTATGTCCGTGTGTGTCTGTGTGTATGTCTGTGTGTGTCTCCATGTGTGTCTCCATGTGTGTGTGTTCGTGTGTGTCTCCATGTGTGTGTGTTCGTGTGTGTCTCCATGTGTGTGTCTCCATGTGTGTGTCTCCATGTGTGTGTCTCCATGTGTGTATGTCCGTGTGTGTCTCCATGTGTGTGTCCGTGTGTGTCTCCATGTGTGTGTGTTCGTGTGTGTCTGTGTGTATGTCTGTGTGTATGTCTGTGTGTGTCTCCATGTGTGTGTATGTCCGTGTGTGTCTCCATGTGTGTGTCTCCATGTGTGTGTATGTCCGTGTGTGTCTCCATGTGTGTGTCTCCATGTGTGTATGTCCGTGTGTCTCCATGTGTGTGTATATGTCCGTGTGTGTCTCCATGTGTGTGTCTCCATGTGTGTGTCTCCATGTGTGTGTCTGTGTGTATGTCTGTGTGTGTCTCCATGTGTGTGTATGTCCGTGTGTGTCTCCATGTGTGTGTCTCCATGTGTGTATGTCCGTGTGTGTCTCCATGTGTGTGTATGTCCGTGTATGTCTGTGTGTATGTCCGTGTGTGTCTCCATGTGTGTGTATGTCCGTGTGTGTCTCCATGTGTGTGTCTCCATGTGTGTATGTCCGTGTGTGTCTCCATGTGTGTGTCTCCATGTGTGTGTATGTCCGTGTGTGTCTCCATGTGTGTGTATGTCCGTGTGTGTCTCCATGTGTGTGTCTCCATGTGTGTATGTCCGTGTGTGTCTCCATGTGTGTGTCTCCATGTGTGTGTATGTCCGTGTGTGTCTCCATGTGTGTGTCTCCATGTGTGTGTCTCCATGTGTGTATGTCCGTGTGTGTCTCCATATGTGTGTCTCCATGTGTGTGTCTCCATGTGTGTATGTCCGTGTGTGTCTCCATGTGTGTATGTCCGTGTGTGTCTCCATGTGTGTGTCTCCATGTGTGTGTCTCCATGTGTGTATGTCCGTGTGTGTCTCCATGTGTGTGTCTCCATGTGTGTGTCTCCATGTGTGTGTATGTCCGTGTGTGTCTCCATGTGTGTGTCTCCATGTGTGTATGTCCGTGTGTGTCTCCATGTGTGTGTCTCCATGTGTGTGTCTCCATGTGTGTATGTCCGTGTGTGTCTCCATGTGTGTGTATCCATGTGTGTGTCTCCATGTGTGTATGTCCGTGTGTGTCTCCATGTGTGTATGTCCGTGTGTGTCTCCATGTGTGTGTCTCCATGTGTGTATGTCCGTGTGTGTCTCCATGTGTGTGTCTCCATGTGTGTGTATGTCCGTGTGTGTCTCCATGTGTGTGTCTCCATGTGTGTATGTCCGTGTGTGTCTCCATGTGTGTGTATGTCCGTGTGTGTCTCCATGTGTGTGTCTCCATGTGTGTGTATGTCCGTGTGTGTCTCCATGTGTGTGTATGTCCGTGTGTGTCTCCATGTGTGTGTCTCCATGTGTGTGTGTCTCCATGTGTGTGTATGTCCGTGTGTGTCTCCATGTGTGTGTCTCCATGTGTGTATGTCCGTGTGTGTCTCCATGTGTGTGTATGTCCGTGTGTGTCTCCATGTGTGTATGTCCGTGTGTGTCTCTATGTGTGTATGTCCGTGTGTGTCTCCATGTGTGTATGTCCGTGTGTGTCTCCATGTGTGTGTATGTCCGTGTGTGTCCGTGTGTATGTCTGTTTGTGTGTCCGTGTGTATGTCTGTTTGTGTCTCCATGTGTGTGTATGTCCGTGTGTGTCTGTGTATATGTCTATGTGTGTCTCCATGTGTGTGTGTCCGTGTATGTCTGTGTGTGTGTCCATGTATGTGTATGTCCGTGTGTGTCTCCAAGTGTATGTCTGTTTGTGTGTCCATGTGTGTGTGTCCGTGTGTGTCTGTGTGTATATCTGTGTGTGTCTCCATGTGTGTGTATGTCCGTGCGTGTCCGTGTGTATGTCTGTTTGTGTGTCCATGTGTGTGTGTCCGTGTGTGTCTGTGTGTATGTCTCCATGTGTGTGTATGTCCGTGTGTGTCTCCATGTGTGTGTGTGTGTCCGTGTGTGTCTATGTGTGTGTCCGTGTGTGAATGTATGTCTGTGTGTGTCTCCATATGTTTGTGTGTCCGTGTGTGTCTATGTTTGTGTCCATGTGTGTGTTTCCATGTGTGTGTGTGTGTTCGTGTGTGTCTATGTGTGTGTGTCCGTGTGTGTATGTGTGTGTCTGTGTGTGTGTCCGTGTGTGTCTTATGTATGTGTGTGTCCGTGTGTGTCCGTGTATTTGTGTGTGTCTGTGTGCGCGTATGTGTGTCTGTGTGTGTGTTTGTGTCCGTATATCTCAGAACACGATGTCTCGTAAACGAAACTTCGGTTAAATACGAAACTTTGTATTTAAATTCAGCATCTTCCAAGGATGCGACATGAAGGTTTACAGGAAAATATTCTTTCCTTAAACTACCATTTACATGGAATATTTATCAAAATTTTCGATTTTCTGAGAAATGGCTCTACGATTTTGATTAAAATGCCGTATACTAAACATATCTAAATGACAAATAAAACGTATATCCTAATTTTTGGCAAATAGCCCCTGAAGTCTTGTTCCTCCTGAATGACTTATATATATATATATATATATATATATATATATATATATATATATATATATCTATTTTGTACAGCTAAATTTCCGAGATATCCCCTGCTATTGGATTCAATTTTAAAGTACTTTAACTTTTCTCAAACGGGAAGTCTTCATTCGTTTCATTTCTCATTTGTTTTGCTCTTGTCCATCAAAATCGAACCGGATTTTAATGTCAATCGCTTAGCAACCACCTTTTAAAAGATTTGACTATCTCTTTAGTCTAGTATATGTCCTTGTTTCCCTTCTACTTATAAGGAAGCAAGTAATAAGACTGTTTCTGTTAACTTTATCTCAATCAACATGATGTAGATAAAAGAATAATCGTTTTAAGGATAGTTTGCTTGCGTTACTGATACAGAAAGTCAGGTGAATGGAACATATTGATTTTCTTTGTGTATCAAGAGCAAGTGACCGAAAGAAAAAGCAGAAATAAAGAAAGAGAGAAGGAATGAAGAAAGATAAAAATGGAGAGAGAAGCATGTGAGTTAGAGAAAGAAATAAAAAAGAAAAAGAAAGAATAAGTGAGGGAGAGGACAGAAAGAAAAAAGAAAGCGTTAGAAAGAAGGTAAGAAGGAAGAAGCAGGGAGCGAAAAAAAATACAAAAGATGGAAGCAAAAGGAGAGAAAAAGAAAGAGAGAAAGAATCTCTAATGGGACGCAAAATGATTCACCAACAGAATAAAAAGCAGTTTGTGCTTTACTTTTGTTCCTGTCTTAAAACAAACCTGCTAGCTTTGATTATGCATTTCCTCTAGAAAGTCCGTGCAATTAAACTTCTCCAGTCGTTTCTACTAACAAGAGAAATTCCTCATTTTGGAACAGATATTTTTATTCAGAATGTGCTGTTTATTTGAGTTACCTTGAAAGATGTTCTATTTGTCACTATCTCACTCTATAAGAGGTAAGTGGCGGTGAAAGTCGTGCGCAGAACTGACACTGCTATCCGCTACTGCCTAATCTCAGTTAAACAGAGAAACATAATGATACTGCTAATTACGATATGGTGTTTTTATTTAAAGAAAAATACGAAAGTGTTTATAATGTATTTAGCCCTGTTTATTTTGTTGATTTTCGTATTGCTGGTGATGAAGAATCTCATGTTGAACAGTTTTACCCCTTCGTACAATTTAGAGGTGTCTATCGTAATTTAAGAGCCACTGTCTGTCACTGGCCTTGACACCAACAGGTGCACGACTACATCATCTATTATACGTTACCTTGAGAGCTAAGGCTGAGTGGATTTGCGAGAAAGGAAGTGAAACCTTAAACCACACACGGAGACGATTCGTCGAGGCCGACCTTAACAAGGCAACATACTGGGTATGTTTGTCGGGGCTAAATTCGGGAAATAATTTCGGTAGGTCAAAATTACATATTATAAGACCCATTTTCAAGTTTACGGGAGAATATTGCACATACAAACTTTTTCGAATCAGACTTGATGTAAAAAAAAAAAAACATTTTGTATCCCTCCGCGTTAACCTTGTGTTTGTGTCAGCTGCGTGGAGAAGACACAAATAAAAGTCACGTTGACTGATATCTGGTTTTATAATGCAATGGAGCTTTGCATTATTTGAATAATAATTATATCAATAATAATAATCATAATAATATACCGAAATAAAAGATAAGTTGAAATTAAGTATGGAATAATTAAAATAAAACCTACGCTGACCTATGGCTATCAAGAAAGGTGTAATATCAGAGATTATTCACCATGTTCTATAGAACATTTAGAAATACGGAACGTCAAATACAAGTTTCCCGCACTATTAACCACTGTATGTTGTTAAAAAGGAAAACCTTTCCAAAGCAATCCCAGCGTTTAGATTTTAATGGAGACTACTTCGAGTACTTAATAGTGTAAATTAAACACCAGGATATTTATTGACTTATTAATGTAATACTTTTTCCTTCTATTGTACACCTCAATGAAACCCTCCAATATCAGCTCAACACTTTAAAAAAATACAACTGTTTTAATAAAAATGTGTTTAGTTTATTCAGAGGAACCATAATACATATGAGTTAGTATAATATGGCTATATTTAAAAAATTGAGGCAAATTCTCAGCCCCATAAAGTGCCTAGGGCTCCATGTTTACTTTCCCTACCAGGTATGTACTTAGTAGGTAGAGAAGGTATTGCATCACAACCAAAATTCGATGCCAAAACTTCGTTTAGAAGGCAGGACTATTGAATTAAAAATAAATGTATAAAAAGGTGGTATATGTGTGTCTGTGGAGACCAAAATCCAGAAGCGATATTTAAGTTTGGTATATAAAATTCATATTGCTGGAGTCGGTTTACCTGGTTACGACAAGGTATGCCACTAGAGACACATCAAGCAACACCCCAGTGACCGGGTGGTCAAGCCTATAATTGTTAAGGAGCTCTGAGCGTCCCTGTTGACTGCGCCGACCTCTTCTGTAGCCCATTAGTCTCCTCCTGCGGTTCCTTCACTTCATCCTCCTGTAGGTGTGCGCACAATTCCATTAGAAGCCTAACTGGTAGGTGTCCTTTCCTAGCCTTGTTATAAGTCATAGTAAGCATTTAAAAACATTTGAACAGAAAGCAAAATTGTAATAACTGTTGAGAAGAAATACAAGAGAGTGTAATTGTTATGCTTGTGGAACATTTTGTATTGCAAATAAAGTTTATGAAACGTTAAACCAAGCTAGATTTTTGGTCTTTGGTGTCAGGAGTGGGATACGATGAAAGAAAATCTCAGTAGGTTTTCGGTGAAACTGAGACGAACAATAAGATTGGAGACTTAAAGATGAACAAAGTACAACCCTTCAGAATCTCCGGATTGCAGGCGATTGCCGAGATAAACCGATCTGACCAACATGCCAAGAGGCAAGGTTTAAGAGGGGAGATGGTAACTTGTGTCGCTGTTCTGTCTTACAAGGACCAAAGGTCATAGTACAAAGCTGCAATACCTCTAGCCAAGATCCTATGGAGTGGTCAAGTTGATCAATGCCTTGGTCTACCACAACCAAAGACTGCCCCAAGGGACAGTATCTCGAACGCTTGGCGCGGATCTCAGTACCGATGTTTAGCAACAGCAACAAAGCGAGTTGTTACATTTTTTCTAAAAAAGCTGACGTGTTCTATTCACATGACTTTCTCTACATCTCTGTAACAAATTATTGCTAACAAGCTTATTATCCATTTAATTTTCCATTTGTTAACCGAGAAAAAAATAACAAAACTGGTCTTATTACATGGTTGCTTGTAAATAGAAGCGAAATAAGGGAGT
Organism: Hymenopus coronatus; assembly: GCA_030762935.1. Lineage (NCBI taxonomy): Eukaryota > Metazoa > Arthropoda > Insecta > Mantodea > Hymenopodidae > Hymenopus > Hymenopus coronatus. The sequence goes on from CM060895.1 coordinate 37,061,596, forward strand.
ACCACTGACTAATTTTTACTTTCTCTACACATACTATGAGTATAGTGTTTTTATTTGATACCAACATTTCACCAGAAATATATTTTTGAAACACTCTGAGCCCCCATCCAAAAAAATTAGCAAAAAGTTCATGTGTGTGTGTGTCTGTGGACAGCATAGCTCAAAAAGTAAAAGACCATTAAAATTCATACTTGGTATTTAAGTCTATTATCTTCCAAGGATGCGACACGAAGATTTAAAACAAAAAAATCCCCCCTCCTCAAACTATCCCATACATGGATTTTTTTTTAAATATTAATTTCTCAAAAATTGCTGTAACGATTTTGATTAAAATACCGTATATTATAGATATCTACATGACAAACATAATGTATATCTTGAATTTTCTGGGAATAGCTTCTGAAGACCTGTTCGTTCTGGACAAATTTTTCTGAATTTTAAATAAATAGTCAATTTTGACAGACAGACAAAATCTTTGTACACAAAAATGTAGATCTCGTTAAAACACACAATTTATGTCATATGTATTTTTGTTGTAGAGTTGACCGTTTCGAAGGTATTCCTTGCTATTGGTTTCAATTTTAAAATACTTATGCATTTTTCAGACAGGAAGTGTGCGTTTCTCTTTTGTTCTACTCCTGGTCAAGCAAAGAAGCGAATTGCAATATCGCACAACGACAGCTTTTAAATCATTTGCCTATCACTTTAGCCTAGTGCATTCCTTTAGTTATCTTCTACTTAAAAGAATGTTAAGAAGTATATTCTGTTAAAGCAGCTCAATTAGCATGGTTTAGAAAGAAGAATGATATTTTGTAAGAACTTTGTAGAACAGCTAGAGAAAGTCACGTGAGTGTAACACAGATTTTTTACTTTATCTATACGAACTGTGTACATAGTGTATAGGGAAGGTATTGCACTCCACCATAAAGGTCAATACCGAGATTTCACCGGTAATATATGTTTTAGGGTCTCCTTTATCTGAAAAAAGTATTTTCAGAAAAAGGTCCGATAACTCAAAAACGAAAAGTCGGTAAAATACCAAACTTGGTATTTAAGTTTAGTATCTTCCAGGGATGCAACACGAAGTTTTTGAGAAAATCCCCTCACCCCCAACTACCCTTTACATGGAACTTTTTTCGAAATTTTTTATTTTCTAAAAATGGCTCTAGCGATTTTGATTAAAATATCGTATATTAAAGATATTTACCTGACAAATAAAATGTATATTTTGAATTTTCTGGGAACAGCCTCTGAAGACTACTTTATTCTGGATCAATTTTACGTAATTTTGCATAACTGTTAAACCGTAACAGATGGACAAGAACTTGCCACACAACAAATGTAGAGCACCTTAAAACACACAATTTATGTTATATACTTTTTTTTCGTGGAGTTGATTGTTTTTGAGATATTCCTTGTTTTTGGTTTCAGCTATAAAAACTTATACTTTTCTCATACAGGACTTTGTGAACGCGTATCCATGCAAAGGACACAGAGAGCAACCAGCTTTTGTCTATCACTTCAACCTATGGGACTCCCTTATTTCGCTTTTACTAACAAGGAAGCAAGTAATAAGACTATTTCTGCTAATTTTTGCTCCATTAGATGAAGTAAATAGAATAATTTGTTGCAGTGATATAGAGAAAGTCATGTGAACACATTAATTTTTTTTTCATTTAGCTGTCGGGTAAGAGGGAGAATTGCTTTGTAAATAACTCGTTATTTAAAGTAATTCCAAATTTACATATTATGTTCTACCTTAAAACCTTTAAATTACAAGTTTCTCGGTTATTCGAGCATTTTCTCCCAGGCATTAACCCAATTAATCGAGAGTATAATGTAGCTCCTTACACAAAATATATTTTGCAGAAAAATGCAACGAACGAGCTTAAGCAGAGAACTCATTAAAAGCTAACGATAATAGCTCAAGAGTTGCCATCGTTAGAGCTGATAAAAACAAATGAGTTAAAAGGTTTAATTTCTCTGCGCTAATGCTTCGTTACTCCACAAAAAACAAACGCTAATATCTGTTCTATTTAATGATTGCATAAGTGCACTCGTGCATAAAATACGTATTAAGTGTGCATTCTCTGCTGATTGCAGTTCAGTCATTTGGAATAGTGTAGTCATTCCATACTGATATTCTACTAGGGGTAATCTGCAATCAATATCACTGGCAAAGCACGAATTAAAATGATTTTTCCAGCTTGTCCTTCGTGATCTAGGGCTAGCATCCGGTTCACAAGGTTTCGCGGAGGTCGGATGGTTTTTTACGGAAATAAAAAGCCTTAACATGCCTTCTTTCGGAAGAGAAATAAAGCCGTGGGTCCCGTAACGTAGATTTACAGCAAATATAAGTACTTCAATATTGATAAAGCAACACTGTTTTGTTTTTATAGTTTAACGTCCTTTAACCTGTTTGGTCATATCGGACGATGAATGAAATTGTTGAAATGATGCTCAAATGATCTCGGGGTCCATGGAGCTTGAAGTTACTCGACATTCCTCTTCTCAGGATAAGGGAAAACCCCGAAAAAACCTTATCCGGGCAACTCACCCTATGTGAGATTAGAACTTATGACCTTTAGAATGTGAGGCAGACACGCTACCACCATACTACCCAGGCGGGCTAAAGCAAAATTAAGTGGGCCTTCACGCCTAATATACAATAAGTATGCTACAAAACTTGGCCCTCAGGCGCACGGTCACGTTCTGTACACTTGGCTGACAGTCGCACGGCCCTTCACACATACGTGGACGTCAAATAAAATCTCAAATCACATTAACAATTATCAAAATAAACACTAAACATATCACAAGAGATGTTGGAAACTCCTGGACAACAGTAATCTTGTATGGTTTGAGTTTTAAAAGTTTTGTTGCCTTCCATGCCTAAGAGATTTTCGAGGTGACCGTTCTATACTTTCTCCGATTTCATCTAATTTCTGCTCCGTAAGCACGCACGCACACGGACACATACACACATACGGACACACGGATACACACACATATATACACACACAGACATACGGATACACACACGGACACACACATACACACAGGAACACATACATACTCACACGGACAAACATACACACACGGACACACATACCTAGACGGCCCGGATTCGATCCAAGGCGACCGCATATGAGATTTGTGGTGGACAAAGCAGCACTGGGGCGGGTTTTCTCCGGGTTCTCCGGTTTCCCCCGCCATCGCATTCCACCGGTGCTCAATCTTCATGTATCATCAGTGGCACCGCCTGCGGTGCCGCAAGTAGTTAAAGTGGGCGTTAAACACTACAAAAAAAAATACATACACACGGACACATACATACACACCTATTTACCTTTCTTTTCCTATCACAAATTGCTCCCGTCTGCCTGTATTTATTTACGAGCAAACGAACGGCCTCTCTACTCGGAACACGAGCCCAGTAAATTTAGTTTTACCCTACAAGAAGGTGTAAGCACATACGTACCCTACATAAACACTCTTTGTGATACTGCAATTTGAAAGCACTTCAAGCAAAACAAAACACTTCTAAACATTTTTCTAATGTTATTCAGAAGTAAGACTGACGCACGTGTGACGACAGAACGGAGGTAGGACACGCGCGCAGAGAAATACAGTGAAGGTCACATGGGCAGTGCTGCTAGCGGACAAGTTTTGTAGCAAACATACTGTATAATGGGACGCTGAAAACCACAGCAGTTAAAGAGAATTCATAAATAAAACTCAATTTAATTTAACAGATTCTAGAAATGCTCGATTATCCAGGATAACGGCTAATCGAAAATGCATCTTTTAAATACGGTTAAACTTACACCTACTGATTTAGTAAGTAATACGTTCTGCCACTCATCATTTCCCTGTTTGTTTTCTCTACCCTCTAACACAATAGATACAGAAGGTATTGCATTCTACTTTAACATTCGATACAGAATAGTTCATTGAAACTAAATCTGTTGAGGACACTAAATAAAAAAACAAATTCAGAAAAAAATCTGATGTGTTCCATTCACATAACTTTCTCTGCAACAAATTATTGTTAAAAGGTTTATGCTTCTATTTACTTCATGCTAATCGAGAAAAAATTAGCAGAAATAGTCTTATTACTTGCTTCCTTGGAAGTAGAAGCGAAATAAGGTAGTATCACAGGTTAAAGTGTTAGTCAAAAGTTGGTTGCTATGTGACTGAAGTTCATTTGTTTGTATGGACAGGAGTTGACAATTCCTGTATGAGAAAAGTATAAGTTTTTCAAAGCTGAATCCAAAAATAAGGAATGTCTCAAAAATGATGAACTACACGAAATCTTCGTGTCGCATTCCTAGAAGACACTAAACTTAAATGTCAACTTTTGTTTTTTACCGACTTTTCGTTTTTGAGTTATCGTGTTCACAGACACACGGACCTTTTTCCAAAAATATTTTTTTAGATAAAGGGAACCCTTAAACATATATTTCCGGTGTAATCTCGGTATCGAATTTTTGGATGGAGTGCTATACCTTCTCTATACACTATGTACATAGTGCGTATAGAGTAAGTAAAATTTTGTTGTGTTCCATTCACATGACCTTCTCAACATCTCTGTAACAAATTATTGTTCAAAAGCATGTTTCTATTTACTTCATGCTAATCCAGATAAACATTAGCAGAAATGCATTATTGCAAGTAGAAGGGAAATATTAGAATACGAGTACACTAAGCAAAATGATAGTCAAATATTTTAGAAGTTGGTTGGCATGTGAATGAAATCCGTTTTTTTTTTTTTTTTTTTGCATTGCCAGAGGTGACAAATTCCCGTATGTGAAAAGTTTAAGTCTTTTAGAAAGTAATAATTAGAAACATTTCAAATATGGTCAGCTTCACGTAAAAAAGCTGATGTGTTCCATTCACATGACTTTCTCTACATCTCTGCAACAAATTTTAGTTAAAAAGCTTATGCTTCTATTTACATCATGATAATCGCAAAACATTAGCAGAAATAATCTTATTATTTGCTTCCTTGTAAGTAGAAGCGAAATGAGGGAGTACCATATGTTAAAATGATAGCCAAAAGCTGGTTGCTATGTAACTCAAGTTCCTTTGTTTCCTGTATGAAAAAAGTATATTTTTCAAAGCAGAAACGAAAAACCAAGAATATCCTTAAAAATGATCAACTCCACGAAAAAAATGTATATGACATAAATTCTGTGTTTTATCGTGAGCTACATTTTCTATACAGCAAGTTTTTGCCCTTCTCTTACGGTTAGCAGTTATGCACAATTCCGTAAAATTCATCCAGAATAAAGTAGTCTTCAGAGGTTATTCCCAGAGAATTGAGGATATACATTTTATTTGTCACTTAAATACCTTTAATATACAACCTTGTAATCAAAATCGTTAGAGCCATTTTTCAGAAAAGCAAAATTTTCGAAAAAAGTTCCATGGAAAGGGTAGTTTGGTGTGGGGGGATTTTTCTCAAAATCTTTGTGTCGCATCCCTGGAGGATACTGAACTTAAAATACCAAGTTTGGTATTTTACCCACTTTTTGTTTTTGACACACACACGGACCTTTTTCTGAAAATGCTTTTTTTTTTTTTTGGATACAGGGGACCCTAAAACATATATTTCCCGTGAAATCTCGGTATCGAATTTTTTGGTGGAGTGCAATACCTTCTCTATTCACTATATACACAGTACGATAGAGAAAATAAAAATCTATATGACATAAATTGTGTGTTTTCACGAGATCTACATTTTTGTGTAGTAAACTTTTTGTCTCTTTTACGCTACAAAATTCATCCAGGTTTTCTTTTGTCAAACACGAATTCCTCATCAGTTTTATATATCTTTTGCTTTACTCCTAACCATAGAAAGAACCCAAACTCTATGTCAACCGCATTGTGACAACTTTTAAAGGATTTGACTACCGCGTTAGCCCAGTGCATTTCCTTATTTCCCATTCACATACAAGGAAGCAAGTAGAACTTTTCTGCTGATTTTAGCATGATGTAAACTAAAAATAATCTTTTATAAGAATAGTTTGTGGAACGGGTAAAGAAGGTCATGTGAATGAAGTACATCAGATTTTTTCCCGCAGTTAGTGAATAATTTCAATCGAGACGTTGTACAACATGGAATTAGAGTATGATTGTCGAATCTTTTTCTTTTCCCCCTCTTTACTTTCTGTATACGCACTATGTACATAGTGTATAGAGAAGGTATTGCACTCCACCAAAAACTTCGATACCGAGATTTCACCCCTGTGTGTGTGTGTGTGCGTGTGCGCGCGCGCGTGTGTGTGTGTGTCCATGTGTCTGTCAACACGATAACTCAAAAACGAAAAGTCGGTAAAACACCAAACTTGGTATTTAAGTTGAGTATTTTCCAGGGATGCGACACGAAGATTTTGAGAAAAATCCCCCCACCCCAAACTACCCTTTACATGGAACTTTTTTCGAAAATTTTGATTTTCTAAAAAATGGCTCTAACGATTTTAATTAAAATATCGTATATTAAAGATGTTTATCTGACAAATAAAATGTATATTTTTAATTTTCTGGGAATAGCCTCTGAAGACTGCTTTATTCTGGGTCAATTTTACGGAATTTTGCATAACTGCTAAACCGTAAGATATGGACAAAAACTTGCCATACAACAAATGTAGAGCACTTTAAAACACACAATTTATGTTATATACATATTTTTCGTGGAGTTTGTTGTTTTTTAGATATTCCTTGTTTTTGGTTTCAGCTATAAAACACATACTTTTCTCATACAGGACTTTGTGAACTCGTGTCCATACAAACAAAGGAACTTCAGTCACATAGCAACCAGCTTTTGGCTATCACTTTAACCTATGGTACTCCCTTATTTCGCTTCTACTTACAAGGAAGCAAGAAATAAGACTATTTCAGCTAATTTTTTCTCGTAAATAGAAGCATAAGCTTTTTAAAAATAATTTATTGCAGAGATATAGAGAAAGTCATGTGAATGGAACACATCAGATTTTTTTTAACGTCCCTTAACCTGGTTGGTCATATCGGACGATGAAGTTAATTGATGAAATGATGCTCGAATGATCTCGGGGTCCATGGAGCTGAAAGTTACTCGACATTCTTCTCAGGATAAGGGAAAAGCCCGAAAAAAAAAAAAAAATCTTATCCGTTTAACCCACCCTAACGAAATTCGAACTTACGGCCTGTTTAATGTGAGGCAGACACGCTACTACCACACAACCCAGGCGGGTATGTCGAAACCTGTTGCTCTGCAAACACATTGTAACCCCCGGGAGCTCACATTACACGCGCGGGTCTACAATTCTAAAGCTTTACACCAATTATTTCATTTACTTAACGACGGTATATAGTTTAATGGTTCATAGCTTCTAGTTAGAAGAGCGGCAATAAATGGCTTCTTCTGCCTTCCTGTGATGTGTTTATAGACGTGGATATTGCCGATTGATTGTACTTAATGTGCTTTTGTACTGCCTCTAATGTTTTAACGACCGCATTACCATTCATTTGGGAATCTGCGCTGATTTATTCCGGCAGTGACGAGCCTACAGGATTGACGTCATCATCTGGCTCTCTGTACACGTTTAGCTTGCTTCAGGCCTTCCTTTTCGTAACTAGAATAGTTTAACTATGTACCCAGGCTTACCCAGTTTTAGCTGTTTAGAATCAAATCCCAGCATGCTGTCCTCCGACTGTTTGAAGCTGAAAATTCTTCCGGCAATAAATTTTACTTTCTCTACACGTACTATGTACATAGTGTATATAGAAGTTATTGCACTCCACCCAAAAATTCGATACCGAAATTTCAGAATTTTTAGGCTCCCCTGTATCCAAGAAAAAGCATTTTCAGAAAAAGTTCCGTGTTTGTGTGTGTATGTATGTCTGCGTCCATTAAATGCCAAACTTGGTATCTTGGTATTTAAATTTGGTATATTCCAAGGATGCTACATGAATATTTAAAAAAAAAAATCCTCCCAACCCCAACTACCGTTAGCACGGAACATTTTTCGAAAATTTTGAATGAAATGGCTCTAACGATTCTGATTAAAATACCGTATGTTTAAGATATTTTTATGACAAACGAAATGTATATCTTGAATTTTCTGGGAATAGTCTCTGAACATCTCTTCATTCTGGATGGCTTTCATATAACTGGCAAACCGTTAGAGATTTACAAAAACTTAGCACACGAAATATATACATCTCATTAAAACACACAAATTGTCTCATGTCATTTTTTTTTCGGATTATTATTTTCAATTTTAGCCACTTAAACTTTTCTCAAACGGGAAGACATCTTTCTTCACGTTTCTCATTTGTTTCACATAGTGGACGGCTTTTAAAGGACGAGACTATCGCTTTAGCCTGTGCATTTTCCTATTTCCCTTCTATTTACTAATTCTGCTTATGTTTACCTTCATTAGCATGATTGTTTTGAATAAAAGGTTTGTTTAGCAAACCGCTAGAGGACATTATGAGAATGAGACACATTAGATTTTTTTTTTTTCCTTCTACTTACAAGGAACCAAGTAATAAGCACAATTAGCCCGCCTGGGTAGCGTGGTGGTAGCATGTCTGCTTCACGTTCAAAAGGTCGTGAGCTCGAATCTCGCTTAGGGCGAGTTACCCGGGTAAGGTTTTTTTCGGGGTTTTCCCTTATCCTGAGAAGACGAATGTCGAGTAACTTTAAGCTCCATGGACCCCGAGATCATTTGAGCATCATATCATCAATTGCATTCATCGTCCGATATGACCAAACCAGGTTAAAGGACGTTAAACTACCAAAAAAGCACAATTCCTGCTAATGTTTATCTCGATTAACTCGAAGTAGATAGAAGAATAAGCTTTTTAACCATACTTTGAGAAACGTGAAGAAAGATGTCTTCCCGTTTGAGAAAAGTTTAAGTGGCTAAAATTGAAACCAATAATCCGGAATATCTCGAGTTAAGTCTACAAAAAGGAAAAAAGAAAAAAAAGTGACATGACATAACTTGTGTATTTTAATGAGAAGTACGATTTTGTGTAGTCAATTTTTGTATATCTATAACGGTTTGCCAGCTATATAAAAGCCATCAAGATGAAGTAGTGTTCACAGGTCATTTCCAGAAAATTCAAAATATATATTTCGTTTGTCATAAAAATATTTTAAACACAAAGTATTTTAATCAAAATCGTTAAGAGTCATTTTTGAGAAAATCAAAATTTTCGAAAAATGTTCCATGTAAAGGGTAGTTTGGAGTGGGAAGATTTTCTTGAAAATCGCATCCTTGGAAAAAATCAAACTTAAATACCAAAACATTAAATACTTAAAAACTTTCGTTTTTGAGCTATGTCCTCCACAAACACGGATATTTTTCAGGAGAATCCAAAACATGTATTTCCAAAGAAATCTCGCTATCGAATTTTGGGTGTATTACAATACCTTCGCTATACACTATGTACATAGTATGTGTAGAGAAAGTAATTTTTTTTATTCAGGGGGTCCTAAAACATGTATTTCCGGTGAAATCTTGGAATCGAATTTTTGGATGCAATACAATACCTTCGCTATACACTATACACATAGTACGTGTAGAGAAAGTAATTTTTTTTTATTCAGGGGGTCCTAAAACATGTATTTCCGGTGAAATCTTGGTATTGAATTTTTGGATGCAATACAATACCTTCGCTATACACTATGTACATAGTATGTGTAGAGAAAGTAAAGAGGTCAGAGATGGTGAAATACTACGTGTTTATTAGATGTCACATTAAGCAATAAAGTGTAAAAGTGTTACTATTTTTTAGTACATTATCTGAGATGCACCTGTTTGCCATTGCCTGGAACATGGCCAGATGATCAGCGGAAGTGTACATGGGAAAATCCCCTGCACTCTCGCCAACGTGACAGCTCATCCTATAGGTTTCAAATCTCCAGATCCGCTTTGCTCCGTGTAAAGATAGTAACAACTGAACACCTGTAAGCTGTTTGTTAACTTTTTGTGTGGAAGAGCATTCTCTTTGGACAGACCTTTTTTGAGGTAAATAATAGAAACTGGTCGTACCTCATTAACACACTTGGAGGAGAAATAGGAGGCAAAAAATCTGATGTGTTCCATTCATCCGACTTTCTCTACATCTCTACAATAAATAATTATTGTTAGAAAGATTATTATTCTATTTACTTAATGCTAATCGAGAAAACATTAGCAGATAGGGTTTTATTACTTGCTTCCTGTAAGTAGGAGGGAAATAAGGCAGTAGCATAGACTAAAGTGATAGTCAAAAGCTGGTTGCTAAGTTTTTGCCTATTTCTTACAGTTTATTAATTATGCAAAATTCCACAAAATTCATCCAGAATAAACGTCTTCAGTGGCTATTCCCAGAAAATTGAAGATATAATTTTATTTGTAATGTAAATATCTTATATACAAGAGATTTTAATCAAAAACGTTAGTCATTTTTGGGAAAATCAATTTTCGATTTTTTTTCTATGTAAAGGGTAGTTGGGGTTTGGGGGATTTTCTTGAAAATCTTCGTGTCGCATCCTTGGAGGATACCGAACTTAAATACCAAGTTTGGTATTTAACGGTCTTTTTATTTTTGAGCTATGCTGCCAAAAGACACACACACATACACACGGGCATTTTTCTAAAACTGTTTTTTTTTATTCAGGAGGTCGCAAAACATGTATTTCCGGTGAAATCTCGGTATTGAATTTTGGGTGCAATACAACACCTTCTCTATATGTACATAGTACGTGTAGAGAAAGTAGAAAGAAAATCCAATGGTACCATTCACATTTGTTGTTGCTTCACTATCATTAACCTACGTACCACAGAATAATTCTTTCAAACCAACAGCAAGATATGTTGTTATATAAGTACTTGCATGATAAGACGTGGTTGAATCAAGGCAATCCGGTAAACTCGAAGAAATACAAAACCTGATGCCAATTTAAATTCAGTACCTTCTCTCCCTCAATATTAAATACCTCTTCATATGGAAATGTGCATTAGCTTTTACTTCATCATTGTTGCATTAATGGTTTTGATTAAATGCTTAAAAGTGAAGTTTTATCATTCTGTAAAACTGAAAATTCAAGAGAGACCGAGGATATATTTTCTATCAAGAAAATAAACAATTTTCTGTAGAATTTGGCGTTTTCGAAATAGTCTTTGTTACATATTTAATGACTGTCTGATGAACTGTTATGCAGCACCAATAAAATAACACGCGTGATTCTTATTACTCTCTTACTGCGATAAGAGTTGAGGAAGTACGAGGACTGTTCCAGAAGTACCCGAACTAACAAAGAAAGCACAAAAATTTGGGGGGAAAACATATTTATTTCTCTATACAGTCTCCTTTCAGCTCGACGCATTTCTCAATAGCTTCGATACCCTGTTTATAGTGAGAACTATCGAGGTCTGCAAAATAGCCATCAACTGCAAACTCCACTCTTCATTGTTGGAGAATCGTTTTCCACCAAGCTATTTCTTCAAGTTTGGAAACAGAAAATAATCAGAGGGGACTAAATCTGGCAATTAGGGTGCATGAGGAAGGAATTCGAACTTTAACTCATACATTTTGGCCATGGCGATAATGAACGTGTGAACTGATGCATTGTCTTGATGAAACAAAACTTTCTTTTTTGCTAAATGCGGCCGTTTTTTTGCTGGATTTCATCACTCAAACGCTGTAACAAGATCGCATAATATTCTGCATTGATTACTTTTCCTTTATTGAGATATTCAATGAAAATTATCCCGCGTGCTTCCCAGAAAACTGATGCCATGATATTGCCTGCAGATGGAACTGTCTTCGCCTTCTTTGGAGCCGATTCTCCCCTTCCAATCCACTGTTTTGATTGTTGATTCGTCTCAGGTGTGAAGTGATGGACCGGAGTTTCATCCATTGTTTTGAATCGACGCAAAAACTCAGCTTTATTACAGCGAGACATTGCCAAACACTCGACTGAAACATCCTCACTGTTTTTGTTCTACTGTGAGCAAACGCAGCATCCACCTTGCATACAACTTTCTCATATCCAAATGTTCAGTTTTTAATGCCTGTAATATCTGCTAGCTCGCGCACTTTCAGTCGACGTTCATCCAATCCATTTTGTGAATTTTCTTTACAATTTCTAAACTGGTGACCTCATTTGGTTGACCATTGCGAGTTCGTCTTGGCAGCTCGTACGGCCGCCCTTAAACTCTGCTACCCAATATTTCACAGTTGTAAACGAAGGAGCAGACTGCTCCAAAGTAGAATCTAGCCCAGCGTTAATATTATTTGGAATAAGACATTTCAAATGAAAGTATTGCATCACATAACGATGACCAGTTTTATCCATATTTACAAATTCACTGAGAGCATTCACTAGTGATGGCTGCCAAACAAATGCTAAACAATGTAAAATCGTGAAACTTTAAACTTAAGCTTTATAAGGTTGGTACTTTTTACCATGTTGTTGTTTGAAACAACAACCGCTATCTATACGCCAGGCCGGGTACTTCTGGGACAGACCTAGTATGGGACATGCCGTGATTTCATTTATAGCCGGGACAAAATTCGCGTATATGCGGAATTAAATTTAAGTGCAGCGACTTCGGTATTCGCAACTAGCAGTGAATGACCCGTTCAAGGCTTTGTTTATCAGCCATGTTATACGTTCAATTGCTGCCTTCAGTTTGAGCTGTAAAGACTAGAGTTTGTTTATTGTGCACCCTAAAACCTGAAATTTTAAACAGTTCTTATGTTTTATCAGCTACACAAAAGTTGTCCACAATAAAGAGGCCTTCAGAGGCTATTCTCAAAAAATATAAACATATACATTTTATTTTTCATGTAAGTATCTTTATACAGGGTGTTAATGAACTATACCGCAATATGTTCACAGAATATGTAGATTACTTAAATAAGTAATTTGAGATAGGAGACTTATGGTCTGTTTATTGAAATTTCGAAGTAATGGCTATAAGTTTCTGAAGTGCCAGTACGCCACTGGCTAATTTACCAACCATTCGAGAGCATAACACGAAAAACAAAGGGACATATTACAGCGTACCTCTCTATATCTGCAAGTTCAGAAAAGGAGCACATGTTGCCGCGCAGACAATCTTCGGCATACTAAGCTCAGTGAGCAGCAACAAGGAAGTGATAACAGTGTTAATGCACTGGCCAATTAGAATCGCGAGTATACGTATCGCGGCACTTCGTCTGGAATGAAAAAAATAATAATTGAAAACATTACTCTATGACAGGAGTCGAACTCTTGATCTTTGGGATAGAAGCTTCCCGCGTTACGCATTAACCCACCAGAGCAGTTGAAAAAACGCCTCTAGAGTAGGCTACATAACTCAAGAACGTAGTTAATGAATGCTCAGTGTCGCACTGTTAGTTCGATATTTTATAGGTTTTTGCGACAAATCTTGAGAGCGCTAGTAACGAGCTGCTAAAAATCGATATTTCTATACTCGGGCAGCAGTTTTAAAGACATTCTAAGCCATTTTTTCAATATGCTTTGCTTTAACATCGACTTATCAGCATCTGATACCCACACGTTTAACGCTATGTAGTTGTGTTATGTTTATCCGCGGACCATGCATCGCCGATCTCAAATTACCTATATCATTCATGTAGTTCATTAACATCTGTTCAGGATTTTAAATAAAATCTTTAAACCATTTTGAAAACATTATAAATGGACGACAAATGTTCCATGTAAAGGATAACCTATAGTGGAAGAATTTTCCTGTTGTTTTTTTTTTTTTTTAAAGAAATGAGAGTTTTATTTGTGGAAATCTTTAACCACTGTAGCTCTCAGCGACTCATGCTATGTTGGGCGCAAAAAGCCGGTTTATTTTACTTAAAGCCCTTTAATCTTGTTGGTCATATGGAGCTTAAAGTTACTCCACATTCGTCTTCTCAGTATAAGGGAAAACCCTGACAGGGAGAGAGAGAGAGCCTTATCCGAATAACTCATCCTAAGTAACATGCGAACTCGCGACCTCTTGAATGTGCGGCAGACACGCTATACCCACATTGCCGAGATGGGCTGAAAACCTTTGTGACCCATCGTAAGAAGATACTTAACTTAAAACTAGGTTTGATATTTAACCCACTATTCGTTTTTTAGCTACAATGTCCACTTACACACAACCGCGAGCGCGCACAGACTTTTTTTCTAAGTTTGATGGTATTATTATTGTTATTATTATTATTATATTATTATTATTATTATTATTATTATTATTATTATTATTATTATTCAGGGCTCCTACCGATGACATTTCGGTAGCGAATTTTTAGTGGAATATAATACATTCCTCTGTTAAGCAAAATAAGGAGATAGTTCACTTTAAACCTCCTTAGCTTTATCAAGCACGATGTATTCTGCCTTATTACATCCCCTGCGCGCGCACTTCGTTTCACGAGGCTGGCGTGCGCCAATAAGGGAAATGTATCTATCTGATTTGTTTTTTGGCGTGATAACTGAACAACATTTCACGGAAGAACCGTTGATCAAAACACACTTCTCAAGAAGGACTCTACTTATAACAATAATTATTTGTTTGTTAACGACGCGTCATTGGCCAAAAGTTTTTACATGCCAGCAAATCTGACATGAGGCTGTCATGTTTAAGTACACTTAAAGCCAGGTAAATTGCTAAGATATGTAATACATCATTAACATCCATTTCTGTGGCATTTGGTCAGAATATATCTCCAAAATTGGCCTTTTTGTGCTAAGACAGTAGTGAAATGAAAGAAACAATCTTCTATCGTTTGGTGAAGCCCTGATATCTCTAGAAACAATCCTCTATCGTTTGGTGAAGCCCTGATATCTCCAGAAACAATCCTGTATCGTTTGGTGAAGCTCTGATATCTCCAGAAACAATCCTCTAACGTTTGGTGAAGACCTGATATCTCCAGAAACAATCCTCTATTGTTTGGTGAAGCCCTGATATCTCCAGAAACAATCCTCTATCGTTTGGTAGGCCCTGATATCTCCAGAAACAATCCTCTATTGTTTGGTGAAGCCCTGATATCTCCAGAAACAATCCTCTATCGTTTTGTAGGTCCTGATATCTCCAGAAACAATCCTGTATCGTTTGGTGAAGCCCTGATATCTCCAGAAACAATCCTCTATCGTTTGGTAGGTCCTGATATCTCCAGAAACAATCCTCTATCGTTTGGTGAAGCCCTGATATCTCCAGAAACAATCCTGTATCGTTTGGTGAAGCCCTGATATCTCCAGAAACAATCCTCTAACGTTTGGTAAGCCCTGATATCTCCAGAAACAATCCTCTAACGTTTGGTAAGCCCTGATATCTCCAGAAACAATCCTCTACCGTTTGGTGAAGCCCTGATATCTCCAGAAACAATCCTCTAACGTTTGGTGAAGCCCTGATATCTCCAGAAACAATCCTCTAACGTTTGGTGAAGCCCTGATATCTCCAGAAACAATCCTCTAACGTTTGGTGAAGCCCTGATATCTCCAGAAACAATCCTCTAACGTTTGGTGAAGCCTTGATATCTCCAGAAACAATCCTATAGCGTTTGGTGAAGCCCTGATATCTCCAGAAATAATCCTCTATTGTTTGGTGAAGGCCGGATATCTCCAGAAACAATCCTCTATCGTTTGGTAGGTCCTGATATCTCTAGAAACAATCCTCTAACGTTTGGTGAAGCCCTGATATCTCCAGAAACAATCCTCTAACGTTTGGTGAAGCCCTGATATCTCCAGAAACAATCCTCTAACGTTTGGTGAAGCCTTGATATCTCCAGAAACAATCCTATAGCGTTTGGTGAAGCCCTGATATCTCCAGAAATAATCCTCTATTGTTTGGTGAAGGCCGGATATCTCCAGAAACAATCCTCTATCGTTTGGTAGGTCCTGATATCTCTAGAAACAATCCTCTAACGTTTGGTGAAGCCCTGATATCTCCAGAAACAATCCTCTATTGTTTGGTGAAGCCCTGATATCTCCAGAAACAATCCTCTATCGTTTGGTAGGCCCTGATATCTCCAGAAACAATCCTCTATTGTTTGGTGAAGCCCTGATATCTCCAGAAACAATCCTCTATCGTTTTGTAGGTCCTGATATCTCCAGAAACAATCCTGTATCGTTTGGTGAAGCCCTGATATCTCCAGAAACAATCCTGTATCGTTTGGTGAAGCCCTGATATCTCCAGAAACAATCCTCTAACGTTTGGTGAAGCCCTGATATCTCCAGAAACAATCCTCTAACGTTTGGTGAAGCCCTGATATCTCCAGAAACAATCCTCTAACGTTTGGTAAGCCCTGATATCTCCAGAAACAATCCTCTAACGTTTGGTGAAGCCCTGATATCTCCAGAAACAATCCTCTAACGTTTGGTAAGCCCTGATATCTCCAGAAACAATCCTCTAACGTTTGGTAAGCCCTGATATCTCCAGAAACAATCCTCTAACGTTTGGTGAAGCCCTGATATCTCCAGAAACAATCCTCTAACGTTTGGTGAAGCCCTGATATCTCCAGAAACAATCCTCTAACGTTTGACGAAGCCCTGATATCTCCAGAAACAATCCTCTAACGTTTGGTAAGCCCTGATATCTCCAGAAACAATCCTCTAACGTTTGGTGAAGCCTTGATATCTCCAGAAACAATCCTCTAACGTTTGGTGAAGCCTTGATATCTCCAGAAACAATCCTCTAACGTTTGGTGAAGCCCTGATATCTCGAGAAACAATCCTCTAACGTTTGGTAAGCCCTGATATCTCCAGAAACAATCCTCTAACGTTTGGTGAAGCCTTGATATCTCCAGAGCTTCACCAAACGATAGAGCATTTTTTTTTTTTTTTTTTTTTTGGTCACTACTGCCTTAGCACAAAAACAATAAAAAGCAAAACATTTTTGGAGTTACCATGTTTTGACCAAACGTCACAGATTTAAACTACCCCTCTGATGATATAATTTTTGTTTTACATACAAATGTTGATCCATACCAATGACAACCTTTCAACCCTTAAGCCTTTTTTGAAAGAACAAATCAGCAAACACTTCGCCGTCACAGCATGTCACTGCAGCGTACTCGGAACAAGTAGACAACCAGTTCACCGTGAAGATTTGATTTGCACGGTGACACGTGACCTTGCAGCCTTCCGGTTTAAAATGCAAACTGTTCCGGATGCAGTGCCACGTGCCGCTCTCGTGCTGAGTGCAGTGTAGACCCATCAGATTTTTCATTTTCTTTCAGACCGTTCCTACATTGTATCAGAAGCACATGTATTTTAATGATGGCAGTCGCCCTTGAGACTGCTTCAGTATGCAGGAAAATAAGTAGCATAACTCAACGGTTAAATCATAAACGTACTCATGGTGTTCAATTTATGGCGCGTTTATTTTGAGAAAGAAACAATCTAATATGTTCCTTTCTCGTGATTTTCTCTAGCTGTTACACAAACAAATTTCTTTCTTTCTCCCTTCCATCCTTCTTCAATTCACGGTGTGGGCAGATTGCCCGTTCCGTCTCACAGTTGTTCCCTCCACCTTTTTCTGGATCGACCGACATCTCTCCTTCCTGTTGGTTCATATTCAAATGTAATCCTAGGCAGTCTTGATGCCTTCGACCATGTTTACTTACCGAATGTTTTTTTTTTCTTCTTCTTTTTTCTTCACTGCCTCCTGAACTATATGACCGACTGTGACTACACCCAATGTACGAATATCGATAACAATAGAAACAGCGAACAGATATTTTAATTCAGCTTTTAATAAATAATACATGAAATGGAAACAAACGTTATTTTATTTGAGGTTATTGCACTCATCTCATATATAAGAAATACAAATAAAGATTATTGAACTACATTATGAACAGGATAAAACTTTAAATAAACATAGAAAAGTTGAAGGTTGGCTGCCTAGATTGTTACCTTGTTACCAAGACAGGAGATTAAACATACGAACGTCAAATGCGACAAGATTTCAAAGAAATGAACATGCTTTAAGATTTTTCGACAATGTAGCTCCAGTTAGACGACCACGATTGGTTGAGATTGCCTAATCTCGGTTATTCCATTGGCGTTTTAATAGTTGGGCTGAATTGTCACCAATAAAACACGCCACTGGTTAAGGGTAATATATTCACCCAAGCAGCCGCCTGACCTGAACGACATTCGGTCTTGAGCACTCGAACGAGAGTTGAGAAATATCGATATTACATCGACGTAATGTTTTCCAATGTAATATATTGTTTAGATTCATTGTTACATTAAAAGATATTGTATTATTACTATATCTTGGTTCCACAGCTTAAACTACCCTTAAAGCTATTTAGGTATCAGTTTTTTCACTTTTACTCACCGTAATATTGTATTACTAACTTTTAAAACCATATCTTGTTTATTTTTGGACTTTAAGTTTCAACAAAGTACGCGATTTACATTAAAATATACCAAAGGTATGCGTTTGCTTAAGTTTTTTACAGCAATTTCTATTGTTTCATTAGTTAACAGACAGGTGGCGTCTAAATCGTTCATGTTGCAAAATTAGAACTACCAGTATTTGAAAGCTGCTTATCACTAGCTATTAAAAGGTTGTGGAACCATCATTGGTGGTTTGTTATTAGTCACTAGAGTCACTTTATAATTGATTTTAAAACATGAGTTGTCTCTTTTTTACATCATGACGATGATTTGCAACATTTTTACAAAAAAATACCACGAAATGCCATCCTGCCGATTCTAAAAGTGATTCTGTGTTTTTAGAGTTCTGAATCCATTATTGTTGTGTAAATAACTGATTTTCCTGTACTTTGGTTTCAATAATTACCACTGGTTTCACCAAAGCATGCGAGCGAAGCGAGCGTGCGCTGTGTTAGGTTTGGTTAGTGTGTGTGTGTAAATATATTGATTTTCATGTACTTTGGTTTTAATAATTATAATTGGTGTGACCAAAGCATGCGAGCGGAGCAAGCATGCGCTGTCTAAGATTTAGGTCAGTGTATTAAATAAACTACTTAGTTTTCGTCCCGCCTGCGGTGCCATTAGTAGTTAAAGCGGGCGTTAAACACTACAAAAAAAATTGGTTTTCGTCTACTTTGGTTTTAATTATTTCGATTATTCCAACCAAAGCATGCGGGCGAAGCAAGCATTAGGTGTGTTAGGTTTAAGTTAGTATGTATCAATAAACTGACTTTCCTGTAGTTTGCTTTTAATAATTTCCACCGGTTTCACCAACTGAGCCTTAGCACTCCATTGTTAATGTGTGAGAGTTGGTAACTTTTGAGCATCACTTTTTTTTTTTTTTCTTTCTTGTTTGGTGACTTGATCTACGTTAGTAGCATAAACATTTCATTGTTTCTAGACCATAAATGCTTACTTTCTGCCTAGCAACAGCTGTTAAATCTTCTCCCACCATGAACATTTTGCGATTTAAGAAAGTGTTTTCACAGGATGGGAGCGGTGGGTTATTCAAATTCTAGATGAAAACATATTAGCTCCTTGATGCTCTGAAGTGGATTATGAAATTAGTTCCAATTCTTAAAGATATATTTATATGGTGGTACTCTCGTATAGCTTTACTACGTTGTTGAAGTTCTACAGTTTTAAAGATTTCGCTTCACTTTGCAGTTTAACAGCTGACTAATATCGCACAAAAGTTGGCAACTTGACAGCGCCGGCACAGTGTCACTTCTATACAGTAGATCCAATTTCAAGCGTTTCCGTAGTGTAGCGGTTATCACGTGCGCCTCACACGCGCAAGGTCCCCGGTTCGATCCCGGGCGGAAACATTGTAATTTTTTTACTTCGCGGTTTACCAATTAACACACAAAGTTGAGATTCTAATTTGCTAAATGCAATTTTACTACAGATTTTATTAAGATTTATAGTATTTAACGCTTATTTAGGATACGACTCAGTAAAATTCATTGACCGCCTTTGGTTGAACTTAAATTGACCCCGATAGATACTAAAGCTTAATTTGTCATATATTTACTGTATTATTTTATCTAAGATTCATATATTTGACCACTTTATTTTCAAAATTCAACAACATTCAGAGAGACTAAACTTAAAAAAATGTATGTGTTCCATTCTCATGACTTTCTCTACCTAACCTACAAACTATTCTCACAAAAGAGTATGGTTTTACCTACTTCATACTAATTGAGATAAACATTAGCAGGAATTGTCTTATTTGTTCCTTATAAACAGAGAGGAACTAAGAGAATACACTAGGCTAAAGCGATGTACATTTTTTTGAACTTGTTATTACTCAAATATTAACATTGAAATACGGTTCTCTTTACATGGCTATAAGTAAAACAAGAAAAATAGATAGCAGCTTCCTGTTTGAAAAAGGAAGTATCTTTAAATTGAAACCGTAACGGAAATCTCAGCAAATGTTGGCTCCACAATAAAAATTAGGACGTAAATTGATGGGATCTACATTTCTTGTGTAGTAAGTTTTTGTTTATCTCTTACGGTTTACCAGCAAAGTCGTCCAGAATGAAGAGGACCTCAGAGGCTATTCCCAGGAAATTCAAGACAATACACTTTATTTCCAATTTGAATATCTTTAATATACGGTATTTTATTCAAAGGTGTTAGAGCCATTTTTATAAAATCAATATTTTTTAAATATTTCCATGTAAAGGGTAGTTTGAGATTGGCGGTTTAATCTTTGTATCGCGTCCTTGGCAGATGGTGAACTTCAATAATATCAAGTTTGGTATTTAATTTACTTTTCTTTTTTGAGCTGTGCTGTAAAGACACATAAGGAACTGTTTCTTATTTCTTTCTCTTTTTTCTTATTTTTGGATTCAGGGGATTCTAAAACGTGCGTTTACAATGATATCGTGGTACCTATTGAATTTTGTGGTGGAATTCAAAGAGGAAAAATCTGATATGTTCCATTCACATGACTTTCCCTATATCCCTGCAACAAATTATTCTTAAAAAGCTTATACTTTTATTTACTTTATGCTAATCAGAAAAATTTAGCAGAACAAGTCTTATTACTTGCTTCCTTGTAAGTAGAAACGAAATGAGGGACTGCCATAGATTAAAGTGAAAGTCAAAAGCTGGTTGGTATGTCAATTAAGTTCCTTTGTTTATATGGATAGGAGTTGACAAGTTCCTGTATGAGAAACGTACGTTTTTCATAGCAGAAACCAAAAATAAGGAATGTCTCAAAAACGACGAACTCCACGAAAAAAATGTATATAACATAGATTGTGTGTTTTAACGTGCTGTATATTTTTTGTGTAGTAAGTTTTTGTCCATTTCTTACGGTTTAGCAGTTATTCAAAATTCAGTAAAATTCATCCAGAATAAACTACTCTTCATAGGCTATTCTCAGAAAATTCAAGATATACTTTTTATTTGTCAGATAAATATGTTTAATATACAAAATTTTAATCAAAATCGTTAGAGCCATTTTTGAGAAAATCAAAATTTTCGAAAATAGTTCCGTGTCGCATTCCTGGAAGATACTAAACTTAAATACCAAGTTTGGTATTTTACCGGCTTTTCGTTTTTGAGTTATCGTGTTCACAGACACATGGACATACACACACGGACCTTTTTCTGAAAATACTTTTATTGGATACAGACGACCCTAAAACATATATTTCCGGTGAAATCTCGGTATCGAATTTTTTGGTGGAGTGCAAAACCGTCTCTATACACTGTGTACATAGTGCATATAGAGAAAGTAAAAAAGAAGCATTTAGAAATTATGGTATGATATGAGCTATATCATCTATTGCAATATCTTCTCTACCAATGTTCTATATACGAAGTAGAGTAAATTACTGATTTTATGAAATCGCAATACTATAACAAATATTTTAATCAAATGCTAGTTCCAATATTAAAATACACATAAAAAAATCTGATGTGTTGCATTCACATGACTTTCTCTACACCTCTGCAACAAATTACTATTAAAAAGCTTATGCTTCTATTTACTTCATTTTAATTGAGAAAAATTAGCAGATATAGTCTTATTACATGCTTCCTTGTAAGCAGAAGCAAATTAATGGAGTACCAAAGGCTAAAGTGATAGTCAAAAGCTGGTTGCTATGTGACTAAAGTTCCTTTGATTGTATGGACAGGAGTTGACAAATTCTTCTATGAGAAAAGTATAAGTTTTTCAAAGCTGAAAACAAAAACAAGGGGTATCTCAAAAACGATCAACTCCACGAAAAAAATGTACATAACATAAACTGTGTATTTTAATGTGTTCAGCATTTTTTTTTGTAAGTTTTTGTCCGTCTCTTATGGTTTAGCAGTTATGCAAAATTCCACAAAACTCATCCAGAATAAAGACTATTCCGAGAAAATGCAAGATGTACATTTTATTTGTCAGGTAAATATCTTTAAAATACGACATTTTAATCAAAATCCTTAGAACCATTTTTGAGAAAATCAAAGTTTGCGAAAAAAATTCCACATAAAGGGGTGAGGGATTTTCTTGAAAATCTTCGTGTCGTATCCTTGGAAGATACTAAGTTTGGTATTTAACGGTATTTTCGTTTTTGAGCTATGCTGTCCACAGACACACACACTCACGCACGCAGTCACACACGGACCTTTTTCCAATTTTTTTTTCATTCAGGGGGACCCAAAACATGTATTTCCAGTGAAATCTCGGTATCGAATTTTTGGGTGCAATACAATAACTTCTCTATACACTATATACATAGTACGTGTAGAGAAAGTAATTAGGTAAAATGGATTAATAATAATTAATACAGTAGTATTAAGACTTAGGGAGAAGAAAACTGAGGGCAAAAAAAAAAAAAAGTCAGGGAAGTTTTATGCAGTTGTAGTATTTTTACTTTACCGCATATAATAATTATTGTTGAACCTATTTCACCCAATTAATACATTAGTATTTTAAATCTGAAACCAAAAACAAGGAATATCTCTATAATGGTCAACTCCATGATAAAAACGTATATGACATAAATTTGTGTGTTTTAACGTGATCTACATTTTTGTGTAGTAAGTTTTTGTCTATCTCTTGTGGTTTACCAGTTACGCAAAGCTCAGCAATTTATCCAGAATAAAGAGGTCTTCAGAAGCTATTCCCAGAAAATTGAATATATACATTTTCTGCTGTAGAAATATATTTAATATGCTATATGCTATAAGCTTACGCTGGCTTAAACGCATGGGAGGACGTTACTGACAAACTGGAAAACCCAACTTACTATGTACGAAACGATCATCCATTCAAAATTAAGGGTAGAAGATACAGAACTGACGTGGGAAAGTTCTCCTTTGTAAATAGAACCATAAAAGACTGGAATGAATTGCCTGGAGCAGCCTTTCGGGGTTGTCCCCTGTCTCTGAAGAAATTTAGGAAAAATCTTGATATTAATGTTGGAAAATGTTTGTAAATTTTCCTTAAATGAAATGCTTATGATTTTATATTGTTGTAAATGTAAATGTTAAATTGGTTGGTGATTCTAATTATGAAATTAATTAATCTAAATTGAGAGAAAAATTAATGTTTTCATATTTGTGTAAATAACTATTATATCTAGCTTACAAAGCCATAAACTGGCAGCTGTGATTTATTGTTTATATATCTTGTATACATATATAACTCTGCCACCGGATGATACCCACTTGCAGAGAAATACATACATACATATTTTAATCAAAATCGTTAAGAGCCTTTTTTGAGAAAAATCAAAACTGTTGAACAATTTTCCATGTAAAGGGTAGTTTAGGGTGGGGGAATTTTTCTTAAAATCTTCGTGTCGTATCCTTGGAAGATACTAAATTTATATACTAAGTTTGGTATTTTACCGACCTTTACTTTTTGAGTTATCATATTCACAGGTACATGGACATGGAACTTTTTCTAATTTTTTTTTTTTTTTTTTTTTTTGGATACAGGGGAGCCTAAAACATTTATTTCTGGTGAAATTTCGGTATTGAATTTTGGGTGCAATACAATACCTTCTCTATACACCATGTACATAGTACGTGTAGAGAAAATAAAAACTGCATTTGTTTATTGTTTAGTAGGTAGTATTTTGCATTTGGTACTGTGAATGTCTCCCCCTCCACTTTGCCATTCGCTGCGCCCAGGAGGTGCTCAAAGGGCTGCAGAGGAAATAAAAAGCGAACACAATTGTAGTGAAGAGGCACAGTGACATCTCTGTTGCAAAGGGAAGAAAAAGAGAGAAGCGCACTTTAAACTGGCACACGCCTTCCCAATAACATGACCCGGAAATGTTAGCATCTCTTGGGATGGAAATTTAAAATGCGAGGGATGCAGGACAATTAGAGGAGCCCGTTTCCTGAAGCAACGTCTGTTTCCTGTTTCCTGTTCCCCAGGGCTACAAATTAAACTGTTTCCGTCTTCTGGATGTGAGATATATGCTGGGAGGATTACTTCTTCTGCTTGATGGCCACTATATGCAAATGTGTCTTTCTATTGAGTGAGATGTCTGAATTACTGCTGGCGCAGTTACAAAGGCTTTCGAGAGTCTAAGAGCAGTGAAACTTGCCTAACGTTAATAAATTAGCAGTGTCTACAACTTTAGGCACTTCAAAATCATCACATAGCGACCAACTCAACAAAGACATGGCTATCCCTTTAACATCTCTCCCCATTCACGTTGCATCTACAAAGAAATATGTAATATTAGCATATGTGCAAAACTTTGTCTATTAGCGAAGAGATATAAGAATCAACTTTCTTAACAATTATTACCGAAAATAAGTACAGAATACCATGTGAATGCAACACATTAGCTTTATTGGTCTTTTTTAAAGAATTGTTTTAAAATATTATTTAGTAAAAAAGCTGATGTGTTCGTTTCAGGTGACTTTCTCTACAAACCTGTAACAAATTATTGTTATAAAGCTTATTCTTCTATCTATTTCATACTAATCCAGATTAAAATTATCAGAAATAGTCTTATTACTTGCTTCCTTAGAAGCAGAAGGGAAATAAGGGGGATGCATTAGGCTAAAGTGACAGTCAAGCTGGTTGCCATGTGGATGAAATTTGTTGCATTGCATTGCCAAGGGTTGACAAATTATTGGATGAGAAAATTTTGAAGTATTGTAAAACTGAAACCAATAACAAGGAATGTCTTGGAAATTGTCAACTCAATGAAAAATTAATGTGACATAAATTGTGTATGTTAAAGTAAAATATAATTTTTGCGAAGCAACTTTTTATCTATCTCTTACGGTTTACAAGTTACGCAAAATTCAGCAAAATACATCCAGAATAAAGAGGTCTTCAGAGGCTATTCCCAGAGAATTCAAGATATACATTTTATTTGTCATGTAAATAATTTTAGTATACGGTATTTTAATCAAAATCGCTACTGTCATTTTTAAAAAAAAATCAAAATTTTCGATTTTTTTTCTCCATTTAAAGGGTGATTTGGGGTGGTGGCATTTTTCTGAAAATATTTGCGTCCCTGGAAGAAACTAAGCTTAAATAACAAGTATAGTATTTTGCCAGCCTTTTGTCTTTGAGTCATCTTATTCACGGACACACACAGGAGCCTTTTTCTAATTTGTTCTAATGTACATAGTATATAGAGAAGCTATTGCACTCCTCCAAAAAATTCGATACCGAGATTTCACCGGAAATATATGTTTTAGGGCCCCATGCATCCAAAAAATGTATTTACAGGAAAAAGTCCGTGTGTGTGTGTGTGTGTGTGTGTGTGTGTGTGTGTGTGTGTCCGTGTGTCTGTGAACACCATAACTCAAAATCGAAAAGTCGGTAAAATACCAAACTTGGTAATTAAGTTGAGTATCTTCAACGGATGCGACACGAAGATTTTGAGAAAAATCCCCCCACCCCCAACTACTCTTTACATGGAACTTTTTTCGAAAATTTTGATTTCCTCAAAATGACTAACGATTTTAATTAAAATTTCGTATATTAAACATATTTACCTGACAAATAAAATGTATATCTTGAATTTTCTAGCAATAGCCTCTGAAGAGTAGTTTATTCTGGATGAATTTTACCTAATTTTGGATAACTGCTAAACCGTAAGAGATGGACAAAAACGTACTGCACAAAAAATGTAGAGCACGTTAAAACACACAATTTATGTTATATAATTTTTTTCGTGGAGTTCGTCGTTTTTGAGACGTTCCTTATTTTTGGTTTCTGCTATGAAAAACTTATATTTTTCTCATACAGGAACTTGTCAATTCCGATGCATATAAACATAAGAACTTCATTGACATACCAACCAGCTTTTGACTATCACTTTAACCTATGATAGTCCCTAATTTCGCTTCTACTTACAAGGAAGCAAGTAATAAGACTATTTCTGCTATTTTTTTCTGATTAGCAAAATGCAAATAGAAGTATAATCTTTTTAAGAATAATTTGTTGCAGGTATACATAGAAGGTCATGTGTAGGTACACATCAGATTTTTTAAAGAATTGTTTTAAAATATTATTAAGTAAAAAAGCTGTTGTGTTCGTTTCAAGTGACTTTCTCTACATACCTGTAACAAATTATTGTTAAAAAGCTTATTCTTCTATCTACTTCATACTAATTGAGATTGAAATTATCAGAAATAGTCTTATTACTTGCTTCCTTAGAAGCAGAAGGGAAATAAGAGGATACACTAGTCCAAAGTGACAGTCAAACTGGTTGCCATATGGATGAAATTTGCTGTATTGCATTGCCAAGAGTTGACGAATTTTCGTATGAGAAAGGTTTGAAGTATTTTAAAATTGAAACCAATAAGAAAGAATATCTTAGAAATTGTTAACTGAACGAAAACGAGATCTATATTTTTTTGTGTAGCAACTTTTTATCTATCTCTTACGGTTTACCAATTATGCAAAATTAGGCAAATTCATCCAGAATAAACAGGTCTTAAGATGCTATTCCCAGAAAATTCAAGATATACATTGTATTTGTCATGTAAATAATTTTAGTATACGGTATTTTAATCAAAATCGTTAGAGCCATTTTTCAAAAATCAAAATTTTTAAAGTATTTTTCCATTTAAAGGGTGGTTTCGGGTAGCAGCATTTTTCTCAGAATCTTTGTGTTGCGTCCTTGGAAGAAAGTAAGCTTAAATAACAAGTTTAGTATTTTACCAACTTTTTGTTTTTTAGTATCTTATTCACGGACACACACAAGAGCTTTTTTCTAATGTTTTTGGTTAAGAAACCCTAAAACGTATTTTTCCGATTTAGAATGACGTCATAAAAGAGTAATTTTTACTTTCTCTATACGCACTATGTCCATAGTGTATAGAGAAGGAATTGCACTCCACCCAAAAATTCGATACCGAGATTTCTCCGGAAATATATGTTTTAGGGTCCCCAATATCCAAAAAAAGCATTTACAAAAAAGGTCCGTGTGTGTGTGTGTCCGTGTGTCTGTGAACACGATAACTCAAAAGCGAAAAGTTGGTAAAATACCAAATTTAGTATTTAAGTTTAGTATCTTCCAGGGATGCGACACGAAGATTTTGAGAAAAATCCCCCCACCCCCACCTACCCTTTACATGGAACTTTTTTCGAAAATTTTGATTTTCTCAAAAATGGCTCTAATGATTTTGATTAAAATTTCGTATATTAAAGATATTTACCTGACAAAAAAAATGTATATCTTGAATTTTCTGGGAATAGCCTCCCAAGAGTAGTTTATTCTGGATGAATTTTAATGAATTTTGAATAACTGCTAAACCATAAGAGATGGACAAAAACTTACTACACAAAAAGCGTAGAGCACATTAAAACACACAATTTATGTTATATATATTTTTTTTTTCTTGGAGTTCGTCATTTTTGAGACATTCCACATTTTTGGTTTCTGCTACGAAAAGCGTATACTTTTCCCACTTGTCTACTCTTATCCGAATAAACAAAGGAAGTTCATTGACATAGCAACCAGCTTTTGACTATCACTTTAACCTATGGTAGTCCCTTATTTCGCTTCCACTTACAAGGAAGCAAGTAATAAGACTATTTTTGCTATTTTTTCTGATTAGCATAAAGTAAATAAAAGTATAAGCTTTTTAAGAATAATTTGTTGCAGGGATATAGAGAAAGTCATGTGAATGGTACACATCAGATTTTTTAGGAAAACGTTGTTTATGGATGAGTAGAGAAAGTCACGTGAAATGAAAATATCAGATTTTAATACTATGGTCTACTATTTGTGAAAGCCTGGTAGAGCTGTTTCATTTGTTCCCTTACTAATATTCATGTCACTTGAATCATTTACTGTATTATTATCATTATTATTATTATTATTTGCTAGTCTATTATTACTATAACCATTATTATTACCATTCTACTTATTAGGAGTATCATTAATGCCATGTGAAAGTTTAATTTAACAAATTCATCGAGTTTTAAACTTAGTGTAGAAGATATTGTTAATGGAAGCTGCATATTTTCTTAGGGATGTAGAAATATGATAATGGATAAAAGTGTATAAAAGTCATAATTGTACTATACGGATGGAACATGCAATACAGCTCCAGGAACTGAAGAATTTTTACTTTCTCTAGCCCCATATGTACAATGTACATAGGGATAGAGAAATATTGTATTCCATCCAAAATTCGATACCGAGATTTCACCGGATATACATGTTTTAGGACCCCCTGTATCCAAAAAAAGGATTTTGAGAAAAAGGTCCGTGTGTGTGTGTGTGTGTGTGTGTGTGTGTGTGTGTGTGTGTCCGTGTGTCTGTGAACACGATAACTCAAAAACGAAAAGTAGCTAAAATACCAAACTTGGTATTTAAGTTTAGCATCTTCCATGGATGCGACACGAAGATTTTGAGAAAAATTCCCCCACCCCCAAACTACCCTTTACATGGAACTTTTTTCGAAAAGTTTGATTTTCTTAAAAATGGCTCTAACGATTTTGATTAAAATATCATATATTAAAGATATTTATCTAACAAATAAAATGTATATTTTGAATTTTCTGGGAATACCTTCTGAAGACCTGTTTATTCAGGATGAATTTTGCTTAATTTGGCATAACTAGTAAACCGTAAGAGATAGACAAAAACTTACTATACAGTAAATGTAGGTCTTGTTAAAATACACAAGTTATGTCATATACATTTTTCTCGTGCAGCTTACCGTTTTCGAGGTATTCATTGTTATTAGTTTCAGTTGTGAAGTACTTTATACTTTTCTCAGACGGGAGTGTCCGTTTTTCTTTTGTTCTACTCCTGGCCAAGAAAAGAAGCAATTTGTAATGGCAATCCCATAATGACAGCTTTTAAAACATTTGACTATTGGTTTAGCCTAGTGTATTCCCTTATTTTCTTCCTACTTATACGGAACTAAATAATAAGAACATTGTGGTAATGAGTACCACGATAGTAAGGTGCAGAAAGAAGAAGAATCTGATGTATGAAGTTTGTAGAACAGCTAGAGAAAGTCATGTGAGTGTACCACATCAGATTTTTCAGAATTGAAAACAGTAAGACCTCATTCACAATCTCGGATAGCAGATGCAAATCTAAGTGCGCAATCAAAAGTAGTTGCAGCGAGGTGGTAGCATGTCTGCCTCATGTTCAAAAGGTCGTGAGTTCGAATCTCGCTTAGGGTGGGTTACGCGGGTAAGGTTTTTTCGGGGTTTTCCCTTATCCTGAGAAGATGAATGTCGAGTAACTTTAAGCTCCATGGACCCCGAGATCATTTGACCATCATATCATCAATTGCATTCATCGTCCGATATGACCAAACCAGGTTAAAGGACGTTAAACTTAAAAAAAAAAAAAAAAAAAAAAAAAAAAAAAAAAAAAAAAAAAAAAGTAGTTGCATGTGACGAAGTAGATTTTAATACTCTTGTGCCATAATTGCTCTACCAAATTCACCCTTCAATGTAACCTGTAGCAGGTATCTACAGAGCAGCCCTGCGACTCCATCCCCTACCTTTGTAGTACGGCACAGTATCTCTGCTGAGGTAGACTTTGGAGGCGTCTGATTACAGGTTTCTGACTCATTTTAAAAAATTTCTCTAAACCTTGTCAATATTTTCTCTTGCTTCTTCCCCTTTGTACTTCCAGTAAAAAAAAAAAAAGTTTCCCATTTCTTGACCTTAGTACTGCATAGGTTTCCGAAATCATTTGGTATAAAAAAATCATACCGCTTTTTATTAAAGCTAGAAAATTCCAACTAGGTATGTGTCAGCATTCTAGTTTACTCTAGCTAAGAAAATAATATTGTTGCGTTCTGACCTTTAGTGTATTAGTTATTGTGTGACAAGGATAGAAACAGCAACATTTGATTTTTACTGAAAAATAATTTTTGTTCAGTAGTTTTGGTGCACGTAAATCTAAAAGGATCTAAAAATGATGGAATCTATAAAGAAAATAATTCTGCATTAGCCAATGAGTCCGGAGCTGAAAATTATAACAACTGAATGTTTATACCATAGTACTATAAGCGTCGCAAAACTTAAAGGCATATGAACGCTGGACAATGCTCGCAAGGAGCGCTGTTGCCAAACGTAGCGAGTGTGTAACGTTAGAAACTGAGTACGCCAAAGAATGCTTTACACGCCAGTTATAGTGGTTTCCCTACTCCTTAAAATATTAAAATCTCACCTTGATGCGTTAACCCGTAATACACTTAATTCGGTGTCATTACTTTCATCCCTTAAGTTAGTGCTACTCGACATTAATAGCCAACATTTGCTAATATTTATCCGAGCGTAATCAATGATGATAATGTTATCAGACCAGACACATAAAATGTGTGTACCAAAAGTGAAAACACTGGTAAAAGGGGTACGCATATGATTCGCAAGAGAAATCATCCACCTCCATATGCCTTTAACTTTTGTGAACTCTATAGTAACATGCATTAGACACAGGCGAGAAGGAAAGGACGAAACAAGTGGCTTAGATAGAGCAGAGAAAACCCATTTAACTCCATGCTGTCTTTTAATATTTCCATGCTACAATAGAAACCAGACGACTGTAATGCTCAGGTAGTATCGGAGTCGAATTAATTGAAAGCTAATGGGAGTTTTCTGTATGAAGACAGGAGAAAATTCAATAACATTATTGAGACAGTTCACAATGGAGACTAGAAGTTTAAGGCACATTACGCGAAGTAAATACAGTACTAACGTTGTCTTGAAATAATTCTTTAATTGTTTTATCTAGAACGTATTATGTACAATGCACATAGTAGATAGAGAAGGTAATATATTCCATCCAAAAAATTCGTTATTGAGATTTCATCGGAAATACATATTTTGGGACTAAACTGAATCAAAAAAAAATTTTAGAAGAAAGACAATGTGTGTGTGCGTGTGTGTATGTGTGTGTGTGTGTGTGTGTGTGTCTGTAAACAGCATAACTAACAAATCTAACGTGTTCCATTCACATAACTTTCGCTTACTGTCCAATATAGAAACTATCTTACAAAAGATTATTATTTTTACCTACATCATGCTAATCGAAATAAACATAAGCAGAATTTATCTTATTACTTTCCTCCATGTAAGTAGATTTCGCTAAAGTGATAGTCAGATGTTTTAAATAGGGTCACTACATAAAACAATTGTAGTTCAGTTCGCTTTGCAAGGCTTCTTATTATTATTGGTTTTAATTTTAAGCTACTTAAGAGGACACAGTAGTCTGAACACACGGAAATTACACTTTAAGTGAGTTAAATTACAACTGCTGTTAAAAGTATTCAATTGTTTTTCCAGAAATTTGTTTGAATTATTCTATAAATCATGAC
Organism: Hymenopus coronatus; assembly: GCA_030762935.1. Taxonomy (NCBI): domain Eukaryota; kingdom Metazoa; phylum Arthropoda; class Insecta; order Mantodea; family Hymenopodidae; genus Hymenopus; species Hymenopus coronatus. Next base: position 37,093,313 of record CM060895.1, read on the forward strand.
AATTATTTCAAGTGGTTGTTTTCATTAATAATTTATGAGGTTGCGTCTATAAAAGTATTTCATTCAGCAGAAAAATAATAAAACTAGTCTTAAAACATGTGAATTCATGAACCTTTTACCCGATACTACTTACAATACTTAATCACACTTTTTATGTTTGTTTTTAGTATAATCAGCTATCTTCTGAACCTCATTATTTAGCTACGATACAATTTCAGTATATATATGCAAATTCAAAAAAATCAACATGTGGAAAATTTGCAATGATTTCTTAATATGATCAATATTTACTATAACACCATGTTTGTGTTCCAGAAAGTTCAACTATGTGTTTTATATATGTGCTGAACATTTCAGCTTTCCAGCTCTCATACTTTCTGAGAAAAATGTGCATAAGTATCCAAAAATGCTGTTTTGAGAAGACTGAATTTAAAGACACAAATGTTCTAAAAAGGGGCATTGCATAACAGTTTTAAAGAAATGCTCACTATCATTTAAATTATATTTAAGTTGAGTAAAATGCTCTTATCTCCCCAAAAGTATACATTTTTTGAAACTAGAAATAGTAGAGGTTTTATTACTGTCTAAAACAAAAAATTCTATTTTTTTATCTTTTCAGAGTACCTTGTCCCCTTCAACGTTTCTCAAACGGGAACTCTTCTTTGTTTTACACCTGGCAAACAAATGGAACCGAATGTCAATTGTTTTAAATGGCGATCAGGTTTTAAGGTATTTGATTAACGCTTTAGCCCGATATCCCCCTTATTTCGCATCTACCTAATGTTGAACAAGTAATATCACAATTTCCGCTGATGTTTACCTAGATTAGCAAGATGTAGATTAAAGAATAATCTTTTGTAAGAAAAGTTTGTTTGTGAAACAGCGAGTCATGTGAATGGAACAAATTAAATGTTTTTACTTTCTCTATACGCACTATGTATATAGTGTATAGAGAAAGTATTGCACTCCACCCAAAAATTCGATACCGAGATTTCACCGGAAATATATATTTTAGTATCCCCAATAACCAAAAAAAGAATTTTCAAAAAAAGATCCGTGTGTGTGTGTGTGTGTGTGTGTCCGTGTGTCAGTGTGTCCGTGTGTCCATGTGACTGTGAACACGATAACTCAAAAACGAAAAGTTTGTAAAATACCTAACTTGGTATTTAAGTTTAGTATCTTCCAGGGATCCGACACGAAGATTTTGAGAAAAATCCCCCCACCCCCAACTACCCTTTACATGGAACTTTTTTCGAAAATTTTGATTTTCTCAAAAATGGCTCTAACGATTTTGATTAAAATTTCGGATAGTAAACATATTTACCTGACAAATGAAATGTATATCTTGAATTTTCTGGGAATAGCCTCTGAAGAGTAGTTTATTCTGGATGAATTTTACTAAATTTTGAATGACTGCTAAACCGTAAGAGATGGACAAAAACTTACTACACAAAAAATGTAGAGCACTTTAAAACACACAATTTATGTTATATACATTTTTTTCGTGGAGTTCGTCGTTTTTGTGACATTCCTTATTTTTGGTTTCTGCTATGAAAAACGTATACTTTTCTCATACTGGAACTTGCCAACTCCTATCCATATAAACAAAGGAACTTCATTGACATATTAACCAGCTTTTGACTATCACTTTAACCTACGGTTGTCCCTTATTTCGCTTCTACTTACAAGAATGCGAGAAATAAGACTTTTTCTGCTAATGTTTTTATCTGATTAGCATAAAGTAAATAGAATTATAAGCTTTTTAAGAATTATTTGTTGCAGGGATATGGAGAAAGTCATGTGAATGGTACACATCAGATTTTTTATGTATACCTTGTATATGTTTATTTAAATTTGCATTGTAAACGTATTCAACTAATGCACTGTATTCAGAATGAGATGTCGCGATATAACCATTGCAGTTAAAGCGATTTTAAATAAATAAATTTGAAAAAAAAGTATATAAAAAAAATTAATGTTTCCGCCCGGGATCGAACCGGGGACCTTGCGCGTGTGAGGCGCACGTGATAACCGCTACACTACGGAAACGCGTTGAGATAGGTCGGGAAATTGCATGTATACAACAAAGGCACCCGCAATGTTGTTAGGGCCTTCCACATATGCTTTGGTTGTAAAACCCAGTTGACATACTTAGGGACCAGGTACCTGAAACTGTCAATTATTGGTAGTGAATGAGAACAACAGTGAGCAAGCCTAACATATGCGTTACGCCGACAAATGGCTATGAATTTGTCCATAACGAAAACGCTTTTGTTTTTGTACAAAACTCAATTATTCCCTTTTCTCGTGGTTATGCAAACATAATGGAACTTCAAAAACATCATCATTTAGCGATTTTCTCTTTAAAAATCTGACTATCGGTTTACTTATTGATTCTTACAGCAAAATATATGAATTTGTGTCTATAGTTTACCTGGATTAACAAGAAACTTCTATTATAATAATAATAATAATAATAATAATATATAGTTTGGTATTTAACTGACTCGCTTTTGTGTTATCCTGTTCACAAACACATGGACACACACACACGCGCACGCACGAGCGTTCACCAGTTTGTAAATACGTTTTTATACAGGAAACCTTAAAACGTGTATTTCCAGGGAGATCTTGGTATTACATATCTTATATATTTTATATATGTGTATATTATATAAATGTGTGTGGCTGTACAGAAAAAAGATTTTCAAGAAAATTCTACTATCCTTCACATGGAAATAATTTCGAAAATTTTGATTTTCTCTAAAATGGCTCAAACGATTTTGATACCATATATTAAACATAATTATATGAGAAGCTCTATTACTTGAATATTATGGGACTAACCTTTGAAGTCCTCCTCATTTTGAATGACTTTTGCTTAACTAAACGAAAGAGAGAGAAAAGTTTATTACACAAAAAATGTAGATTTCGTTAAAACACACAGTTTATGTCCTGTACAATTATTTTGTGTGGAGTTAACCATTGCCGAGATAATCCGTGTCATTGGTTTAAACCTAAAACACTTTAATTTTTCTCGTACAGAAATGTGTCAATCCTGGTCATGTAAACAGGATCGAATTTCAATCACATAGCCACCTGTTTTTGGAAGATTTTGTATACGGCTTCAGCCTTTATTTCATTCCCTTATTTGCCTTCTACTTAGAACGAAGTAAGTAATAAGAGATTTCTGCAAAACGTTTATCTGGATTAGCATGATGTAGATAGAAAAATAATCTGATGTGTACCATTCATATGACTTTCTCTATATCCCTGCAACAAATTATTCTTAAAAAGCTTATACTTCTATTTACTTTATGCTAATCAGAAAACATTGCAGAAATAGTCTAATTAGTCGCTTCCTTGTAAGTAGGAGCGAAATAAGGGACAACCGTAGGTTAAAGTGATAGTCAAAAGCTGGTTACTATGTCAATGAAGTTCCTTTGTTTATATGGATAGGAGTTGACAAGTTCCAGTATGAGAAAAGTATACGTTTTTCATAGCAGAAACCAAAAATAAGGAATGTCACAAAAACGACGAACTCCACGAAAAAAATGTATATAACATAAATTGTGTGTTTTAACGTGCTCTACATTTTTAGTGTGGCAAGTTTTTGTCCATCTCTTACGGTTTAGCAGTTATTCAAAATTTAGTAAAATTCATCCTGAATAAGCTACTCTTCAGAGGTTATTCCCAGAAAATTCAAGATATACATTTGATTTGTCAGGTAAATATATTTAATATACGATATTTTAATCAAAATCGTTAGAGCCATTTTTGAGAAAATCAAAATGTTCGAAAAAAGTTCCATGTAAAGGGTAGTTTGGGGTGGAGGGATTTTTCTCAAAATCTTCGTGTCGCATCCCTGGAAGATTCTAAACTTAAATACCAAGTTTGGTATTTTACCGACTTTTCGTTTTTGAGTTATCGTGTTCACAGACACACGGACACACACACAGACACACACACACACACACGCGGACCTTTTTGTGAAAATGCTTTTTTTGGATATTGGGGACCCTAAAACATATATTTCCGGTGAAATCTCGGTATCGAATTTGTTGGTGGAGTGCAATACCTTCTCTATACACCATGTACATAGTTCATATAGAGAAAGTAATAAGGTTTTTAACAATAATTTGTTACAAAAAGGTACAATGGAGCACATCAGATTTTAGAAAGAAATACTTGTCATGAATTTCGGTTGCCATTTAATTGAAAGTATAAACAGTTTAGGAATCGACCAATGTGTCACTTCTCAGACATCTCAAAAGTTACAAAGAGGAAATCAGTGAGCACCCAAGCATGAAGTATCCCCCCCCCCCGCAAGTTTTAAAGTGTCACCCCAATGTGAAACATCCTCAGGACGTCTGATCCCTTCACATCAACCCCCGGAAGTGTTTTTACTTCTCACTAGATGTCACTGTTGGAGTGCCATTGATGATGCAAATGTGACAGAAGGGGATCGCCGACAAAAAGCAGTGGTGAGTAATCCATCATTAATATAAACTGAGATAACATAATTATTGGCTGCATGCATATTTATAACCAGAAGCTGAAACAATATTGACAAAACTTTGTTCTCTCTCTCTCTCTCTCTCCATCCTCAACTTTGTTTTTATTTTGGGGTCGTGGGAGCCAAGATCTTACACGCAAGCTATAATTTCTGCTTTCCCTGAAAACAAATATCTTTAAGGACGCCATGATGAAATATTAAGAATTTAAGCTAAAAGTTGCATTTCTGCGGGAATGTATGTTTTAGGGCCCCCTGTATCCCAAAGAAAAAAAAAAAAAAAGGATGTGTCCGTGTGTCTGTGAACACGTTAACTCAAAAACAAAAAGTCGCTAAAATACCAAACTGGTATTTAAGTTTAATATCTTCCAGGGATGAGTCACGAAGATTTTGAGAAAAATCCCCCAAATCAAACTACCCTTTACATGGACTTTTTTCGAAATTTTTTATTTTCTTAAAAATGGATCTAGCGATTTTGATTAAAATATCGTATATTAAAGATTTATACCAGACAAATAAAATGTATATTTTGAATTTTATGGGAATAACCTCTGGAATGGCTACTTACAGTTAATGTGAATAAGACTAAGGCAATGACTTTCAAAAAGGGTTGTGTTTATAGCAGGGAGGAGACTTGGACATATGCAGGACAGATACTGGACAATGTTAAATCTTTTGTGTACTTAGGACTCACATTTACAATAAACGGAAAATGACAAAACACATTGACATTACGAAACACAAGGCAAGGGTGAAAGTGACGGAAGCTCTCCGGATACGCTACAGAATACCGAATATCTCCATAACCTTAATGGAAACTGTATACGGAGCGACAGTTAGATCCACGATGATATACGGAGGAGAAATATGGGGGTGGGAACAAACAGGGAATCTGGATCAAGTGAGGACCCAATTTTTGAAAGGAATTCTGGGTGTAGGGAGGGGTACGGCAAACTGCGGAATAATGAGGGAATTCGGGGTACATAGTGAAACGATAGAGTGCAAAATCAGAGCAGTTAAATATTGGATGAGAATCGTTCACGGAAACCAATCTCTAATTAGGGCAGTCTGCTACCGTGAACAGTTGCGAATGGAAGGTAATTCGACGTGGGCATCAAAATTAAAGAAAGGGTTGGAAACCATTGGGATGGGAGACATTTGGATGGCGGGGCAGGAAAACAGGCGAAGTATTTGGAGAAAAATTAAGAACTGCCTCTGTGATATTGACAGACAGCAAATAATTGCGCAATGCACAGAGAAGGTGTCATTAGAAGTACAGTCTGGGATGAAATCGGAGTGGGGTATGGAGCAATACATCAAAACAGGTACCAAACTCATTAGAGAGGGGCTCGCGTGGATTAGACTAGGAGCATGGAGGAGCACGAAAATTTCTGACGAGAATGGTATAAGAATCTGTCCCATTTGCGAGGAGGAAGAGTCGTGGACTCACATCTTGGCAAGATGTAGGGGTACGGAGGAATGGCGGGAAAAATATTTGCCGCGATTTTTTACCACTGCGAATGTAGGGCTAGAAGCATGTTGGACGGTACTGGCAGGCACGGAAAACATGGACGGGCTAGGTAAATTTATACTTAAGGCAAGACAGCTGAGATCTGAGGAGGCTGCCAATAGAGAAGGGGGGGGGGATAAGATCAAGTAAAGAAAAGTGACTACAATGTTCTACATACATGTTGTGCTAGGGTTGTATATATTATGTGTATATATGTATTTTAAGTGTAATTATCTATTATAAGAGGGTGTATTTATGAAGGTGTACTCTGTGCTGTAAATTTAAATTGCTATATTTGAATATCTTTGTTATCTTTATTTTCGGATTCACTCTTAATTTTTACTGTCGTTTAATATTGCTTTTGACTGTGTATTTCCTTTGTCTTTTATTTTCGTGTTTACTCTTTTAATTCTTTGTTGTGGTTGTTGTTTTAATATTGCTTGTAATGTGTATTACAAAAGCACGTACGGTCTGTGGACCCGTGCGGCTGTTGAAATTCTATGTATGATATTGCTATGTTAATAAATACACTTATTTATTCATTCATGCTTTATTCTGAGTGAATTTTACGGAATTTTGCATAACTGGCAAACCGTAAGAGATAGACAAAAACTTACATAACATCAAATGTAGAGCTCATTAAGACACACAATTTATGTTATACACATTTTCTTCGTGCAACTGATCGTTTTTGAGATATTCCTTGTTTTAGGTTTCAGCTTTGAAAAACTTAACTTTTCTCATACAGGAATTTGTCAACTTCTGACAAACAAACATACAAACATACAAACAAAGGAACTTCATTCTCATAGCAACCAGCTTTTTACTGTCACTTTAACCTATGTTATTCCCTTATTTCGCTTCTACTTACAAGGAAGCAAGTAATAAGACTATATCTGCTAATTTGTTCTCGATTAGCATGAAGTAAATAGAAGCATAAGCTTTTTGACAATAATAATGTTTTAAGAGATGTAGAGAAAGTCATGTGAATGGAACACATCAAATTTTTAGCTTTTTGTTTAGAAAAAAGTCATTTCTTGCTTTGCTCATGTTTAATGTCCACGGAAGTTCTTTTAAAGGAAATGAAGTTCTATTTATGGATACTCTTTAACACATGTTTTCTTCAGCGTGGCGTTCTATATTGGCGTGAAATACCGCCTAATTTGCTCAGAGGCCTCTTTTATCTGTTTGAGGTTCTTTTCCTGCCGTAAATCACGGGGCCAACAGCTTTACTTCCCTTCCGAAGGAAGCCATGGTAAGGATTTTTATGCCCGAAAAAAGGCCATTGTCCTCCGCCGGGTTTGAACGCGCGACCATGGGTATATGAAGTTCTTTTAAAAGGCAATCTTTGTCACCTTAAGATACCGCATACCAAATGACAGCACCCCATATGTCCAAAAGGCGCAATATGTATGAAATATGAAAGGTATTACGCAAAAGTCCTTAACATGGCTTCCTCCGGAAGAGAAGTAGAGCCGGTAGTACCTTGTAACGTTTATTTGCGCATAAAAGAACCCCATACATTGAAAAAAGAAGGTTCCTAGGAAATTTTTCTGTCAAGCTGCGATTTCGTCCAACACTGCCATCTGTAAGCAACGAGCTGATTCCTCGTCACTATGGCGAATAGTGGCGAAATAACGAACTAGAAATTCAAACATTATCAAGGAAACGCCGTAACGATGCCATTTGCTCCACTTAGAACCTACAGGAAATACTGCTATTACTACTATACAATTATTGCTTTGCAAGTGGATATTATCCAGTGGCTGAGTGAAATATATGTAAAAATAAGGTCACAAAGAATAATGCAATAAACAAGTATATTAAAAAATCTATTACTGCGTATCTAATTGCATTAAGTTTATAAACAATAAAATTATTATATAAATAAAAAACATGTATGAACCAACAATTTCGAAACTGATTATTATAGCTACCAGTTTAAGGTTTTATACAAGTAGATATAATAATTAATTACAGAAATATTTGAAGTTATTGTTTTACTATTTCCATTCTTAAATTACTTATCAAATTAGTATCACCAATAGGTTTACCATTGGTATTTACAACAATATGAAATCACAAACCTACACTAACGTATAATTTACAATGTGTTACCCAATACTTATTGTATTGAGATTTTATCTAAATTGCTTCAAAGTCAGAGAACAACCGTTACAGGCAATGCATTCCATTCTTGAATAGTTTTCTTAACAAAACGGTAATTTGTCAGCTCATGACAATGCAAAGAAACGAATTTCAACCACATGGCAATCGACTTTTAAAAGATCGTTTTAGCCTATTGTATTCCCTTATTTTCTGTCTCCTTAGAAGAAAGCCATATTATGGCCATTTCTGCTAATGTTTGTCTTGATTAACATGTACATAGAAGAGTAAGATTTTTAACAATAATTTGTTACAGAGATGTAGAGAAAGTCGTGTAGATGGAACGCATGTGATAAAAATATAAATTTCTTTACTATGAAATCAGAAGCAAACTTTAATTTACAATTATAATTGCTAATAATATCTCTCGCCATGATATTGGTCTTTGTTCCCAGAAGTATCCGATCTGACGTATAGATAGCAGTGATTGTTTCAAACAACAACAATGGTAAAAAGTACCAACCTTAGAAACCTTAAGTTTGAAGTTTGACGATTTTACATTGTTTAGTATTTGTTTGGCAGTCATTATTAGTGAATGCTGTCAGCAAATCTGTAAACATGGATAAAACTGGTCATCGTTATGTGATACAATACTTTCTTTGAAAGGTCTTAATCCAACTAATATTAAAGCTGAGCTAGATTCTACTTTGGGGCAGTCTGCTCTTTCGTTTACAATAGTGAAGTATTGGGTTGCAAACTTCAAGCGTGGCTGTACGAGCTGCCAAGAAGAACATCGCAGTGGTCGACCAAATGAGGTTACCAGTCCAGAAATTGTAAAGAAAATCCACAAAATGATATTGAATGATCGTCTACTGAAAGTGCGTGAGCTAGCAGACATTGCAGGCCGTTCAAAAAGTTCTGTACATCACAAACTGACTGAAAATTTGGATATGAGAGAGTTGTGTGTATGATAGGCACCGCGTTTGCCCACAATAGACAAAAACAGCGTCATGAGGGTGTTTCAGTCGAGTGTTTGGCAATGTTTCGCTGCAATAAAGCTGAGTTTTTGGGTCGATTCATAACAATGGATGAAACCTGGGTCCATCACTTTACACCTGAGACGAAGGAACAATCAAAACAGTGGATTGGAAGGGGAGAACCGGGTCCAAAGAAGGCAAAGACAGTGCTATCTGCAGGCAAGGTCATGGCCTCGGTTTTCTGGGACGCACGCGGGATAATTTCCATTGGTTATCTCAAAAAAGGGAAAATAATCAATGACGAACATTATGCAAGCTTGTTATAGCGTTTGAGTGATGAAATCTAACAAAAGCGGCTGAATTCAGCGAAAAAGAAAGTTTTGTTTCCATCAAGACAATGCACCAGTTCACACGTCCATTATCGCCTTGGCCAAAATCAATTAGTTAAAGTTCTAATTACTTCCTCATGTACTCTATTCGCCAGATTTAGCCCCATCTGATTTTTTTCTGTTTCCAAACTTGTGGTAGAAGATATGCCAACAATGAAGAGAGGAGTTTGCTGTAGATGGCTATTTTGCAAACCTCGATGGTCTCCCAATAAACAGGATACGAAGCTATTGAACATCGCTGGGAAAAGTGTATTGAGCTGAAAGGAGACTATGTAGAGAAATACACCAAACAGCTGTTTATAAAGAGCTGGAAAACGACATGGTCAACATCCCACAGCAAACCGCATGATGCCCGAGCCGGATCTACCAATTTCTTCGAACCCCTCCGAAAATTAGAACGTCGTGAGCAAACAATAATACCCGCCTCAGAATTGGACACTGCAAACTGACGCATTCCTTCATCATTAATAAAGACCCAGAATCAAAATGGGAGACCTGCAACACACCACTTACTGTCCTACACATCCTGCTGCAGTGTCCGAGGTACGCCAAACAGAGACTTCAGGCCGGCTTCAGTGACATACCAAGTGCTCTACATAACCACCAGACCATCAGAAAGACAATATTTATAAGACAGTGTAAACTTTTTGAATTATTATGAAGTATAAATGTAATCATTTTGTATTTTACCAATGTGAAAAAAAAACTATTTTATGTAAAAGTTGTAAGGCCGCGATATGACCATGCTGTTAAAGCGACCCAAAATAAATTATATTGCAAAAAAAAAAAAAAGAACAAAGATGTTTTTCTCCAAGATGTTTTTGTGTGTTTTCTTTGTTAGATTGGGCAATTCTGGTACTTATAGAAAGTGAGTAAATTCATCATTAATATGAACTAAGATAGCTTAATTCTAGATTGCATGCATAATTATAACCAGAAGCTGAAACAATATAGACAAAACTTTGTTGCCTCTCTCACTCACTCTCTGTTAGAAACTTTGTTTTTATTTGGGCGTCGTGGGAGTAAGGTTCTGCACGCAAGCTATACGAGTTATTGCTTTTCCTGGAAACAAATATCTTTAATGCTTGATAGAAAAATATCGTGTTCCCTGCGGCTTAAGCGACATATACAGTATTTTATTGTGGTTTTATTTGGGGCGAAAACCAATTTCATAAATGTATCTTCCCATCAGGCGGTACGTGTGGAGTTTCTATTCGTCAAATTCTGAAGACCTTCCGAAAGCAGGTCGCGTGTTTTACTTTATGTAGAGAACTATTGCATTCTAACAAAACTGTATTTCGTTGTTCCTTCAGCCCATAGGCGCCTACTTAGGAAGGCCTAAATTTGCCTTTCCAACAAATCAACTGACGGAGGTTCCCACCAAAACTTGCATGATAGATATCTCATTAATCAAATAGATAAAATCTTATCACCCGCCTGGGTAGTGAGTTTTTTTTATTTTTTTTTTATTTTTTTTTTTTTTTAAATACAGTTCCGGAGTCTAGTCGGGACTCTGGCGCTGTATACCCTACTTTTTATTTACCTAATTTGTTTACTTTGATTACTGTATGATTACTGAATTTCCTTTTTACTTTTTACACACACATACACAAACATATAACACCCATGCCCAAGGCGGGACTCGAACCCACGATCCCCTGCGCTGCGAAACACCAAAGCGAGAGGCTTTGGCGAGCGCGGCCACGAGGACCGGCAACACAGAAACACCCATGCCCAAGGCGGGACTTGAATCCACGATCCTGTGCACCACGAAGCGCCAAAGCGGCCACCGGGATCGGCTGGTTGGAGCGTGTCTATCTCACATTCAACATGTCGTGAGTTCGAATCTTACCTAGGGCTACCCAGATAAGGGTTTTTCGGGTTTTCCCTTATCCTGGGAGGACGAATTTCGAGTAACTTTAAGCTCCATGGGTCGCGAGATCATTTAAACATCATTTCACCAATTTCATTCATCGTCCAATATAACCAAACAGGTTAAAAGACGTTAAGCTACAGAGAAAAAAAATCGTATCTGCTCCATTCACATGACTTTCTCTATCTGTTATGCAAATAAGCTTCTTACAAATGATTATTCTTCCATCTACTTGATGCTAATCGACATAAATATTAGCTAAAGTGACAATCAGGTGTTTTAAAAGCTATCGCTATGACATTGTCATTCAAATTTCATTCTCTTTGCATGGCCAGGTACAAACCATAAGAAACACTGACAACCTCTGTTTAAGAAAATAATAAGTATTTTAAAATTGAAGCCAGTAACAAAGAATATCTCGGAAATGGTTAACTCCACAACAAAAATGCATAGGACAATTGTGTGTTTTGATGAGACTATGTTTTTGTGTAGTAAGCTTTTGTTTATCTGTTTACTGTTTACCAATTACGCAAAAGCTATCCAGTATGAAGAGGACTTCAGAAGCTATTCCCAGAAATTTCAAGATATAACTTTCATTTTTACATAAAATATCTTAAACCTATGATATTTTAAACAAAATTGTTGGAGCCATTTTTGAGAAAACATAATATACAAAAAATGTTACTTGTTTTGGATAGTTTGGGATGTCGATTTTCTTGAAAATCTTCCTGGTATTTTTTGTTTAATTTTATATTTAACAGCCTTTTCGATTTTGGGTTATGGTATTCGCAGATACACACACGAACCTTTTTACCTTCTCTATAAGTCTACGTACTAGTGTATAGATGAAGTATTGTATTCCACGTAAAAATTCGACACCGAGATTTCATTGGAAATATATGTTTTAAGATCCCCTGAATCAAAAAAAATATTTTTTGGAAAAATTCCATGTGTGTCTGTGTGCAGCATAACTCAAAAACTAAAAGTATGTTAAATACCAAACTTGGTGTTTAAGCTTGGTATCTTCTAAGGATGCGACACGAAAGTTTTCAAGCAAATTCCCCACCACAAACTACCCTTTAAATGGAAATGTTTTTGAAAATTATGTTTTTCTCTGAAATGACTAACGATTTTGATTAAAAATACAGTATATTAAAGCTATTTACATCACAAATAACATGTAGGTATATCTTGAACTTTCTGGTAATAGCATCTGAAGACCTGTTCATTCTGGATAAATTCTGCTGAATTTTGCATAACTGGAGACACACAAAAATGTACTACACAAAAATGTACTACACAAAAAATGTAGATCTCGTTAAAACACATAATTTATGCCATATACATTGTTGTTGCAGAGTTGACCGTTTCGGAGACTTTATTGGTTTCATTTTTAAACTAAGTATCTTCTCATCTCTCTTTGCCTTTCTAGAAATACAAAATGAACCGAACTTAATTGTTTGCATGTCGATGGGCTTTTAAAAGATTTGAATATCGCTCTAGCCTGGTATATTCCGTTATTTATCTTCTGATTAAAGGAACTAAGTAGTTAGATCAATTGTACGTTTATCTCGTTTAGCATGTTGTAAACAGAAGAATAATGTTGCAGAATAGGTAGAGATAGTCAGGTGAATGCAACACATCAGATTTTTCTAAAAAAATTCAGGGATCCCCAAATGTGTATTTCTGGCAAATCTCGGTATCAAATTTTCAGGTGAAATGCAATACGTGCTGTGCCTATAAGAAATAAAGAAAGTAACCAGTGTTTTGCAAACGTAGTTCAATCAATTGAACCGGTCCCTAAGTCCGTGTTGGCTCCGCCGGGAATAGCTGGTCCTAAGCCAGGGAATTGAGGCAGCCGACCCTGTGGGATAGTATCACGAGTGTATAATTGTGCGTGTTTAAACCAATAAGCGAAATACTAAATCAATAACAATTATCTCAAGGTAGCATTGAGATTTGCTTCTACTATTAATATCTCCCCAGATAAACAGATATTAGGAGAACAACACACGTATGGCATTGTGTGTATTCAAAGCAATAAAGAAACATTAACGGAATGGCGAATTTTTAAATCAGTGTTAATAACTTATTAATAGTTCATTAATAATATCCAAATGCCATCCTCTGTGAGCTAGCCTCTAAAACCCAAGATTACAGGTTCAAACGTGGCGGAGGGTGATGGATTTTTCCGAATGCAAAAATCCTTGGCATGGCTCCCTTCGGAAGGGCAGTAAAGCCGGTGGTACCTAAAACGTGTATTTGCACGTAAAATAACCCCATTCCTTGATATAAGAAGGTTTCTGGGCAAAATTTCACAATTTTCGCGTCCGCAAGTCGCGATTTTATCCTACAGTGCTATCTGTGGGTGACGAGCCGATCCCTCATCACCAGGGCGCATAGCGTCAAGGAAACATCGTAACGATGCCTTGTGCTCCACTTGGTAGCTACAGGAAATTAACCTTTTATAACTCCCGAATTCATTAAAATGGTAAAGAGAAAATTCTTTTCAATGTTACCTACTTTTTGAGATCTTTGTCTGGTATAAAAGAATACATATTTGTGGCTATTTATTCCAGAAAAAATATGCAGAAAATCAATATGCAGAGGCCCAGTCCCAAAATAAGCTAAGGGTTCGCAGAAGCTTTTCTACTGCGCTACATGGGTCATCATCAAATTTAAAATACTTAAATTTTTGTCACACTTTTCTATTGGACATGCATAGAAACGGATTTCAAGCAAATGGCAACTAGCTTTTAAAAGATTTGACTATCGCTTTAGCCTAGTCTATGCCCTTATTCTCCTTCTACTTACAAGGAAGCAAATAATTAAGACAATTTTGCTAATGTTAATCTCTATTACCATGTAGTACATAGAAGAATATTCTTTTCAACAATAATGTGTTACAGTGATGTAGAGAAAGTCATGTGAATGGAACACATCACATTTTTGTTCCTATAAATTGCAAACATTGTTCTTGAGCTTGATGATATTCTTATTTGTACATAATAAATAGTGGAAGCCATGTATCGCAAGTCCTATGATTGTGTTACTCTGTGTTTGGTTGCTGTTCGTCTATTGTCTACGAGGGTGGTCTGAAAAGTTCTCGGCCTCACCCAGAGCTCGTGGCACTAATTGCATGATTTTTTCCCCTTACGTTGTTACACATATTAATAGACCCTATGTAAAATTACAAGTCATTCCAGGTAATATTTGATGTAGGCAATTGCTTGAAGCAGTGAAAGTACGCATTGCTTTGAAAATGAAGAAATTCGATAAAATTCTTCATTAAAGAAGTTTAACATCTACGGAAATTTATTTGCAGATTGTAAATGTGTATGGTGACTCTTCACCTTCAGTTTCCACTGTGAAGAAATGGGCGGCCGATTTTAAACGTGGTCGTGAAAGCGTCAAAGACGATCCACGCGAAGGACGTCCAAAGACTGTAACCACGCCGGAAATCATTGAAAAAGTGCATGACATGATTTTGGAAGATCGGCGAACAAAGGCGCGTGAAATTGTTAATGCTCTTGGAATTTCAAAGGAATGTATTGGTCACATCTTGCATCAGGAATTAAACATGAAAAAGCTTTGCGCAAGATGGGTGCCGCTTATCCTCACTGTGGGTAACAAACGCATTCGCACGACACTTTCTAAAAAGTGCTTGACACATTTTCAAAAGAACAGAAGTGACGTTTTGCGCCGATACGTCACAATGGATGAAACAGGGATTCACCACTACACACCCGAATCCAAGCAGCAGTCGAGGCAGTGGACAGAAGCTAGGTCTTCAGCTCCAAAGAAGCAGAGGATGGTGTCATCGGTGGGAAAGATCATGACGTCAGTGTTTTGGGATGGCAAAGGAATTTTGTAGATTGACTATCTAGAAAAAAGGTAAAATCATTACTGGAGAATACTGCTCTCAACTTCTATCCAAACTGAATGCAAGCGTTCACGAAAACAGACTCGGGTTAAAAAAATAAAGAAAAAAAAATGTTTTCCATCATAACAATGCACCTGCCCACAAAAGTATTTTGGCAATGGGGAAATTGATATCCCTATTCCCCAGATTTGGCTCCTTCGGACTTGCATCTGTTTTCAAAACTGAAGAAATTCCTCGCTGATAGGCGCTTTTCATCCGATGAAAAAGCAATTGCGGCTGTAAATGGGTACTTTGCAGCACATCTAGAGGAGGAACGCTACAGAGAGGGGATAATGGCATTTTTTTTTTTTTTTTTTAAATACAGTACCGGAGTCTGATCAGGACTCCGGCACTGTATACCCTACTTTTATTTATCTTTTTCTTTTTACTTTGTTTTGCCGTATTATTACTGTTTATTACTGTTGTCTTACTTTTACAACACACACATATACACAAACATATAACACCCATGCCCAAAGCGGGACTCGAATCCACGATTCCCAGCGCTACGAAGCACCAAAGCGGGACGCCTTGGCGAGCGCGGCCATGGGGACCGGCACATTGGAACACCGCTGGGCAAAATGCATTCATATTAGAGGAGATTATGTTGAAAAATGAAAATACTTTGAAAGTATGAATTGTCGTTTTTCACTATCAGGCTGAGAAATTTTCAGACCACCCTCGTATAATGGTATCCGTACCGAAGAATTTGGTGTCTCTCTCTTCCTGCTTCTTTATACGCGTCTATATTTGGTAGCGGTGTATTGATATACACCTTATATCTTTCTCTTTCTAGTACATACGCCAAACTGGTGCATTCTTCGGTGTAAAAATCCTTAGCATGGCTTCCTTCGGAAGGGAAGTAAAGTCGTTGGTCCCGTGTTGTAGATTTACGGCACGTAAAAGAATCTCAAGCCTGATGGAGAGGCTTCTGAGCAAAATTAAGCGGTCTTTCACGCCCAGCATAGAATGGGACGCTGAGAACCACAGCGTCCATAAAGAACATACCATTTACATTTACTGTTGCATTCTTGCTTGCCCGTATCTTTATTAATCTTTGTTTAGCATTTCCAATATTTCCCATATCACTTGGTTTTTAATTTGCTACTGGTTTATCACTTCAATTCTATAAGTAAGTCACCATAAGGTGACCCGATAATCCCATTGATTGTCCATATGACAGCAGATGTAGAGAAAAAACTGAAAGTGGCCGTACTACAAGGCTCTAGGGTCATCAAACAAAGAGGAATTGCAAGAAGATATAAATATTTTGCAACGATGGGCTACAGAAAATGACTTCATTATAAACAAATACAAAACAGCGCAAATGGTGTATAGGAGAGGAGCGAAATTTGAAGACAGGCATCCCAAATATCCAAGACGAAACTGAGAAAACGGACAACGAATTCAAGTATTTAGACATCACTTTACAGCACACACATTCGGTAGCTATCAGAGCAATGTGTAACATCAAAAACATCATATCACTCAAATTCGAAATAACAGTCGTACGAATCTCTACGTTTTACTTTCTCTACACGTACTATGTATATGGTGAATAGAGAAGATATTGCATTCCACCCAAAAATTCGATACAGAGATTTCACCGCAAATTCACGTTTTAGGGTCACCTGTAAGCAAAAAGAGTATTTTCATAAAAAGGCCGGTGTGTATATGTGTGTGTGTATGTGTGAACACGATAAGTTTAAAAACGAATAATCGGTAAAATACCAAACTCGGTATTTAAGTATCTTCCAGGGATGCGATACGAAGATTTTCAGAAAAATCACCCTCACCCTTTATATGGAAAAACATTCGAAAATTTTTATTTTCTCAAAAATTACTCTAATGACTTTGATTAAAATGTGATGTATTAAAGATATTTATATGTCAAATAAAATGTATATCTTTAATTTTCTGGGAATATCCTCTAAAGACCTCCTTATTCAATTCAATGAACACTCCTTAATACCAGCTGCAGAATTCGCAATGATATTTATAAATCTGGCATATTTATGGAGTGGTAATATAATATTTTCATTCTTGAAAATATTAAAACTGAATTTCTTAATCTTGAAAAGAATGAGACTCTGTAGAACAAGGAAATATTACTGCAATTTTTATACGACAGTGCATAATTTTTTATTTACATTACCCTTTACGAATATTTATGCACATTTCGTAAATAAAGCTCCAGGGAGAATACACTAATCCTCTTCTAATAACAACCATAATAGCTTTCTTTTCTGCATAGTCACCCTTTTCATCTCGTAGCTGTACGAAAATGGCTTCTGTTATAATTCTTTCTTAATTAGTCCCGTATAAAGGCTAATCCCTATTCTTGATGCTGGCGAGAAGAAATTATTAATAGGGTTGTGCTGCAGAGGGTTGGCGAGGGTGAAGGGGACACCCCGCTGATATCACTCCCGCAGGGTGCAAACGTTTCGTGTGAAAACAGAAAAAGCGGACTGGATACACAATGAAGTCCATTTCATTGTCTGCTCTGAACCTTTATTAGTTCAGGAAGTAAAAGCTTGTGGCGTTCATTCCATGTAAGGTAATAAATATAGAGACTCTCTGGGACCAATAAGTGTACGTCATGTGACGTATTAGAACGGTAAAGAGTAGTTTAATATTCGTGCAGCAAGTGCCATAGCAGAAATTAAGGAAAACCAACCTGTGAACATTTCAAATTCAATGTTGCTTAAGGAATTACGTTCATTTTTACTTTCTCTATGTGCACTATGTACATAGTGTATAGAGAAGGTATTGCACTCCACCAAAAAATTCGCAACTCCTGTCCATACAAACAAAGGAGCATCAGTCTCATAGCAACCAGCTTTTGGCTTTCACTTTAACCTATGGTACTCCCTTATTTTGCTTCTACTTACAATAAAGCAAGAAATAAGAATATTTCTGCTAATTTTTCTCGATTAGCATGAAATAAATAAAAGATAAACTTATTAACAATGGTTTGTTACAGAGATATAGAGAAAGTCATGTGAATGGAACACATCAGATTTTTTTACTTTCTGTACATAGTACATGATACGTAGGCAGAGAAAATACTGCATTCCACCCAAAAATTCTATACCGAGATTTCGACGGAAATACACGTTTTAGGGGCCCCTGTATCCAAAAAAGCTATTTTAGAACAGGGTCCGCATGCGCGCGCTTGTGTCTAAGAACACTATAACTCAAGAATAAAAGGTCAGTAAAATAGCAAACTTGGAATTTAAGTTTAATATCTTCCAAGGACAAGACACGAAGATTTTGAGGAAAATCTTCCCACTGCAAACTAACCTTTATATGGAAAAAATGTAAGGTTTTCTTTTTTTTTTAAAAATGGTTTTAACGATTTTCTTTAAACTACCGTATATTAAGAATATTTACGTGACAAAAAATATATATTTTGAATTTTCTGGGAACAGCCTCTGAAGACATTTTTATTTTGGATAAATTTTGCTTAATCTTACATAACTAGTACACTATAAGAGATTTAAAAACGTAGTGCACAAAAATGTAGATCTCGTTAAATCACACAATTTATGGCATTACAGTTTTTCGTCAACCCCTGGCAATGCAAAGAAACGGATTTCAACCACATTACAATCCGCTTATAAAAGTTTAGACTATCGCTTTAGCCTAGTGTATTCCTTATTTCCCTGTACTTATAAGGAGACAAGTAATAATTCCATTTATGCTATGTTTATCTCGATTAGTATGAAGTAGATCGAAGAATAAGCATTTTAACAGTAATTTGTTACAGAGAGGTAGAGAAATCGTGTGAATGATGTCGGATTTGTACCACGTACCTCTATTGTTTTATGCAATTAATTTTGAAATTTTGAGACAAATGCATTACATATTTTTGAGAAGTTTAGTTTGTGTTTTTAATTACTGTACCAAAAAAGCTCATTTATAAAATGTTTTAACAAAACTACATATTTACTTTCAAGAACATCACTATAAAAGAATTGGATAAGTTTCAAATTGGCTAAATGTTACTATAGAAAAATGTGATAAAATGAATCGTTCATATTGTTTTCATTATTTTTTGAACTAGTTAATTTTATTAAAACAAATACATAATTAATTTTACTTAAAATGAATTCGATAAATTTTATTTATTATAATATTAAGGTCCTCTGATAGAAAAATCAAACTGATTAGTTGAAACTACTCCGCAAAGGGCATTTTGAACATTTACATACGTTGGAAGATGCATTTAGAGAAACACTCCTTTTAATATTTGAAGTGTCATTTGTTACCATTACAATTTTTATTTAAAAGGTCACATGACACATGTTTAAATTGTAAGTGAAAATAACTTCAGCATATTAATCCTCAACGACCACGGTATATTAGTGTGTTAAAATCCCTTTTCTCGATTTTTTGAGAGCATGTATGTATTTTTAAAGAGTTTGCTCAAAGAGAATAGTTATATATAATTTATATCCCTTAAAATCTTATGTTTACCATTCAGATAATGTACTATATTTTCTGCAAACAAACTATTATCACAAAAGATTATTATTCTTCTATCTACTTCAAACTTACCGAGACAAACATGAGCAGAGATGGTCTTATTACTGTAACAATTGCCTTTATTGACTCAAAGATCCGTTACAAATACAGTCTGTGATTCACTACTGCAAATAATTCAATCCGGGTTTCAACGCGTAGAGTGTTTATGGCTGTGCTCCATCCATAGCTCGCGCACCACTGCGCGCTAACACTCCAATCACACACGACTCAGTAGGTACAATTCACAACACAACAGAACAACACTGCACTGTAAACCTTCCTCCTTTTATAGCTAGAAAATGACGATAAAACTTCTGGAAACTTGTCGAAGATACTGGAAGCCGAAATTTAGAGATGAATCAAGAGTCACATGTGCCTTAGTTGGTTCATATTATAACAGTATGAGAATACATTTTTGATGAAAAACGTTATAGCAATGAATAGAACAGGCATATTGATAATTAATTGGTATCGAAAACAATTTGAAAGAAACGTTCATCTCCTTGGTAACCGATGTACTTACTTGTGTCAAAAACTAAACACTTGTTCCGCCACTTGGAGTAAATAAGATTGCTTTTTAGCAGGCATAAACATAGGAGTCGATGGTCTGCATGTAGGATTGCTTTCTATTCCAGATATTATAAACTGACAGACTGTACAAGGAACCGAGACAATCAATGCTCGTATTTACTCACTGCATGCATGTAACAAGTAATTTTGCTCTGCTACAAAATCACTCGAGTTGGTGACGCCTGCTTTATGTCTTAATTAAACGGTCCATTACTTCAAGGTACAATAAACCATATATTTATACCATATTACAGTGTTTAAACGATGTGACCAAGAGAGCCATAGCTAATACATAAGAACTGTGTTTGATTTTCACTGTTATCTTACGTCATTGACTCCATAACCGGGTGCATTCTGTTAACATTGAATGGGGAAGAAAAGTAGAGCAGTACTACGGTCATCTAGCGGCAAATAAATAAATACGTACTCTAGGAGTTCGTCGCCAGGAAAGCTTCTTTGCCTCTTTATTTTAAACGATAGGAGTAAGGAAAGGATAGTTAATACATACAGTCATTGTCTCGATAAACTGATGCATTACCTTAACATTGAATGGGGAGGAAAAATAGAGCACTGCTACTGACATTTAGCAATAAATAACCGTGGTACCACCGACATCTGGCGGCTATTAATCGATTGCGTTCCCTTGGCACTGTATACTGATTCATATTATCAAACTTTAAAAACTTTCCTGTAAGATTTTTAAACCTTTTCTTTTACATAAACATAGTGTCAATAACGAACACAACAAAAAAGAATTGTTCAATTTGGTGCGGTTGTTCGGAAGTGATGCGCATACATACATTTCGGCGATTCGTTTTATTTATGTTAACTTGTAATACAACGTGTAATATAATGCTACAATGAAACAGACTTCAGAAAGGCATTTTTCAGACACAGAAACAAGCAGCATACCTACTCGTTGATACAGCATTTTAAGAGCAGTTGACGCTGCAGACATCTCACAAAGTGAGCATTTCCCTTAATTATTGTTGACGCTGTTCCGTCTTTATAAGCAAGTGGGCGGACAGAGAGAATAACTTCATCTCAAGGTAAAGAAAGCATTAAGAAATTCGTTGCTAGTTTTTACGACCTCGTAAAATATTAAAATATTCCTGGCAACGTCTTCCCCTTCTGCTTGAGTGATTAAGCCATACACCACTTAGCACTAACCCCCCTTTATGTGTGTAGGGTCCTTCAACCCTTTCTCTTCTTATATTTAACGTAAAATTACTCTAAGCATTTGTTGTTGCTCTCTTTGCGCATTCTACTATTCTATATGTTCTATTCTACGAGAAAATATTATTACAGATGTCTTTATTGCCAAGAAATTATGTTCTGCAAATTTTGCCATATGCATGACACAAGAATACTGATGCTATATACCAATCTCTTGTTTTTACTCATCTCAGTTTTTCTGTTCCTATGGGGAAACTCCACTATCGCATTTAGGGCATTTATCGCACAGAAAAGAATTCTACGAACCATATTTAAGTTAAAGAGCATGGACTCCTGTAAACCTTATTTTGTAATATAAAACTTTAACATTTCCTTCCATTTATATTTTTAAGAGCTTACTCTTTTTGAAATCAAACGAGAAATTATTTCACAAAAATTCAGATTTTCATAATTACAATACAGGAAATACACATTTGTTGTCCACTGAAAATCATAAACTCACAAAATATGACAAATCACCTCAATATTCTGGCGTTGTGCTTTTTAATAAATTACGTTACATATACAAAAATCTGATGTGTTCCATTCGCATGACTTTCTCTACATCTCTGCAACAAATTATTATTAATAAGTTTATTCTTCTATCTACTTCATGATAATCGAGAAAAAGTTAGCAGAAATAGTCTTATTACTTGCTTCCTTGTAAGTAGGAGAGAAATAAGGAAGTTCCATAGGTTAAAATGATAGTCAAAGGCTGGTTGCTCTGTGACTGAAGTTCCTTTATATGGACAGGAGTTGACAAATTCCCGTATAAGAAAAGGATAGGTTTTCAAAAGCTGAAACCAAAAACAAGGAATATCTCAAAAACGATCAACTCCACGAAAAAATGTATGTAACATAAATTGTGTGTTTTGATGTGCTCTACATTGTCTGTGTGGTAAGTCTGTCCATCTCTTACGGTTTAGCAGTTATGCAAAATTCCGTAAAATTCATCTAGAATAAAGTAGTCTTAAGAGGCAATTCCCAAAAAATTCCAAATATACATTTTATTCGCGAGGTAAATATCTTTAATATACAACATTTTAATCAAAATCATTAAGAGACATTTTTGAGAAAATCAAAATTTTCGAAAAAAGCTCCATATAAAGAGTAGTTCGGGGTTGGGGGATTTTCTTCAAAATCTTCGTGCCGCATACATGAAAGATACCAAACTTAAATAACAATAAATTTGCTATTTAACGGTCTTTTCGTTTTTGAGCTATGCTGTCCACAGACATACACACGGACCTTTTCCTGAAAATCTTTTTTTTGGATTCAGGGGGTCCTAAAACAAGTATTTCCGGTGAAATCACACTATCGAATTTTTGGGTGGAATACAATACTCCCTCAATGCACTATGTACATAGTGCGTATAGAGAAAGTAAAAATTGCCTTACAACATGTTTCAACAAAATGTAAAAAAATTTAATGAAGCAATGTTTCTATTCAGCGGAAGAGTTTTTAAGTTATACGTTTTAAAATGTTATTAGTTATGTATTTTACCATGTTATCAGTTATGTATTTTCTGTGTTTTTCTTTTTATACTGGCGCGTATTGGCATGTTACAAATAAAACTAAATCAATCAATCGGTAACTTTACAATAACTGTTCTAGTCATAGGTTGCGTGCTTGACGAATAATGTTTAGCAATGTCTTTGATATTGACCGAAAACGACCGCTTATTTTATAAAATGCATGCAAGGGTGTGCTTTTATCGAATAAAACGCCATCTCGTTATTAAAATGTAATATCAAAATACAGCGATTAAAAGGCTACATTATCTATCAGTGTAGAAAAGTGTTAGAAACATTTTGCGAGAAAATAAAGTTTAAATTTGGGAGTCCCTAGTAATAAGCATACGTCTACCCATCCATAATATCAGATAGGTTGTTGTTAAAGTGTAGCCAATTGGGAAAAACTGTATATTTTCTTAAATTTTAGAACTCATATCTGTTTACTGTCCCTACACTAATAATATACGTAGTGTATAGAGAAGGTAGATTTTTTTTTTACTTTCTCCATACGTACTATGTACATAGTGTATAGAGAAAGTATTGCACTCCACCCAAAATTTCGATACCGAGATTTCACCGGAAATATATGTTTTAGGGTCCCCAATATCCAAAAAAAGCATTTTCACAAAAAGGTCCGTGTGTGTGTGTGTGTGTGTGTGTGTGTGTGTGTGTCCGTGTGTCTGTGAACACGATAACTCAAAAACGAAAAGCCGGTAAAATACCAAACTTGGTATTTAAGTTTAGTATCTTCCAGGGATGCGACACGAAGATTTTGAGAAAAATCGCCCCACCCCCAACTACCCTTTACATGGAACTTTTTTCGAAATTTTTGATTTTCTCAAAAATGTCTCCAAAGATTTTGATTAAAATGTTGTATATTAAAGATATTTACCTGACAAATAAAATGTATATCTTGAATTTTCTGGGAATAGCCTCTGAAGAGTAGTTTATTCTGGATGAATTTTACTAAATTTTGAATAACTGCTAAACCGTAAGAGATGGACAAAAACTACCATACAACAAATGTAGAGCACTTTAAAACACACAATTTATGTTATATACATTTATTTCGTGGAGTTCGTCGTTTTTGTGACATTCCTTATTTTTGGTTTCTGCTATGAAAAACGTATAATTTTCTCATACAGGAACTTGTCAACTCCTATCCATATAAACAAAGGAGCTTCATTGACATAGCAACCAGCTTTTGACTATCAATTTAACCTACGGTTGTCCCTTATTTCGCTTCTACTTACAAGGAAGCGAATAATTAGACTATTTCTGCTATTTTTTCTGATTAGCATAAAGTAAATAGAATTATAAGCTTTTTAAGAATTATTTGTTGCAGGGATATGGAGAA
Organism: Hymenopus coronatus; assembly: GCA_030762935.1. Lineage (NCBI taxonomy): Eukaryota > Metazoa > Arthropoda > Insecta > Mantodea > Hymenopodidae > Hymenopus > Hymenopus coronatus. The sequence continues at coordinate 37,117,786 of CM060895.1, forward strand.
AGTCATGTGAATGGTACACATCAGATTTTTTTTAATGCTGAACCTCTTTTAACCTGGTTGGTCATATGGGACGATTAAATGGTATTGTTGAAATGGTGCTCAAATAATCTCGGGGTCCATGGAGCTTAAAGTTATTCGGGATTCGTCTTCTCAGGATAAGGGAAAACCCCGAAGAAAACATATCCGGGTAACTGAGCCCAAGCGAGATTTGAACTCGCGACTTGTTGAATGGAGGCTACCTCCACACTATCCAGGTGGGCGAAGGTGAGTATTGTAATGCACAAAAATATTCTATACCATGATTTCTCCGGAAATACATGTTTTGGGTTCCCTAAATAAAAAAATCTGATCCATTCACATAACTTTCTCTACTTTGTATAACAAATTATTGTTAATAAGCTTATTCTTCTATTTACTTCATGCTAATCGAGAAAAAATTAGCAGAAATAGTCTTATTACTTGCTTCCTTGTAAGTAAAAGCAAAATATGGGAGTATCATAGGTTAAAGTGAAGTCAAAAGTGGTTACCAGGTGATTGAAGTTCCTTTGTTTGTATAGACATGAGTTGACAAATCCCTGTATGAGAAAAGTACACATTTTTCAAAGCTGAAACCAAGAACAAGGAATATCTCAAAAACGACCAACTTCTCGAAAAACAAAAAGTTATATAACATAAATTGTGTGTTTTAATGTGCTCTACATTTTATATGTGGTAAGTTTTTGTCCATTTCTTACGGTTTAGCAGTTATGCAAAATTCATCCAGAATAAAGTAGTCTTCAGAGGCTATTCCCAGAAAATTCAAGATATACATATTATTTGTCAGGTAAATATCTTTAATAATCGATATTTTAATCAAAATCGTTAGAGCCATTTTTGAGAAAATCAAAATTTTCAAAAAGATCCATATAAAGGGTAGTTGGGGGTGCGGGAATTTCCTTGAAAATCTTCGTGTCGCATCCTGGGAAGATACCAAACTTAAATACCAAGTTTGGTATTTAATGGTCTTTTCGTTTATGAGCCATGCTGTCCACAGGCACACAGACACACACACACACACACACGGACCTTTTTCCAAAAATACTTTTTTTGGATTCAGGTGGACACAAAACATGTATTTCTGGTGAAATCTCGGTATCGAATTTTGGGTGCAATACAATACCTTCTCTATACACTATGTACATAGTACGTGTATAGAAAGTAAAAAACACTTTCGGAAAAATGTCCGTGTGTGTCTGTGGACAGTACAGCTCAAAAACGCAACGACCGTTAAATGCCACTTTCTCAAAAGTACCTTATGTATAAGATATTTTTATGAAAACGAAATGTATATCTTGATTTTTCTGGGAATAGCCTCCGAAGACCTGTTCATTCGGGATGAATTTTGTATAACTGGCAAACCGTAAGAGCTATACAAAAACGTAGTACACAAAAAAAATATAGATCTCATTAAAATATACAATTTAGTCATATACTTTCTTTTTTTTTTTGTAGAGTTAACCGTTTTCGAGATATTCCGGACTATTGATTTCAATTTTAAGCCATTTAAACTTTTCTCAAAACGTGAAGACATTTTTTGTCTCGTTTGTTTACTCCTGGTGAGCAAAGAGATTGGAATTTCTATTGTTTCACATAGCGACAGCTTTAAAAAGGACGAGACTACCGCTTTAGCCTGTGCATTTTCTTATTTACCTTCTACTTACAAGGAAACTAGTAATAAGACTTATTCTGCTTATGTTTATCCTGATTAGCATTATGGATAATACAGATTAATACTTTGAATAAAAGGACATCATGTGAATGGAACACATTAGATTTTTTCCGCTCTACTTACAAGGAACCAAGTAATAAGGACAATTTCTGTTAATGTTTATCTCGATTATCATGAAGTAGATAGAAGAATTATCTGTTTAACAATAATTTGTTACAGTGATATAGAGAAAATCAATTTTTTAAATTGTTCACAATGTTGGTCAACTTTCACGTTAAGCATTACAAAACATTTTGATAATACTTTTATAGGACATAGTAGTATTCACGTACAACAGAATAATAATTACAGCTCAAAGAAACCATCAATAGTTAATTTACTCTGGCTGAGCTAATATTGAAGGTATTATTTACCACAGATATGAGCTTCAATAGAGAGCGGAATGCTCCAGCAACAGTTTTATATCTTATTAAACTGAGAGTAGCTTTGTGGCTTCACAGAATTAGCTTGACTATCCTCGGCATTGTTCTGTTTTATTAGTGCTAAACACAGTGGTGGTATCCCATACAATAGCGAGCAGCAATTTCTCATAGCATCTGGGGTTGCCAAGGAGACGCTTTGTGGTCGAAGGGATGCCGATCGGTCAAAGGCACCGAATAAAGCATTCCAGCTAAATTAGATTGCCTCTGTGTTTACACAAACCTATTCAACAGAGAATTTAGGTTAATTCATATTAGTTGAATTAGCTTAAATACGAATTGCGAAATAATCGTTTAGTGACAATGTTGCAATACTTTGATTATGGCACAAACGAAGTGGAATGAATTAATTTCCACTATTAATATAATATACATGATTTGGGTACTATAAATCTAACATTATATACTGTAACGGGAGTATATCATAGAGACATTTATAAAAAAGCCTGACAAAATACACAGTAAAGAAAAATTGTATTCATAAAGTAAAAATCAGACGTGTTCCACCCACATGACTTTCTCTAAATCTCGGTAACAAATAGTTGTTACAAAGCTTCTTCCTCTATGTACTTCATGCCAATCGAGATAAACATTAGCAGAAATTGTCTTATTACATGCTTCCTTGCAAGTACGAAGGCGAATAAAGGAATACATTAGATTAAAGCGATAGTCAAATCTTTTAAAAACTGATTGTCATGTGGTTGAAATGCACTTATTTGCATTGCCAGTAACTGACAAAATCCCATATGAGAAAAGGTTAAGTATTTTAAAACCGGAACCAATAACAAAAAACAAAAAAAGCTCCAAAATGGTCAACTCCACGAAAAAAATGAATATGACATAAATGGTGTGTTTTAACATTTACATTTTATTTTCTCTATACGTACTATGTACATAGTGTATAGAGAAGGTATTGCACTCCTCCAAAAAATTTGATACCGAGATTTCACCGGAAATATATGTTTTAGGGTCCCCTGTATCCAAAAAAAGCAATTTTCACAAAAAGGTCCGTGTTTGTGTGTCCGTGTTTCCGTGTGGCTGTGAACACGATAACTCAAAAACGAAAAGCGGTAAAATACCAAACTTGGTATTTAAGTTTAGTATCTTCCAGGGATGCAACACGAAGATTTTGAGAAAAATCCCCCCACCCCCAACTACTCTTTACATGGAACTTTTTTTTAAAAAAATTTGATTTTCTCAAAAATGGCTAACAATTTTGATTAAAATTTCGTATATTAAAGATATTTACCTGACAAATAAAATATATATCTTGAATTTTCTGAGAATAGCCTCTGGAGTAGTTTATTCTGGATGAATTTTACTGAATTTTGAATAACTGCTAAACGGTAAGAGATGGACAAAAACTTAGTATACAAAAAATGTAGAGCACGTTAAAATACACAATTTATGTTATACACATTTTTTCGTGAGTTCGTCGTTTTTGAGAGATTCCTTATTTTTGGTTTCTGCTATGAAAAACTTATACTTTTCTCATATAGAAACTTATCAACTCCTATCCATATAAACAAAGGAACTTCATTGACATAGAAACCAGCTTTTGACTATCATTTTAACCTATGGTAGTCCCTTATTTCGCTTCTACCTACAAGGAAGCAAGTAATAGGACTATTTCTGCTATTTTTTCTAGATTAGCATTAAGTAAATAGAAGCATAAACTTTTTAAGAATAATTTGTTTCAGGGATATAGAGAAAGTCATGTGAATGGAACACATCACATTTTTCAACTTGCGCTCTTTTTAGTGTTCACTAGTTTATCTACTAGCATGAACTGAACGAGGCCAGGCAGCTAGCAGTGCTAGATAGAGCAACACGTTGTTAAACGGGCTGCAGAGACCACTCCTACTCCGTCACGTCATAGTTATTCTCAATCCAGCAATTTCGTGTCCCCGGACCGAACTCTATTCATAACACGGCTAGTACTCATTACGTATATGCTACTAACAGTCGTAAATAAGTAGCGAGAGATATGAAACGAAAACCCCGCAATGTAGTAGAATGAGTGCAGAGCATGAATTCGCGCGATTGTCGACCTTGGAATATAATAAAGGCACTGTATTGCCTCAAATCAGCCGCTGCGTAATGTTTCAAAGTGAAGGAGTCATTTGCAGAGCAATAAGAAATGCAAATTGACGTTATATCAAAGATATGATTTAGGAAATAGACCCATTATATTGCCTTAGTAATGGACTGAGAACTTCATTATGTCAAGTATCAAGCCAGTGCGATATGCAAGAATCGTGATGGACATTTGTCGACAATCAGGGGTTACGACGTTTTCCTTCCCACCTACCACTCAATTATTTATCAACGCAATTTCTGTATGTTACCCTGTTCCAGACACTGTCGACAGGTGATTAATTCCTCCGTTGTCCGGTAGGGGCGCCGACTCGTTGATAATCACTCTTACGTATGTGGGAGGTGGCCACCTGTGTGTCCACTCATTATAGTTACATGTTACCTTTTATATTCCCCCCTAGCGTATCAGTAACACCTTGTCATTGACAGCAATAGGCGCAAGAAGCCAAATTGTGCACCATTTCGGGGGAGTAATGCTACATTCAGAATGAGATGCAAGCGCAGACGTAACGTAAGCATTCACCCAGAAACACGTAAGACCCAACGCAAGAGTTTGCAAACTCAAAACTTTATCTTAGCGTTGCGTGCAAAGAGGAGGAATTCTGCTTCTTTTCTCTATGCTTTACCTATGAATTCAACAACTCTTCGGCGACCTGTTGCTGTTACCCCACATGTCCAAGAGAAATATCCTCATTTGCAGCTATTTTAGCATTCCGCACATTAATTTGGACTGGATAGCGGTAACATATGAGGTGGTCAATGAAGTTCTTCCTACGGCAGACAAATTATATCGTCACCGGATGACCATTTCCAGCAATTGCCCAATTTGCCATGCAGCGGATTCCCTTCCACATCGCTTGCTCGAATGTTCCGGTAAAGCAGCCATATGGACTTGGGTTTTGGGAAAATGTCGCAATTGGATACCTGGCGGTTGGAAACCTTCACCAATCGACATGTTACATCTGAATCTGCCGAAGCTGCATCCCCCATTGTACAATTCCCTTATTTGGCTGTTAATGGGCACCTTTACATGGTTACAGATGATGGACAACCCTGCTGATTGTACCCTGACCAAACTCAGGCAATTTTTCTACACTGAGAGATGGAAGCTGATCCAGAAATGCCAGACCGGGCCTTTCCAACCATGGCTCCTAAAAATAATACACACTTGAAAAAATGTTATTTACATTAACAAGTATGCTATGATTTGACTAATTGTAAAATAATAAGTCTACCCTACAAAAATTGTTTTCTAAACTGTATTCAAGTTGCAAGGAATAAAAAATAGATAAAAAAACAATAAAAAAAAAAAAAAAAAAAACAGACGATCGCACTGCAAGATTTTCCAGGCCCTGCTGTACATGCATGCTCTTCTATTTGGCCGTGCAGTGCAGCGCCATCTCTAATTTCCCTCAAGAGTTTATGACAGTCTCCTTGCGAATCCTTCTTTGGTTTAATGGGTGTAACTATTAGCTGCGTCTAGATTTGTTTCTCATAAATCGAAGATGTAGAGAGATAATTCTTTAGTTCATTAAATGTGTAGCTTTATCAATTTATGCATTATCTATGCTTGTACTATTTTCAATAATTTTGAATGAGTATTGTGATGTCACTGCCGCGAGCGTCAGTTGTTAGTAGTAATTTTACAACCTATTTATTTGTAAAAGATTGAGTGAATTTAATTATATGGTATTGTTGGTTATGTTATTCAATTTAAAGCCTGTGGAGCGCTTGAAAGATATCCGTATGTAATTTACAGATCCAGAAACTCGTACCAACTTTTTGCGTTACGTTTACGCTTGCGGTTATGCTGCGTTAAGTCTTGCGCTCTTGTTTTCATTAAAAATTATTGAAAACAATACAAGCGTAGAGACTGCAGAAAGTGATAAAGCTACACACTTAATGAACTAAAAATTATCTGTCTACGCCTTCGATTTATTAGAACCAAGAAATCTAGATGACAGTTACGTCTATTAAATCAAAGAAGGATTCGCAAGGAGACTGTCATAACAAGGGAAATTAGAGATGGCGCTGCACTGCATGGCCAAATAGAAGAGCATGCATGTACAGCAGACCTTGTAGAAAATCTTGCAGCGCGATCGTCTGTTGTTGAATTCATAGACAAAGCATAGAGAAAAGAAGCAGAATTCCTCCTCTTTGCACGCAATGCAAATATATATACTTTGGAGTTTGCAAACTCTTGCGTTGTATTGCATTGCGTAGCGTCTTGCGTGTTTCAATATGAATGCTTATATTAAATAAAATGAGTGCACTTACGTTACATTTGCGCTTGTATCTCGTTGTGAATGTAGCATTATACTCGGTCCAAAAATTCCATATTGGGATTTCACTGGAACTGTCTGTGTGTTTCCTTTAAATGGCTTTCTCTAATCTCTCTTCTACATACGATTCTTTCTTCTATCTACTTCCTTTAAACGAAATAATAGTTACTTATGCAACAGAGTATATCTGATTGTGACACAGGCTCACGCGTGTTACACACAAAGTTGCAATTTAATATTGAAAACATAAAACTAACTAATAAATTTGGTAATTGAAAAATTATAATGTATCAGAGATCACAGATGTATGACGTAATATGGTTGCTAAGCAGATGTTTCATTTGTTTCAACACTTATAGAGGAAAATGGAAGGTAATGATATATTATTGAGAATATAGATTGTATTCCGCTTGGCATTTTGACTGAAGCCAAGACTGCTGAGAGTTTATTAATTCCACAAAATCAAAAGATGATTACGAAAAAGAATATAAAACTTTTTTGGATGAAGAAATGAAAAAAAAAATGCACCACATTATTGGCATACTTTTCAGAGCTGTAGATTAAGCAAACGTTTACTATAGTTTTCTCTCAAGATATGATGGTCCTCAAACGGGATCGCTCCTCCCTACAACTGGGCAATAACCATTAGCAAACAAATGAATACCCTGTACTAGGGGCGAGAAGCAGCGCAATAGCATGTTTTCTGGACACACTGTTGCAAATTTGAGAATCGCGCCTCAGTTAAGGTTCCAGCAAGTGAAAGACTTGACAACAGTGAGGGTGAGTGGTTTCCATCCGCTCACACCCTAATCCCAAACTTTAAAGTCATGATGTTCTGAAAAATACTGTAATTTTTAAAATCGTAAGTAATTTAAAGTTAGAATGAAAATGCTGGTTTCTTTTTTCAGTCTAAGATGTTTATACCTTCGAAGTTCTGGTGTGCATATTCAAAGGTGAAATGTATGCTGAAATTGAAAGAAAATGTCGACACATATTATTTTGGCAAGGTTTTTTATTTCTTGAAGAAGTTCTCAGTGGGATATAAAATAAAAAAATCAAATGTGCTTTCCAGATCTGAAATTAATCAATTTCTTGTTTAAGCACCTGATAAGTATTTACACGAGTGACAATTTCAGGTTTTCTTACAGGCACATTGGAAACAATTATGTTGTAGCGGTGATGACGTATCTAATAGCTGTTTTGTTGCCATAGTAATTACGTCATTCATTTTCTGTCACTGGTGCCAGAAATTGAGTAATTTCGTACGATTTATGCCGTCATAATAAGCCGTTTTAATCTTAGGATTGATAAACTTTAATTAGGTATTTAAATATTACATTATAGCACTTAGAGAATCAGTAGACTAAAGCCATAGTCATCGTTTTAATACATACGTCGCTATGTGTGGCACTGAAATGCAAGACCATCATAAAAAATCTGATGTGTACCATTCACATGACTTTCTCTATATCCTTGCAACAAATTATTCTTAAAAAGGTTCTATTTACTTCATGCTAATCAGAAAAAATGAGCAGAAATAGTCTTATTACTTGCTTCCTTGTAAGTAGAAGCGAAATAAGGGACTATCATAGGTTAAAATGATAATCAAAACTTGTTTCTATGTCAATGAAGTTCCTTTGTTTATATGGATAGGAGTTGACAAGTTCCTATATGAGAAAAGTATAAGTTTTCATAGCAGAAACCAAAAATAAGGAATGTCTCAAAAACGACTAACTCACGAAAAAATGTATATAACATAAATTGTGTGTCTTAACGTGCTCTACATCTTTTGTGCAGTAAGTTTTTGCCCATCTCTTACGGTTTAGCAGTTATTCAAACTTCAGTAAAATTCATCCAGGATAAACTACTCTTCAGAGGCTATTCCCAGAAAATTCAAGATATACATTTTATTTATCAGGTAAATAGCTTTAATATATGATATTTTAATCAAAATCGTTAGAGCCATTTTTTAGAATATAAAAATTTTCGAAAAAAAGTTCCATGTAAAGGGTAGTTTGGGGTGGGGAGATTTTTCTCAAAATCTTCGTGTCACATCTCTGGAAGATACCAAACTTAAATACCAAGTTTGGTATTTTACCGACTTTTCGTGTTTGAGTTATCGTGTTCACAGACACACGGACCTTTTTCTGAAAATACCTTTTTTGGATACAGGGTACCTAAAACATATAATTCCGGTGAAATCTCGGTATCTAATTTTTTGGTGGAGTGCAATACCTTCTCTATACCCTATGTACATAGTACGCATAGAAAAAGTAAAAATCTGTTATGTTCCGGTCTAATAACTTCTCTACCTATTCTCCAAAAATCTATTCTTCTACTTAAACATAATCGAGATAAACATTAGGAGAAATGTTTGTACTACTTATTCCCTTGTAAGTAGAAGGAAGATAAGGGGAATTCAATAGACTAAAGCTATAGTTAAATCTTTTGAAAGCTGTCACTATGTGATACAATTTAAATTCCGTTCTCTTTGCATGTCCAAGAAGCGTTAGAAATTATAAAAAAAAACTCGCTAACTTCCCAAACATTCATATGACATAAATTCTATATTTTAACGATATCTACAAGCTTTTTGTTTGTTTTTTTCGTAGTAAGATTTAGTCCATCTCTTACAATTTATCATGTTTTTTCTTTGTTTTTGTAGTAATATTTAGTCTATCTCTTATAGTTTATCAATTATGCAAAATGCATGCAGAATGAAGAGGACTTAAGAGGTCATTCCCAGAAAATTCAAGATATACACATTTTACTTGTCATGAAAGCATCGTAAACATGTTGTTTAATTAAAATCGTTAGAGCAATTGTTTAAAAATAAAAATTTTCGAAAATGTTTACAAGTAAGCGGCAGTTTGTTGTTGGGAATTTTCTTGAAAATCTTTGCATTGCATCTTTGGAAGATGCTGAACTTAAATATCAAGTTTGGTATTTACACCGACTTTTCGTTTTTGAATTATGCTGCTCAGAAACACATGGACACATATGAGGATTTCCAGAAAACCATTTTTTTTTATTCAGGGGACTCCAAAACGTATATTTCCTTTGGAGTCTCGGTTTCGCATTTTTGGACGGAATGCAATACCTTCTCTATCTAATACGCCCATAGTACGTGGAAGATAAAATAAACTTACTTCGAAATTGATTAACATCAAAAAAATAATTTGGAATACTGCGTGCTCTAACGAGATTTACATTTTCTGTGTGGTACGTTTTGTTTACTTCCTACTGTTCACCAGTTATGGATGTCATCGAATGAAGTGGGATTCGCATAAAATTCAAGATTATCACTTTATTTTCATGGTTACATCCTCAGCATTAAACTATTTTATAACAAAATCATAACAGTAATTTTTGATAGAAATAAAAATAACTAAAACATTTCCAAGCAAAGTGTGCTATTAGATTGTCAGACTTTCTTGAAAATCTTCGTGTCGCATTCTTGGAAGATGCTGCACTAAAATACCAAATTTAGTATTTAACAGACTTTTCTTTTTACTTTCTCTAGACCCGTATGTACAATGTACATAGGGATAGAGAAGTATTGCATTCCACCCAAAAATTCGGTGTCGAGATTTTACTGGAAATACATGTTTTAGGATCCCCTGAATCCAAAAAAAGCATTTCCAGAAAAAGGTACGTGTGTGTGTGTGTGTGCGTGTCCGTGTGTCTATGAACACGATAACTCAAAAACGAAAAGTAGCTAAAATACCAAACTTGGTATTTAAGTTCAGTATCTTCCAGGGATGCGACACGAAGATTTTGAGAAAAATCCCCCCCCAAACTATCCTTTACATGTAATATTTTTCGAAAATTTTGATTTTCTTAAAAATGGCTAACAATTTTGATTAAAATAACGTATATTAAAGATATTTACCTGACAAAATGTATATCTTGAATTTTCTGGGAATAGCTTCTAAACACCTGTTTATTCTGGATGAATTTTGCTTAATTTGGTATAACTAATAAACCGTAAGAGATAGACAAAAACTTATTCTACAAAAAATGTATGCCTTGTTAAAATACACAATTTACGTCATATACATTTTTTTCGTGGAGCTTACCATTTTCGAGGTATTCATTGTTATTAGTTTCAGTTTGAAGTACTTATACTTTTCTCAGACGGGAGTGTCCATTTTCCTTTTGTTCTACTCCTGGCCAAGAAAAGAAGCGATTTGTAACGACAATCGCATAACGACAGCTTTTAAAACATTTGACTATCGATTTAGCCTAGTGTATTCCCTTATTTTCTTTCTACTTATAAGGAACTAAGTAATAAGAACATTGTGCTGAATACCTCGATTAACAAGGTGCAGAAAGAAGAATAATGTCTTGTAAGAAGTTTGTAGAATGGCTAGAGAAAGTCATGTGAGTGTAATACATCAGATTTTTTTAGATATGGGTTCTAGTACACACGGACACAAACACACACAGCGGACCTTTTCTAAAAAATGTTTTTTTGGAATCAAGGACCTCAAAACATAAATGTTCGGTGAGATTTTGCTATCGAAATATTTGAGTGAAACACAGCAGCTTCTCTAGCTGCTACTATGCACATTGTACGGTGTGGAGGAAGTAAAAATACTTTTTTTTTTATTTGAGGGATCTCAAAACACGTATTCATGTTTAAATCTCTGTATTTAATTTTTGGTGGAATGCTTGCTAGCTGCTAGATTTTATATCTATAAATGGGTCTATGTGAGGAGGAAGTAAAATGCTGGGATTCGGGGGTCTCAAAACATGTATTTTTGTTTAAATCGCTGTATTTAATGTTTGGTGGAATGCATCACTTTCTGTGCTTGCTAGCTGTTTCTATGTCGAAAGGCGAGTAAGCTCAATGGATCCCGGGCTTATTTCAACATCATTTCATCGAGTTCATTCATCATCAGGTGAGAGGATGTTAAAATACCCAAATAGAAGATGTTTATCAGATTTTATGGACTTTTTATCGCATTTTATCATGTTTTATCGTCTTTTATCGTCTTTTTTATCGACCTTGTTTCAAAGTAAAGCAAATGCAACATTCAGATCATAAATTCTGTTTTCTTGCTACTGTTAACTTTAAAGTATCAAACTGAGACGAAACAAAATGGAATTTCTTTGCAGAGTTTGCGAGCGTGATTGCTGTTACAAAAAACAACAAAGAAACTATTAAGTGGTGCAGAAACTTAATGCGTAAAATGTCTTTCTGAAGCACGTTGTATTGTAAGCTGTATCTAGTGCCCAGAGTAGAGCAAAAACAAGAATAAACCTGATGTTCTGTTGATAACCCGTTCCCAGTAGAACAGCAATCATGTACCGTCACCCGTTTTTTGCCGCCAGACCCGAAATTGCCGTTCATTAATATATAACGAAACAGATTACCTCTTGCTACTTCAGCATTATGCTCTTGTTGATGTCGATGCTATAATTTTCCAGTCAACATTCGTGTTCCTTTTTTGTTCCCCCTCTCCGTTTCCTTTTGTTCACCTTCACTCCTTGGCCACACGTCTCTTCCCCCCTCCTCGTACATTTCGTGTCATTTAGAGCGGCAACAAAAACAAACTCCACAGACGACAATAATAAATAATGTATTCCCCAGGGTATATTGTCTTCACTTGGCTCTGCACGGACCAACATACCGTAACACATACAAAGCTAAAAAGTGTGGATGGAGAAGAAGAATGGCGGATGGAAAGACACAAATAACACAGTCAGGGAAATACGGTTGAAGAACGGTCTTTAAAATTAGGAAACCAGTAAAAGATTCGAGCTTACTGGAAAGAAAAATTGTATCAATACTGTAACAAAATCTCTTATCGCTCCAGATCTGTTGTATACTTTCTCCACCACATTTGTGCCTACAAATAAATAAATAAATACAAATCTGCAATGTCATACCCTGGTACCATATTCTTTAACCGGGGCTTGTATTCCAAATTATCACATTTATTCTTATATCAAAATACAACAATTATTCCATTATTTTAGGATACTTTTTAACATAAATAACACTATACTAATATTAAACTAAAATTCCAACATTTATATTACTAATTATTTAAAAAATATGTTTTTTTTCTTTTTCTTTCTTTATAATATACTTAATCTAACTTCTCATTTATTTAATATATTTTCCTTTTCACAATCTCAAATTAACTTCCAATATTTCTTTTATTTGAATATATATACGATATACCTACAGTGTACATAATAGGTAGAGAAGGTGTTGTATTCCACCCAAAACTTCGAAGCAGAGATTTCACCGGGAAGATGTGTTTGAGACCTACTGAGTAAAAAAAGAAACAAACAAACGTGATTTTAGAAAAAGGGTCGTGTGTGTGTGTGTGGAAAGCATAACTCAAAAACGAAAATTTAGTTAAATGCCAAACTTGGTATTTAATTCCTTATCTTCCAAAGACGACACGGAGATTTTCAAAAAAATCCTCCAACCAAACTACCCTTTACATGGAAAAATGCCAAATTTTCGAAAAATGTAGGTTTTCTCAAAAATGGCTATAACAATTTCGATTAAAATGTCATATATTAAAGATGTTTACATACCAAATAAACTGTATATCTTACATTTTCTTGGAATAGGCTCTGAAGTCCTCTTCAATTTGAATTACTTTTGCATGACTGATAAATCGCAAGACAAAGACAAAAACTTCCTACACAAAAATGTAGATCTCGTCAAAAAACACAAAGTATGTGCTATATATATTTTTTGTTGTGGAGCTAACCACTTCCGAGATATTCCTTGTTATTGGTTACAATTTTAAAATACCTACACTCTTCTCAAACAGGAAGTCGTCCAAGTTTTTTTTTTATTTTACTCCTGGCCAAGCAAAGAAATTCAATAACGATCACATAACGACAGCTTTTAAAAATTTTCCTTCCACTTATAAGGAGCTAAGTAACTGTGTGGGTGTGTGTGGGTGGGTGTCTGTGGACAGCATAGCTCAAAAACGAAAAGACCGTTAAAAACCAAACTTGGTATTTAGGTTTTTGGTATCTTCCAAGGATGCGTCACGAAGATTTTCAAGAAAATCCCCCCCCCCCAAATACCCTTTACATTAAACTGTTTTCGAAAATTTTGTTTTTCTCAAAAATAATTCTGCTTTCAAGGAAGCAAGTAATAAGACTATTTCTGCTATTTTTTTCGATTAGCATGAAGTAAATAGAAGCATAAGCTTTTCAACAATAATTTGTTGCAGAGATGTAGAGAAAATCATGTGAATGGTACATATCATATTTTTTAAATTATTTTTTTAAATATTTAATATGTACTACAATAAACTAATGCTTTTGTGGTACAGTTTATTTGAATTTGGAGTGATTATTTATATTTTGATGTGATGTGTACGTAATGTCCTGTACCACCGTAGCGCGCCAAAAACTTATGGGCTGTCCTAATTGGGTGAGAAGTGGCATCCCTTGCGCAGAGAGCCGCAGTGGAGATGAGGTAGCGGCCATGAGCAACTCCTGACAACTACCTTTTTACTTTCTCTATACGTACTAAGTGTATAGAGAAGGTATTGCACTGCACCCAAAAATTCCATACCGAGATTTCACTGGAAATACATGTTTTAGGGTCCCCTGTATAAAAAAAAGCATTTTCAGAAAAGGTCCGTGTGTGTGTGTGTGTGTGTGTGTGTGTGTGTGAACACGATAACTCAAAAATACCAAATTTGATATTTAAGTTCAGTATCTTCCAGGGACGCGACACGAAGATTTTGAGAAAAATCCCCCCCACACCAAACTACCCTTTACATCGAACTTTTTTCGAACATTTTGATTTTCTCAAAAATAGCTCTAACGATTTTGATTAAAAGGTCGTATATTAAATATAATTAAGTGACAAAATGTATATCTTGAATTTTCTGGGAATAGCCTCTGAAAACTATTTTATTCTGGATCATTTTTACGGAATTTTGCATAACTGCTAAACCGTAAGATATGGACAAAAACTTACCACAGAGAAAATATAGAGCACATTAAAACACACAATTTATATTACATACATTATTTTCATGGAGTTGATCGTTTTTAAGATATCCCTTGCTTTTTGTTTCAGCTTTGAAAAACATACTTTTCTCATACAGGAATTTGTAAACTCCTATTTATATAAACAAAGGAACTTCAAGCACATAGCAAACAGCTTTTGACTCACTTTAACCTATGGTACTCCCTTGTTTCGTTTCTACTTACAAGGAAGCAAGTAATAAGACTATTTCTACTAATGTTTTCTCAATAAGCATGAAGTATATAGAAGCCTAAGCTTTTTAACAATATTTTTTGCAGAGATGTAGAGAAAGCCATGTGAATGGAACACATCAGATTTTTGGCTCTTCTTTTCTGTTAGTCTTTGGTAGTTTTGTCTAGTTGTCTTGCAGGGTGTGGGAGGGATCGAAGGGTAAGGAAGGTTCAGTGTGAGAATTTTCAGGAGTGTCTGATCTGGTTGTCTCGTCTACGTGGTTCATGTGATGTTCTTTGCCATCTAGGCGTGCGAGGAGTGAGACTGTGTGAGCGTGTTGCATCTCGTCAATTTGCTTGTGGACCTGAGAGATTCTGGAGTCGATTTTATAGTTCACTATCTTGTCCATTTTCTTGGCGAAGCTTTTTTGATGAAGCCAAGTTCTGCGTTGATATTTTTTTTCTTTCTTTTTGTAGTAGCGTTCATCTTTTATCTGTTAGTCTTTGGTAGTTTTTCTGTCAAGGATCTCGGTGTCTAGTTGCCTTGCAGGAAGTGGGAGGGATCGAAGGTTAGGGAAGGTTCAGTGTGAGAATTTTCAGGAGTGTCTGATCTGGTTGTCTCATCTACGTGGTTCATGTGATGTTCTTTGCCATCTAGGCGTGCGAGGAGTGAGACTGTGTGAGCGTGTTGCATCTCGTCAATTTGCTTGTGGACCTGAGAGATTCTGGAGTCGATTTTATAGTTCACTATCTTGTCGATCTTCTTGGCGAAGATTTTTTGATGAAGCCAAGTTCTACGTTGATATTCTCCAGCAGTTATTCTATAAGGGCAGTTTCTCATGTTTTAATGCTCTTTCCGCAGCGTCTCCTAAGTTCCGTTGACTGTTGGAATCTGTTACAGTTCTGTGTTGTGGTGCTGATTCTGGTTATTCTTCTGAATTTCTTGAAGAGCTAATGTGTTGGTGGACTTGTTGGGAGTTCTGTGTTGAAATGCTGAGTTGGCTGCATCAGTTTGGTGCTGACTGATTTGAGGGTTTTCTGCGAGAAGCTAGCTGCTGTGGATGGAGGTAGTAGTTGCTCGTTGGTGGTCTCTGCTCTCGGATATCTGGACTCACCCGTTGGAGTTACACAGTAAACGGGGCGGCGTGCCAGATTGAGGTTAGTACTGTGAGGTTAGCGACACCACAATAGTGACATCGGCTGTGCTGGTACTGGCAGCACTGGTGGCATCTGGCAGGCTTCAACATTGAGTAGGTATCTGATACAGTCCATCGGCCAAGATAGACCCTCCATCCCAGGAGGTTAGCCTGGCGAGTGTCGACGGTCCTCTGGCTGTGTGGATGCGATGGGCTTTGGTCAATGACGGTCAGCGGTTCTGTCCGCCTCTGTTGCGGAGATTCTGACGGATGATAGAGCGTAGCTAAGGTTTTTAAATATTTAGCAAAGGTGATTTTTACAGTATGGAGTTAGTTTCTTTTATTTATCTTGACGGGTGGTAATGGAGTGCTAGGCATGTTTTTTTTTTTTAATTTTTGTCACGTGTAGCTTTTGTAATGAGGGTTTAGTTTTTGCTATTTTATCACTTTTTTGCTCCATTGTTCGAAATTGGTTTATAGATTAAGCAAAGCAGATTTTCATTTACCTCAACATCGATCGTAAACATTAATCATCATCATGCCATCTCATTCCGCCGGTGCTCCATCATCATTCATGTATCATCAGCGTCACCGCCTGCGGTGCCATAAGTAGTTAAAGCGGGCGTTAAATACTACCAAAAAAAATCATCACCCGGCAGCTGGCGGTTGACTGCCCGCACTATTGCAGAGCGGCACGGCCCAAAGTGTTTTCTGTTGCCAGTGAGCGTGAGTGGCTGCTCTACTGTCACTGGTGGTTCAATTTCCTTCGAGGCTGCATTGGTGGTGGACCCTGCTACAGTCGGATGCTGAGCGGCAGTGGCATTTCCACATGCTTCCTGTTGAGGTCTTTCTTCTGCTACGACGTTCTTTTACCACTGCGAGGCCAACAGGTCGCCCGAATTTTCTCAGGCAGAGAGTAATCGCCACGGCATATCTTGCGGATTTACTCGCGCGATGCAATTTTGTCGTAACTGTTGAAAAGCAGTTGTTTGTTTCAGTTGTGCTATCGGAGCGAGTCGGTGATGCTCCGTGGATGGTCACCTAGCCAAACAGTGGCCATGCTCGACGCTTCTTAACGTGCGCAGACGCTTGCGGTCTGTCAAATAATGCAGTGTCATCTAGCGGGGAAATTCTTTTATAGCTGTTGATAACGTAACAAGACATCTACAGAAGTAGAAGTCATTATGGGCACATGTACATTACTTAAAGGTGTGGCAATGCCATGTTTTGAAGTAGTGCGTCCGTCAACCGCACACGTGATCATTATATTTCCCCGATTTTCATTATATCTACAAAATTCCAATGACTTAGCCTGTCCACCCCCTCCCCCGACATTCCCTGACTTTCAATTTAAGTATGAATCCTTTTATTGTTATTGTAATTGTAACTGTAACAATGAGAGTGCAAGGCGGCTGGGAGAACATGGCAGTAAGAGCATCTTCTAACCTGAACATTAAATAGAACATTGTCCAACTTAACGGGATGCTCAATGAACAGGGGCACATGTTTCTGTTGCACTTCTGTAAACGTTAAATAACATTCAGTTGAAATAAAATACATATGTGTCCGACTTACCAACTGTCACTGCTTTTTGAAAAAGTATGTTAAAACACGCTGCTTGATATTTTTACTTTCTCTATACGCACTATGTACAGTGTATAGAGAAGGTATTGCACTCCACCAAAAAATTCGATACCGAGATTTCACCGGAAATATATGTTTTAAGGTCCCTAATATCCAAAAAATGCATTTTCACAAAAAGGTCCGTGTATGTGTGTGTGTCCGTATGTCTGTGAACACGATAACTCAAAAACGAAAAGTAGCTAAAATACCAAAGTATTTAAGTTTAGTATCTTCCAGGGATACGACTCGAAGATTTTGAGAAAAATCCCCCCACCCCCAACTACCCTTTACATGGAACTTTTTTTCGAAAATTTTGATTTTCTCAAAAATGGCTCTAACGATTTCGATTAAAATTTCGTATATTAAACATATTTACCTGAAAAATAAAATGTATATCTTGAATTTTCTAGGACTAGCCTCTGAAGAGTAGTTTATTCTGGTTCAATTTTACGGAATTTTGAATAAATGCTAAACCGTAAGAGATTGACATAAACTTACTACACAAAAAATGTAGAGCACGTTAAAACACACAATTTATGTTATATAAAATTTTTTCGTGGAGTTCGCCGTTTTTGAGATATTCCTTATTTTTGGTTTCTGCTATGAAAAACTAATATTTTG
Source organism: Hymenopus coronatus (assembly GCA_030762935.1). Taxonomy (NCBI): domain Eukaryota; kingdom Metazoa; phylum Arthropoda; class Insecta; order Mantodea; family Hymenopodidae; genus Hymenopus; species Hymenopus coronatus. The sequence goes on from CM060895.1 coordinate 37,135,922, forward strand.
CTCACTTTAACTTATGGTAGTCCCTTATTTCGCTTCTACCTACAAGGAAGCGAGTAATTAGACTATTTCTGCTATTTTTTTTTCTGATTAGCATAAAGTAAATAGAAGTATAAGCTTTTTAAGAATAATTTGTTGCAGGGATATGGAGAAAGTCATGTGAATGGTACACATCAGATTTTTTTTAATTCTGACAATACTACTTAATTCTCAACACTTTGTTCTAGTTAATGTAAAAGTTCAGTCATGTGTGTGCAGATGCATAATTCTCCAATGAGCTCAAGAGCTCGTTGATGGGTGGGCGGATATTCAGGAACAGAAATCAAATCAGTTCATCTGAAGATTGTTCTTCATTCTTGTGTTCGGTTGACAAAACCCCCAATGAGTGCTCAACTTTAACCACACAAAAAACAAAGCGGGTGCAAATGCCAGGAATTAGAACAACCAGTTCACAATTTCAAAGAAAACTCCCCCTTTCATTCAAATGTGCTAATAATTACAAGGTCACAGTAACAGTCAATATTTACCTCACTCAAATTTACCCTCAATGCAGCTATAAAAGAACCAAAGGAGAAATTCCAGGAATGAAGAAACAGGTTAATGTTGTAAAGAAAACCCCTTATTATTAAACTGGCAAAATATTTTGCAACGGTCACACCTGCTCCTCGTTATGTCTAATTATTACTTTCTCTACACGTACTATGTACATTTTCCGGTGAAATATCGTTATCGAATATTTGGGCACAGAAACTAAAATGGTAGTTTAAATAATAACCTTTAGAGAGGGGTTGCGACAATGTCTTATCTTAAAATTCAATTTCTAACTGCATATCTTCATATACCCAAGGTCGCGGGTTCAAACCCGGCTGAGGAGGGTGAATTTTTTCTGGTGTAAAAATCTTTAGCAGAGCTAAGGAAACAAAACCGTTGGTCCGTTGCCGTAGATTTCGTTTCGTTTCGTAATCGGCTTACCCTCCCCGTATTTGTAGAACTAACATCCCCCCCCCCTAGGACTTACAAACTAATGCCTAGGGGTCAGAAAGCTGTCGGGGAGCCAACGGCATGAAACCACAGAATGGAGAACCTGTTATTAGGGGTCGGCCCGCATGAACATGAAGTGGATGTTATAAAACGTAAGCGAAGTTGATGATTGGAAAGGCGATGATGGAGCAATTGGTGGAATGAGTGGCGGGGGAAACCGGAGAAACCCCGAGGCAGGCGCATGGGGATCGAACCCGGGCCGCCGAGATAGGAGGCGAGCGGTCTAACCACCCTACCACGATGCCGCCTGTCGTACATTTACGACTCGTAAAAAAACCTCTAACTTGATAAGAGGCTTCCGAGCAAAATTAAGCGGTCTTTCACGCCCAGTATTGATAGGACGCTGAGAACCGCAGCAGTTAAAGAGCGTCCATAAATAAAAAATCGGATGTGTTCCGTTCACATGACTTTCTCTATATCTCTGCACCAAATTATTGTTAAAAAGCTTATGCTTTTATTTACTTCATGCTAATCGAGAAAAAAATATCAGAAATAGTCTTATTACTTGTTTCCTTGTAAGTAGAAGCGAAATAAGGGAGCACCATAGGTTAAAGTGATGGTCAAAAACGGGTTGCTATGTGACTGAAGTTCCTTTGTTTGTATGGACACGAGTTCACAAAGTCCTATATGGGAAAATTATGTTTTTTATTGTTGAAACCAAAAACAAGGAATATCTAAAAAACAATCAACTCCACGAAAAAAATGTTTATAACATACATTGTGTGTTTTAAAGTACTCTACATTTGTTGTGTGGTAAGTTTTTGTCCATCTCTTACGGTTTAGCAGTTATTCAAAATTCCGTAAAATTGATCCAGAATAAAGTAGTCTTCAGAGGCTATTCCCAGAAAATTCAAAATATAAATTTTATTTTTCAGATATATACCTTTAATTTACGATATTTTAATAAAAATCGTCACAGCTATTTTTTAGAAAATCAAAATTTTCGAAAGAAATTCCATGTAAAGGGTAGTTTGGAGTGGGGGGATTTTTTTCAAATTCTTCGTGTCGCATCCCTGGAAGATACTAAACCTAAATACCAAGTTTGGTATTTTCCCGACTTTTCGTTTTTGAGTCGTGTTCACAAACACACGGACACACACACGGACCTTTTTCTGAAAATACTTTTTTTTTTGGATACAAGGGACTCAAAAACATATATTTCCCGTGAAATCTTGGTATCGAATTTTTTGGCGGAATGCAATACTTCTCTATACCTATGTACATAGTACGTAAAGAGAAAGTAAAAAAACTCCATTTCCATATTTTCTATCTGCACATAGGTTTTAATCTATCATGTTGAACTTTTTCTCCGTTTAGTTTAAAACTGTTTTGTAATTTGGATTGAAACTTCTGTTGCAAATGTTACTTTGCTGGAAAATGACACAGCAAGAGCAATCAAATCAAAGTTTAAGAGGACGCTAATGACTAAGCTTTCTTTATTCATAAGTAGAGAGGAAAGCAAATACTCGCATCAGTGACGTTAATGGCCGACAATCCTAGAGTTGTGCGAGTTTTTGTAGAAGGAGAAACAAATTATAGTTTGTGTGTGTTGTTTGATTGCTCTCTAAACTGCAGTAATTCTTGTAGCACGCACACCTCGCCTGCACGCTACGTGCACCACCCCCCATATCCATCAATAATTCACCGTGTCCACGACTACCTTCTCCAAAGCAGGGCGAAGAAATATTAGTTAACCTGCGAGCAAAGAAACTATATTTATCATTCTGTAACCACGCGGAAAATTACAAATCGACTGTTCCCCTTACTTTTAAAATCCTGGCGCCTTGATTAACAGAAGATATATGAAGAACTCTTGAAACAGTCAGAAACAAATCAGCGAGAACTTTTGAAGAGTAGCTGGAAAAGAGTATTTTACTTTCTCCAAACGTAGTGTATAGAGAAGGTATTGCACTCCACCAAAAAATTCGATACCCAGATTTCACCGGAAATATATGTTTTAGGGTCCCCTGTATCCAAAAAAAAAGTATTTTCAGAAAAAGGTCCATGTGTGTCCGTGTATCTGTGAACACGATAACTCAAGACCGAAAAGTCGATAAAATACCAAACTTGGTATTTAAGTTTAGTATCTTACAGAGATGCGACTCGAAGATTTTGAGAAAGATCCCCCCGCCAGAAATTACCCTTAACATGGAGGTTTTTTCGACAATTTTGATTTTCTAAAGAATGGCTCTAACGATTTTGATTAAAATAGCATATATTAAAGATATTTACCTGACAAATAAAATGTATATTTTGAATTTTCTGGGAATAGCCTCTTAAGATTACTTTATTCTGAGTGAATTTTACAGAGTTTTGCATAAGTACTAAACCGTAAGAAATGGACAAAAGTTTATCTCAGAAAAAATGTACACAAAATTTTGTTGTACTTTACATTTTTTTCGTGGAGGAGATCGTTTTTGAGATATTCGTTTTTTTTCGTTTTAGCTTCGAAAAACTTAACTTTTCTCATACAGGATTTTGTCAACTCCTATCCATACAAATAAAGGAACTTCAGTCACATAGCAACCAGCTTTTGACTATCACTTTAACCTATGGTATCCCCTTATTTCTCTTCTACTTACAAGGAAACAAGTAATAAGAGTATTTCTGCTAATTTTTTTGTCAATTAGCATCTGTTACGGTTTAGTAGTTATGAAAAATTCATCCAGAATAAAGTAGTCTTCAGAGGCTATTACCAGAAAATTCAAAATATACATTTTATTTGTCAGGTACATAACTTTAATATACGATATTTTAATCAAAATCGTTAGAGCCATTTTTTAGAAAATCAAAATATTCGAAAAAAGTTCCATGTGAAGGGTAGTTTGGGGTGGGGGGGATTTTTCTCAAAATTTTCGTGTCGCATCCCTGGAAGATACTAAACTTAAATCCCAAGTTTGGTATTTTACCGACTTTTCGCTTTGGAGTTTTCGTGTTCACAGACACACGGACACGGACACACGGACCTTTTTCTGAAAATACTTTTTTTTTTATACAGGGGACCCTAAAACATATATTTCCGGTGAAATCGCGGTATAGAATTTTTTGGTGGAGTGCAATACCTTCTCTATACACTATGTACATAGTGCGAATAGAGAAAGTAAAAAGATCTACATGTTTTGTGTAATAAGCTATTGTTATCACTAACGGTTTAACAGTCATGTAAAACTTATCCCGAATGAAACAGTCTTCAGAGACAATTCCCAGAAAATTCAAGATATAAATTATGTTTATCACATAAAAATCTTTATTATATGATATTAAATCAAAATCGTAAGTCGTTTTTGAGAAAACGAACAATTTCGAAGATTCTTTCATATATAGGGATAGTTTGGGGTGGTTACATTTTCTTGAAAAGCTTCGTGTTGTAACCTTAGACAAAATTGAACTTAATTATCAAGTTTCGTATATTTTAACCGACTTTTCGTTTTGAGTTATGTTGACCACACACACACAACCCTTTTTCTAAAAATGCTTCTATTTTACTTCTCTATACGTACCATGTACGTATTGTATAGAGAAGGTATTTTTGCACCCAAAAATTGATTACCGATATTTTACTGGAAATACATGTTTTGAGACCCCTGAATCCAAAACAGCAGTTCTAGAAAAATGTTCGTATGTGTGTGTGTCTGTGGGTAACATACCTCAAAGACGAAAAATCCGTTAAATACAAAACTTGGTATTTAAGTTTGGTATCTTCCAAGGACGCGACACGAAGATTCTCAAGAAAATCCCCCCACCCCAATTCCCCTTTAGATGGAATATGTTTAGAACATTTTGACCTTCTGAAAAATGTTTCTTAGCGATTTTGATTAAAGTACCGTATGTTTAAGATAGTTTTATGACAAACGAAATGTATATCTTGGATGTTCTGGGTATAGCCTCTGAAGACCTCTTCATTCTAGATGACTTTTGTATAACTGGCAACCTGTAAGAGATATAAAAAAATTTACTACACAAAAAAAAATTCGATTAAAACGCACAATTTATGTTATGTACATTTATTTTGTAGAGCTAACCGTTTTCGAGATATTCCGGATTATCAGTTTCAATTTTATCACTTAAACTTTTCTCAAACGGAAAAATATCTTTCTTCTCGTTTCTCATTTATTTACTCCTGGAAAAAAACAGATTGGAATTTTAATTGCTTCACATAGGGAACAGCTTTTAAAGGCCGAGACTATCGCTTTAGCCTGTGCATTTTCTTATTTCCCTCCTACTTCCAAGGGAGATATTAATAATTCTACTTATGTTTATCTTTATTAGCATGATGTAGATAGAAGACTAAGCTTTTTAACAATCATTTGTTACATAGATGTAAAGTCATGTGAATGAAACTCAACAGATGTTTTTTAAAAAGTTTAGTTCCAGTGAAATTTCGGCAGCGATTTTGTTTTTGGTGGAATGCAATACTTTTTCTATCTAAATGCTATAGGCTAAGTAGACGAAGTAAATAAACAAACAAATAAACCCCAAGCTCTAAATGTCTCTATCTCTACATCAACTCCAATTCGCAAGAGGATTTATGTTTTAGAATGCTGTGTTATGAATTGTTATATTTTCCAGGAGTCCATGTCATTAAATAAATGTGGTACAAGCAGTTATAAACGATAGAGTGCAAAATCAGAGCAGTTAAATATTGGATGAGAATCGTTCACGGAAATCAATCTCCAATTAGGGCAGTCTGCTACCGTGAACAGTTGCGAATGGAAGGTAATTCGACGTGGGCATCAACATTAAAGAAAGGGTTGGAAACCATTGGGATGGTGGGGCAGGCAAACAGGCGGAGTATTTGGAGAAAAATTAAGAACCGCCTCTGTGATATTGACAGACAGCAAATAATTGCGCAATGCACAGAGAAGGTGTCATTAGAAGTACAGGCTGGGCTAAAATCGGAATGGGGTATGAAGCAATACATCAAAACAGGTACCAAACTCATTAGAGAGGGGCTCGCGTGGATTAGATTAGGAGCATGGAGGAGCACGAAAATTTCTGACGAGAATGGTACGAAAATCTGTCCCATTTGCGAGGAGGAAGACTCGTGGACTCGCATCTTGGCAAGATGTAGGGGTACGGAGGAATGGCGGGAAAAATATTTACTGCCGTTCTTTACCAGAGCTTGTTGGACGCTACTGGCAGGCACGGAAAACATGGACGGGCTAGGTAAATTTATACTTAAGGCAAGACAGCCGAGATCTGAGGAGGCTGCCAATAGAGATGGGGGGGGGGGGATTAATAAGATGAACTAAACAAAAGTGACTACAATGTTATATTATGTCATACTTAGGTCACTGTTGTGCTATGGTTTTATATATGGTGTATATATTATGTGTATATATTTCTTTTAAGTGTAATTATCTATTATAAGAAGGTGCATTTATGAAGGTGTACTCTGTGCTGTAAATTTAAATTGCTATATTTGAATATCTTTGTATTTTTATTTTCGGGTTCACTCTTAATTCTTTATTGTTGTTTTAATATAGCTCTTCACTGTGCATTACCTTTGTCTTTTATTTTCGTGTTTGCTCTTTTAATTCTTTGTTGTTGTTGTTTTTATACTGCTTTTAGATTGTATTACAAAAGCACGTATGGTCTGTGGACCCGTGCGATTGTTGAAATTCTATGTATGATATTGCTATGTCAATAAATACACTTATTCATTCATTCAGTTATAAACAAATACAAATGTCTGAAGTAATATTTCCTCAAAACGTAAAATATGAAGCATTTATTACATTTTCCGTAGCTGTAAAGAGGCATTACATGACTATTTCATTCATGGTTATTTGATTACTTTATGCTGTGTGTCATAATACATTTGTCAATAAAACGTTCCATTTATCAAATAGTGACATCACGAAACATCAGTATCTAGTATTTACCCGCCAATATTCTCTGCACTCAGATATTATATTTGATCAAAGCAAAAGGTACAAGCTAAATATTTACATAACGATAACAAACCAAGGGAGACTTTATTGAACTAAGGAAAGATATTCGATTGTCTCTTGAATAAAGACAAGCTGCTATAAAAGTGTAACAAAAGAAAACGCTAGTTTATTATTAAACAATAATGTTTATATTATGTTCTGCACCGGGTGATGCGGAGCCGTATGTCTTTTGTAGCGCAAGGTTGGTGGATACTGCCTTCATTGTTCGTATTCTATTTTATCGACGTCTAAATCGAGTCTTTGGTTTGGATAATAATGTGATATTGAAGCAAAAGTTCTATGCCATTTACCATTACAGTTTTTACTTTCTCAAGTATTTACTACAATAAGTAGACGAAGTATTGTATTCCCCAAAAAATCGAATCGTGATAACACCTTATTTTGAGGTCCCTGAAACCACAACAAGCATTTCATGAAAAATGGTTCTGTGTGTGTGAATGTATCATATCTGGTATATACTTTTTTTTTAAATACTGATATCAAGTTAATCATTCTGAACACATATTTGGTAATATAATCTAAGTTTACAATTCATTTATTAATTGCTATGCCAACAAGCACTTTAAGTACTTGCAGTAAAAGTTTGAGGGGTCATTAACACTTACAATACAATTAGGAAATGAGCAACGCTCAGGACATGTGCTACTTCAATTAAAGAACCTATTGCAAAATTCATTAACCTAAAAATATATAAGAAGGCTTTGTCCACATAATTTAGATGTAACCTTTCATTTGTTCACTTTGAGAATTCATTTTTTAATTTCAATAAGATATTGAAAAGCAATTTTGATGTATTATTATGTTTCTTTACAGTTGTTTCAAGCATTTCAAAAAGTAATTGGCTAACCACGAACTGCAAGTCACTTATCGGATCTGGAATGTTTGGGAAAACTTGCGGACCTCGTATTCCCAATATGCATTCTCGACTTAAGTATAACTTACAGTTCTTAGTGCGTAATATACGTAGTATATAGTTAGTTGCAGTGCAAATGCATCATTTCCAATTTCATGTCATCACGTACATTAATAGGTTACAGTGAAGCCATTAGACAGCATACTATGTAGTTGTTTTTCTGACCGACGCTTATTACAGAATAGGTTTTTAGCTCAACAACTTCTGAATCGCATTTTGCAAGTTAAGCATATTATCAGGAGACTGGCCTACAGGTCAGACGGTACTGCACCTGTCTACTGTAAAAGAGGTCCCGGGTTCGATTCCGGCCGGAGGGCAGAAATTATTCTTTAGTCCCGATTATTCCCTATCCTCCCCGAAGTCTGGAAGTATGAATGCGAGTGTCGAGTGTGTGTGTATATGTATATATACAGGGTTATTCAAAAAGAAAGAACAGATTTCAAACATTTATTGCTTCCAAACTGCAAAAGATAGAAACGTATTTCCGACTAGGGAGAAAGAAAAATTTACAACTTTATAACACCTTGTGTTACACAGCATATGTCAAAACAGTGGCTCATTTCTTGCCACACACGAAGCAGATGGTCTCCAGTTATCGAATTCACAGCTTCAACAATTCGATGTTGTAGATCCCCAGGAGTGTCAGGCATAGGAGGGATAAAAACACGGTATTTTACGTAACCCCATAGATAAAAATCACACGGAGTGAGATCTGGAATCCTGGGAGGCCACCGGCGATGAAGTTGATCCGCTCCTCCTCTCGCAATCCAACGTCCTGCAAACGTGTTATTCAAGTAACGTCGGACGTGGTAAGAGAAATAAGGTGGGGCACCATCTTGCATGAAAAACTTTCATTGGAAAACATTAATCGTTGAGTAAAAGTGTCTTCTTCCACATCTTCTAACACGCCAATGTACAATTCGTACCTTTTGTTGTGGTCGTCAGAATTCAATGCTTGCAATAATTGCAGTTTGTATGGCTTCAGGTGCAGACGATGTTTTAGAACTCGCCATACCGTTTGTTGCTTGCTCGTGATGTGGATTTCTTTGGGATCCTTTCGTATATTGTACAATTATGCTCGACATTCGAGTCCGATGTGCGAGGACGTCCCGTGCTTTTCCTTTTGCATATGTAATCATCTGAATTTTCTATGCCACTCGTAAATTACCTTGTGACGCGGCGATTGTTTATTAAATTGACGGCAAAAAGCTCGTTGAACTGCAACAATGGACTCTAGTTTTGCTAATTGCAGCACACAAAATGATTTCTCTTGTGGTGTCGCCGCCATTTCACTAAAGACATACAACAATAAACAACAGCGCCAATACAGCCGTGATTGGAACTTCTACTCCCAGCGCTGTTTCAATTATAAACTTTTCTCTCTCAATAAATGCTGGAATCATGCTTCTCTCTTTCGTAGTTGGAAGCAATAAAAGTTTGAAATCTGTTCTTTCTTTTTGATTAATCCTGTATATATGCGCGATTAATGAATAAAATAAAAGATAAACAGAAAACCCAATGACATCAGTACACGAGTAATCACCATTGTCGATAGGCAATATGTTCTTAAGGGAAATACTGCCGATAGAACCACACACTTAAAGGGGAGTATAAGTATGAATGGAACGATAATTTTCTCCCCCACCCTCCTTATTAATATTCGGGGTGCAAACTCCTCGTTCATTAGGAGAGAATAAATGAATTAATACTGCGGGAGATGCTATATGCTTAAATTACAGTTATTGAGATCCTTTATTTTTGGTTTTGGCAAGGCTGTAATATAGTAGTGACGCTAGAGGGAAAGACCATGAAGGCTGCGGAACAGAGAAGAACTGGGAATTGTAACGGAACAGCCACAAAGAATAATCAAGTCGGCGCTTTCCTCTGGATCGGAAGGACATGCTGGTGTGTCGATGAGATAAAGATGTTGAGGGCAGTATCCACGATGACGTTGCAACCGAATCAATGTAGTGAGATGTCGGAGAAGTAGGAAATCTTGGGAACTTCTTCCTGGATGCTGGCGTAAGCCTTTCCTTTTGATATTTTGGAAAGCATCCAGACATCATTCCAGCATTAGTATTTAGAGTTTGTTGAAAGTCTGTGTATGAGAGTCTGATAGCTTGGAATGTACCCTCATGTTTAACCAGGGGATCAACTACCTCGTTGTGATGTAACCTGCATGACCTATAATTCAAAAGAAGTGATGATGATGATTTGCGTTTAAGGGCGCTGAACTACAAAGGTTATTAGCGCCGTCAGAAAATAAAATCTCGGCTAAAACCAGAAATAAAAACCAGCTTTAAAAGAAATCAATAAAAAAACCGCAAGAAACCAGGAATAAAAAAAAAACACTATTAAAATAACTCGGAGAATAAAAAGACAGCTAAAGTGACATATATAATCTGTATAAATAAAACAATGGAGAGAAAAGGTTGTCAATATGATTAAAACGGAGGCCGCAAAATGTCAAAGGTGATGATAGATTGAAAAGCCTCACTCACTACTCCATTGTCTGCCGTCAATACTTATGAAATTAATATACTTTAATGTCACTTTATGTCACTTGGGATAACAATTTAAAAACTTCATCCACCGCTCCGGTATCATCGGCCAGGACCCCCGAAACCCTGACCTGCAGTTGCTGAGTGGCTCGTAATAGTGCTGGACGAGCACACTCTACCAAGAAAGCGCCTCGCCGCAGAGCGGACAGATAGATGGAGGGTCCTATTGGAATAATTGTATATGAGTAAAAACGCAGCGGCCTCGAACTAAAATAACCTCCTCACGGTCAGATAGACGTGAGGAAGTCGCCCAACGCAATGCAACGAGTAAATGGCAGGCAGAGGGCAGCCCGACGGAGTGTTAGTCGTGTTCCTATTCTTGCAAGAATTTCACAACGTAATGACGGAAATGTGGGTTTTGCAGGATGGCGGATGAATATGAGGTTGGGGAGTAACAGGAGGTAGCAAGTGTGCTCCTCAAAGGTTGCCATCATGGTGCAATGGCCCTTGTGCACCGCTGGTGTAATTATTTTACAACATATTTATATTGGGGTTGAAATTTGGAAGTCCAAGCAACTCTTGAAGGAGTGTAAAGAGCTTAGCCGTAGCAGCTGTTTGGAGGTGCTCTTTCGTTACCGGGGATGCCCGCAAGCCATGCGGGGAAGCCGGTATTGCCTGAAGCGGCGGTTTCTGGGATTAAATCCTCAAGAGACCTAACGAGGGCGCTCCGATGGAATGGTAAACCTTCGTTGAATTTTATTGCCCGACGTCTAATCTCGTCCTCCAGGTATGGTAGACCAAAGGCTTCTTGCAGGAGTCTTGTAGGAAATCCTAGAGGCAACAGCAGATTGGAGTCTGTCGCTAAGCCCCAGATCTCGCAGCCGTAGATTAGCAAGGGGACTATTAGGGCCCTCAAAAGGCGCAACTTAAGGGGAACCGGCATCATGGACTTCAGCATCGGGTACAAGGAGGCCGCAGCCCCAGTGCCCCGACACCTCAGTTCCCTGATGTGCTCTCCAAAAGTGATGACCTCAAGCTTCACCCCCATGTAGGTGATGGTATTCGTCCATTCAATCCTTCGTCTGAAGTATGTGAATGAAAGGAAGTTTGCGGGAAAGCGGCGCTTAGTGAAGAGGATAACGTGGTTTTTCTCCGGGATGATGTACAACCACCAACGCTGGTACCACTCTTAGAGGAGGCGGAGGAAGTCACCCAGTGTATAAGAAGCTCCTTCGCCTCCCTAAGTTTGTTGCCGCGGAGAACGGACCACTCCATGCCAGCATGAAACTACCAATCTTTACGCAGCAAGCCTCAAGTCTTAGGCCGGAACACAGTTAATTGCTATACTGAGCGCAGTGGATGCCTTCTTTGCCGCCAAATCCACCAGTTCATTCCACGGCAACCAACGTGTCCAGGAACCCAGACGCACTCCACATTTATACCCGAAGCATGCAAAATGTGGAGGGCGTCCTGAATGCGCTGCACTAGAGGATTGTACAGCTCAAGGGAGTTGCTCAGAATAAGGCAGTCACTCAAGTTTCGACGGCGAATATACAGAATGGCTTGGTAAATAGCGTACAGCTCTGCAGCAGAGGAAGTGAAATCGCTGCGCCGTTTCAGGTGCAGAATATTGGTGTATTATTTTCTCTGCCCCACAGAGATTGTTCCAACTTTATGGTGCCCTCTTGGCATCTGTTAATATAAACAACTTCGGAAAGTGCCAAGACAGCCAAGCCAGTATTGTAAGACTGCGCGGCTGGCATAAAACTCGGCAGTATAGTTGGAGGCCTCCACGGGAAGGCTGACATGGTTTTACAGAAGCTACACAAAGCTCTCTACGAAATATCGCTTAGGTATTACGAAAAGTGCCGTTGCTTCACATATCATTCAAAAAAGGAATACAGATGCAATAAATCTCAAATTAATGTCTTGGAGAATCGCACTTGGTCCGGGGCTGTGGGTTGCGGAAAAATGTGTTTTAAAGAATAAATCACACCCTACGCTTGTTTTACAATTATGACAACGACTAGATTAATATGCCAAACAAAACATGCCTTCAAGAAAAAAAATATGTGTTCCATTCATGACTTTCTCTAGCTGTTCCACATATAAAAACTATGCTTACAAAATTCTTTTATCTGCATCAAGCCAATCGAGATAAACATTACCAGAAGTTGGGTTAGTACTTGCTTCCTTGTAACAGAAGGAAAATAAGTGAACTAAAGCAAGTCAAATATTTTAAAAGCTGATCATTATTTATTTAATGTTGTAATATTATGTATTTCAACCTGGTTTGCTATATCGGAGATCAATGAAATAGATGAAATGAAGCTCAAATTATCTCGGGGTCCCTGAGCTTAAAGTTACGAACATTCGTCTTCTCAGGATAAGGTAAAACCCAGGAAAAAAATGCTTATCAGAGTAACTCACCCCAAACGAGATTCGAACTCGTAACATCTTGAATGCTGAATGTGAGGCAGACACGCTAACTCCCACACTACCGAGGCGGACTGCTGTTGATCATGTGGAACAATTGCAGTTCGGTTCACTTTACATGCTCAGCAGTTAAATCAAAGAGACAAAAAGAAAAGCGACTGTGGCGCCGCAGGCGATGCCATTGGTGATATATGAAATGAAGATGGAGCACCGGTAGAATGACATGGTGGAGGAAATCGGAGAAAGCACGCCCCTGCACCGCTTTGTCCACCACAAATTTCACACGCGGTCCCTTGGGTCGTCTAGGTGAGAGGCGACTCGGCCTCGGCGCGGCCGAAGACGACTTCCCATTTGAGAAAAGTTACGTAGTTTAAAATTGAAACTAATAACCAGGAATATCTCAAACGGTCAACTCTACACAAAAAATGTATATGACATAAAATAGGTGTTTTGACGAGAACTACATTTTTGATTATAACCTAACCTTTTGTCTATCTTCTACGGTTTACTGGTTATGCAAAATTCATCCATAATAATAAAGAGATCTTCAGTGCCTAGTCCCAGAAAAATCAAGATACACATTTTATTTGTAATGCAAATATCGTTAATATGAGCCATTTTAATCAAAATCGTTAGAGCTGTTTTTGTGAAAATCAACATTTTTTATAAATGTTCCATGTTATGGGTAGTTGGAAGATACTGAACTTTCCAAGTTTGGTATTTAACGGGCTTTTTGTTTCTGAGCTGTACTTCACACACACACACACACACACACACACACACACACACACACACACACACACAGTATCGAACTTTTGGGTGGAGTATAATACCTTATCTACCTACTGTGTACATTATACATACATCCTAGAGAAAGAAAAAATTTGTTCATTCAGTTTCTCCGTCCAGCTGACATATGACACTAGCTGGACAAGATGGTTTGCTATATTTCTGGTAAATCAATGCAATTTTGTTGAAACTTGAATGCAAATTTTAGAGCCTATAAGGGGGAACCTGCATGGAAAGACATATCCAAATGATTATTAAAGCCATTATACTGTGGGAGGAATGATCACTCGGAAAAAATAAGAAATAGGGAACAGAAAACATACATAGGTAAATGTTCCTTCGCAAATAGAACAATAAACGAATGGAACAAAATACCTGCAGATTTACTGGAGACTTTGCCTCAAAGTGTAAATAGTTTTAAAAAGAGACTAAAGAAGAGTGATTTATAGTCAGGATAGTAAATAGAAATATTGCGTTATTATTACTGTTGTTACAATTATGTATATATTAGTATACTATGATGTCATTGGCATTTTAACAGGGTATTACTCACGTTATTGTTATTTAACTCAATTGTATTGTACTACATTGTATTATTACATTGACAGCGCTGCCATCGGGCCACGCCCTAAGCAGTGAAATAAAGTATCCCTCCCTCCATCCCTCCATCCATCCATCTAATACAGGACGGTGAATTGGCTATTCCTTTCTTGTATTTAACGTGTATTTTACATTTTCACTGAATGCTGATCATTCTTCTTGGACAGTCAAGTGATAATTGCTACAGATGACATCACAGGATAGCAACCTAGTTAAATTGGAATCAATGAAATCCAAGCTTTCGGCCATCTTAACTCTGTGGTCTTCATCAAGATGGTCGAAAGCTTAGATTTCTCTGATTCCAATTTAACTCGGTTGCTATCCTGTGAAGTCATCTGTAATAATAAACACCAGAAGGCTCCAAATCTTTAGTGATAATTGTCTTCGCAGTTGATAATTGTTTCCAAATTAACTTTTTACAATTCTCAAATTATGCAGCTCAGGTAAAACTACTTCTTGTACAAATTTCCAGGTATCAATCACAAGTTACAGTGTCATTGAAAAAAAATCTGATGTGTTCCATTCACATGACTTTCTTTACATCTCTGCAACAAATTAGTTTTGGAAAGCTTATGCTTCTATTTACTTCATGCTAATCAACAAAAAATTAGCAGAAATAGTCGTATTACTTGCTTCGTTGTAAGTAGAAGGGAAATAAGGGAGTAGCATAGGTTAAAGCGATAGTCAAAAGCTGGTTGCTATGTGATTGAAGTTCCTTTGTTTGTATGGACAGGAGTTGACAAATTCCTGTATGAGAAAAGTCAAGTTTTTCGAATCTGAAGACAAAAATAAGGAATATCTCAAAAACCATCAACACCACGAAAAAAATGTATACAACATGAATTGTGTGTTTTAATGTTCTCTATATTTTTGTGTGGTAAGTTTTTGTCTGTCTCTTACGTTTAGCAGTTATGCAAAATTCCGTAAAATTCACTCGGAATAAAGTAGTCTTCAGAGGCTATTCCCTGAAAATTCAAATTATACATTTTATTTGTCATGTAAATATCTTTAATATACGGTATTTTAATCAAAATTGTTAGAGCTATTGTTTAGAAAATCAAAATTTTCGAAAAAAGTTCCAAATTGGTATTTTACCGACTTTTCGTATTTGAGTTATCGTGTTCACAAACACACGGACACACTGATACACACGGACCTTTTTCTGAAAATACTTTTTTTGGCTACAGGGGACCCTAATCATATATTTCCTTTGAAATCTCGGCATCGATTTTTTTGGTGGTGTGCAATACCTTCTCTATACACTATGTACATAGTACGAGTAGAGAAAATAACTAGCCCACTTGCTCAAGGGACTTTTGGAACATCCGGTATAAATGCCCAGTTTCTGAGTCGTGTGGTTCTAGACTAGTCAGATTCCTAATTGTTTCAGTCAAATGTCGTTACAACGAATTTCGAGTATCTTTGAAATTCATTTCGTATTATGGAAATTACGTTAAATCGGTAATTTAGCCCGTATGGACAATGTATAGTGACTAGAGAAGATATTGATTCCACCCAGAATTTCGATACCGAGATTTCACCGGAAATATGTTTTGAGGTCCCCTGAGTCCGTATGTGTCTGTCTGTCGATAAGATTAAAAGTCGGTTAAATACAAAACTTGGTATTTAAGTTCAGTACCCTCCAAGGATGCGACACAAAGATTTTCAAGAAAATCCCCTCACCCTTTACATGGAACATTTTTAGAAAATTTTGATTTTCTCAAAAATGGCTCTAGAGATTTTGATTAAAATACCGCTTGTTAAAGATATTTACATCACAAATAAATTGTATATTTTAAATTTTATGGGAATAGCCTCTAAAGAACTCTGTATTCTGGTTGAGTTTTGCAGAACTTTGCATAACATTTAAACTCACTTAAAGCTCACTACTCAAAAAATGTTAAAACACAACATTTGTGTGATATACTCTTTTCTTGTAGAATTGAGAGATATTCATTTTTATTGGTTTCAGTTTTAAACTAATCAATTTTTCACAAACAGGATCAAGCAAAGTGAACTGAACCTGAATTGTTTCACAAAGTGACAAGCTTTTAAACTATTTGACTCGCTTTGGCCTAATGTACTCTCTTATTTCCCTTATATTATAAGGAAGCAAGTAATAAGACCACTTCTGCTAATATTTATCTAGATTAGCATGACGTAGATAAAAGAATAATATTTTGTAAGAAAAATGTGTTTGTGTAACAGCTAGAGAAAGTTATGTGAATGTTTTTTTCCGCAGCATGTGTATACATAAGCAATAAAGAATGGTTACGGAAGAAAATAATACAGCTCGAAATACACTTCGTACCATTACATAATTAATGAAAATGTAATATCTACAGGTATATATCAACTCACAAATAGACTCGAACTACGCGAAAACAAGTTTGTTATGCTGTTCTAATTCAGCAACTCATTCTTTTGGGCTGCGGAATGATAGAATCTGATTCGACACTTTCCCTATAAATCGTAGATGCACTGAACTGATTGTGTATTTCTTCGCTATATTCGATTTCATTAGATCTTTATCAACTTCTATAATGTTTAATTTTTTCCTTTAGAAAATACTGGTTTCTTTTACCATTCCCAGCTACATTGGTTGTTATTGTTTAAAACAGACCTGCTCTAAATTCCCGTATTTGTAAGTTAAATCACTGAGACTAAAATAAGCAGATGAAGCAAAGTTTATCATTTAATTGTATTTTTAAACAGACTGCCTGAATATGGAATTCCATTCAACTTTGTACTTTCATGAGTTAAGCTGAGGCAAAACATGGTATGGTCAGGGATGATTTCTCATGCAACATTCTATGGTTAAAGGCTGAATCAGGAAACGACATTATAATTGTTCAGTAAATGAGGAAAACGTTTTAAAAATGATTTCAATTTATCATATATGCAACACACTATCTTCGTTGTATTGACATTTTTGTGATACTGAGGTTCGTACATAAGGCTTTTGGAGATTCAAAGAGAATTCAGTTTTATTCGTTGAACTGAAATATTCGTAAAAATTGTTTGTGACTGTACCCTGATATCACATTTGGCACGAGTCTCAACAATTTGGGTTTATAAGTTTAACTAAAGATGTTTCAGATAGTATTCTTTGCTTCCACGTCATTTTGTACAAAAGAACTTCTGCAGTAGGTAATGTTCAGCTTGTATGCTGAAGATAGAAGAACAATTAACGACATGCTGCGACGCTGCGATAAAGTGAAATTTACGTGCGGTTGTGAACCCCGCTCGAACCTTGACAGTGCTCCGGATTCATATATTATTACGCCACTGTGTCATTAGTGAGCGAGAGAAGGGAGAAGTAAGCGTAAGGTAATACACTTTGTCTTCACATGCAATGTGGTTAGGTCACGCGACGACCGAGTTACCTCGTCCTCAACTAGATGGCACTACTTACAGAAACAAAGAAAAAACTAATAGGATAACGCGTTTTATGTCCTCTGTCCACGCGAAACCTAGGAAACGCAAGATATCCGATGCTCCTTTCGTCCATTTTATGTCAGTTTTCATTAAGGGGACATGAGAGGGTTCTTGAATACCTAACTAAAAGAAATAGAATCTTATTAAACTTCCCACATCAAATGTACTGATGCTTTAAATGAGATTGAAATTTCAGGATATTTTATCCGACTAATAGCTCAGAAGCTATTCATGTTTAATCATTGGAAAAACTAAGTAAATTCACTTTCTTCACCCCCATTTGGGGGTTCCTAGAATAAGATGCGAAAGAGAGAATAGTTTCCGGAAAGCAATGATAAACCACAGTAATTGCTTCTCCAAAAGTAAATGAGGAGCGGGAAAAGTCATGTACTGGAGAATATAACAACTGAAAGGTTGAGAACCATAGTGGGCCATGCACCATTTTTTTAAAAATGGAGAATTAGAAGGTCAATGTTTTTTCAATATCATAATTTACACATAATTAAATGCCACAGCAATCTAGAATATATTGTCTATCTTATATTGGTACAACATTAATGTGGCTTCATGCAAAATTAGGTTTTTCAGTTATTTATTGGGAGCTATTTTCCTTTGCTGGGATTTGGCTCAGCCTAAAGAAATGTAACTGGGCCATTTCCATACATCTAATCAATGTCCTGCTGATCATTATTGACTTGCACACGCAAACTCTTGTAAAAATCATGATTCACTGGAGGAATAAATGGTAGCATGGACATAAGATCATCATATGCGGTAGCGTGATTTGCTGCATGGATTTGGACCACTCTGACTAACAGAATTTGTAGTTTCATTGAGACCGATATTTTGATGCTCTACTGTTTGTAAACGGGAAATGCTGGACATGGCCCACTGCAATATAAGATCTATAACCATAAACTATACCGACAGATGGCAACAGCTCAATTTTGACCGCACATGGAGATGGCTCTCTATGGTTCTCAGCCCTTCAATAAAGATAGCACGCGAAGGCAAAGAGAAAAGGGATGAATATCGTGGAATGGGTTTGCACAAAAAACTGCTTCATAAAATTATATATAATATATATAATCGAGTGATACATTATTTGACAATTTACAGCGACTGAATTTAAAATGATGGTGTCACTGTTATATAGGGAATCTGAAGACCTGCTGAAGAGGACGAAAGGTGGTAGTAAAGAGCAGGAGAGGCCGGCATGGAAATAGCGCATTTGGGCTCCTGAATGTGAGTTACTTCTACGCGTTGTCGTGGGTATATAAGCGGTTTTTGTCTTCTTTTTTACTTTCTCTACATGCACTATGTGTGTGTGTGTGTAATTGGTAGAGAAAATTGTATTACACCCAAAAATTCGATACGGAGATTTCAACGAAAATGCGTTTTGAGACTACTGAATAAAAAAAAAATCAGAAAAAGTCAGTGTATGTGGGTGGGTAGGTGTGTGAGTCTGTAGACAGCACAGCCCAAAAACTAAAACGTCCATTAAACCAAACTTCTTATTCAAGTTTAATACCTATCCTTTAAGGATACGATACAAAGATTTTCGGAAAAATCTCCCAACCCTATGCTATCCTCTACATGAAATATTTTTAGAAAATGTCGATTTCTAAAAAAACGGCTAACGATTTTGATTAAAATGCCGTATATTAAAGATGTTTACATGGGAAATAAAATGTATAGCCTAAACTTCCTTGAAAAAGCCCTGGAAGTCCTCTTCATTACGAATGACTTTTGCATAACTGGTAAACTGTAAGAGAGACAAAAACAAACTATTGACTGCCTCCGTGGTCTGTTTAGCGAGCTGACTTCTCACCCGGAGGACCCGGGTTCGATTCCCGGCTGGGGCAGGGAATTTTTCTTTAACCAGAATTATTCCCTATCCCCCACAGAGTCTGGAGATATATATGTGTGCGTGTTTGAGGAAATAAAATAGTTTAAACCCAACGTAAACCTACAGACGAGTTGTTTTTAATTCGAAGCCTCAGATATTACCTTAGATGTTAAAGGGGGCTATATAAATACTACACAAGAAAGTGTAGATCCCGTTAAAACACACAATCCATATCAAATACATTTTTTGTAGAGCTAACAATGTCTGTCATTGACATCAATTTTAAGCTACTTAAATGTTTCTCAAAAGTGAGGTCATCTTTCATTCCATCTCTCTTTTGTTTTTGCTGAATGTGCAAAGCGAACCGAATTTCAATTGTTTCACATAGTAATCGGTTTTTTAAAATATTTTACTATCGATTTAACCTAGTACTGTATATCGTTAAGGGTCGTCTCCTTAGCGCGGTGGTAGCGCAGCTGCCTGCCAAGCGGGAGACCTGGGTTCGATCCCCAGTACCGGCGTGGGGAATTTTCCCCCGCTGGGAGACCTGGACCGGGGTGCACTCAGCCTCGTGAGGTCCCTGGGGGGCCAATTGAGGAGCTACTTGATGGAGAAGTAGCGGCTCCAGGTCGTGAGGACCGCATTAACCGGCCGGGAGGGGCTCGAGGCGCTGACCACGTCTCACCCTCCAATACTGCACCCCATCCATGACGTCTGTAGTGGACCGAGATGGGGGACGCAGCGGCCGGGCGATAGGCCAAGGTTCCCCGTGAGCTGTCGTGCCATGGAGTTATGTTACTGTATATCGTTATTTACCCTCTACTTCTAAGGAACTAAGTAATAAAGACGATTTCTGTTGATTTTTATTTCGATTACCACGATGTAGATAAAGGAAACACGTTTTGTAGAGTAAGTCGTGTGTTTTTTATGCACTTTATTGATCCATCAGCAGTACAATGCCTTACAGGTCAGGTTAATAGCCAGGACAATAACACTCAGGTTTACAGGTCGCCCCTTACAGGTGGGGTTTTTGGGCGCCCAACTGCAAGGTCATTAGCGCCCTTCTAAAACCTGTGGCAAACAAAAAAACAAGAGTTATAAAGAAGCTAAAACCACTAGGTGTAAAAGAATATCTAAAATGATGCGTAAAAGTGAGTGTTAAAAGCCGACTAAAATAATAACCAAAAATGAGCAATATAAAACCAAATGGGTCTAAAATAGACATAAAGGACTGCTAAAACGAAGCATTCAATATAAAACATAAAAGCGACACATTTTAAAAAAGGCAAAGCAGTAAAGTGGCCTCCAAAATGTAGAACAACAACTACACGCGCAGTGCGAAAGTTACATTTGCTAAAAAGTTTAAAACCCTATCTACCCCTGTGTCATCGTACGCCAAAACCTCGTTAAGGCTTGTCTGCAGTTGCAGGGATGTGTGCTAGAGGAACACACTTTAGCACCACGTGACGGACGGTCAACGACTTTCCACAGAGTGGACAGATAGGCGGAGGCTCCTTCATAAACAGATATGTATGTGTAAAATAACAGTGACCAATTCGCAATCGAGCCAGCATAACCTCTTCACGTCTAGATTTGCGTGAGGAGGTTGCACAGAGTACGGGGAGCTCCTTCACCTCGTTATGCTTGTTCCCGCGGAGAGCTGACCACTCGGCATGCCATATCTACAAGTATGTGTTGTGTTTCCAGGAGCCAGGAGCAGGAGCCAGGAGCCAGGAGCAGGAACTAGTCGCCCGAGTGTACTCGGGCGGGGGCAAATCACCACGGTACCTATCCGCTTTTCTTGCGGATTTACCCGTGTGATATAGTAGATGTAGTCTTATGCAAGCGTTTTTGTCAATGTCAAAGTAGTTGGGCAGGGTGTTCCCTCTGTGCAGCCGGCGCGGGCTGGCTTACCTATCTGAGTGGCCACCCACCCAGAGTGGGACCAGGCCCGATGCTGCTTACCTTGGCCAGCCGCTTGCGGGCTGTCAAGGAAAGCAGTGCCGACTAGCGGGGAGACATGAAGGGGATATAGGTACGGGGTGGGGGAAGCCAGTGTTGCAGATCTGGTCGGGGTACGACTGGATGGTCACCCGTCCGAGTCGTGACCATGCCCGATGCTGCTTAACTTGGCGGGTAGAACAATAAGGGAGAGGCGGCCGGAAAACTACCATCCCAAGGCGTCCTTGGGAAGGCGGTAGCTTACGCGTCTCCTTGGTAGCGTGTGGTCGTAAAGACCGAGAGTGTTCACCTGGGGATTTGGGTGGGGAGCAAGTTTAGTGTATATTGTGCGAGCTCTTTCTCGCACAACGTCCACTATGTAAGGGATTCCGGAGTGGGAATGGAGAATGTGGGACGGGAATCTGCGGTCTGTGCCGTATATCATCCTCAATGCCCTGTTCTGCACGGCCTGCAGCCTGCGGATGGTGGAACGAGCCACCGAACCCCAGACCTCACAGCCGTACAGCATCAGGGGCGGGATGACTGCGCGGTACAGCCGTAGTTTTAGGTGTGTAGGCATGGTGGAGCGGAAGATGGGAAACAGCTGCCGCAGGGCAGCGTGTCCCAAGCCGACCTTCTCCCTGACATGTGGAGTGAAAGTAAGGCCGCGGTCGAGGAGGACTCCGAGGTATTTGGCGGAGCGGACCCAGGGGATCCGCCTCCGCCGCAGCCTCAGCGACCTCTCCGGTCGCCAGCCACGGACTTTGGTCAGCAGTAGAGCTGAGCTCTTCTGCGGGCTGATGGCCATCCGCCACTGTTCACTCCATCTGCCTATGGCCTGGAGCTGTCTCTGTAGCGGGGGGAAGCAATATCGGTCGTTCTTGTTACGCGCCATTATGAGGACATCGTCGGCATACTGGCACGTAACAGTACTGGGTTCTGTGGGGAAGTCGGACATGTAGGCAGCAAAGAGTAACGGCGACAGCACGCTGCCTTCCGGCACTCCCGCCGCTATGGGTCTGACTGTGGAATGCCTCCCCTCCACCCTCACCCTGAAAGTGCGGTCCCGAAGGAAGCTACTAAGCAGGTGAAGATAGGGGGGAGGAATTTCTGCGTTCTTGAGCTTGTACAAGAGTCCCTGATGCCACGTGGTGGCGAAGGCCTTTTCCACGTCCAAGAGCACCGCGACTGTTTTGAAGTTGTCCTGGAAGCCCAGGGCAGCCTTCTCAGCCAGTCGCAGCAACTGCAGGGTTGTGGAATGTCCAGTGCGGAAACCAAACTGATGATCCGGGAGTAGGAGTCTCTCTTCGAAGAGAGGGGTGAGGCGAGGTAGGAGTAACCGCTCGAATACTTTCGAGACGATCGGAAGTAAGCTAATAGATCTGTAGCTTGACGGGAAGACCGGGTCCTTGCCGGGTTTCAAAATGCATACCACCCGCGCCTCCTTCCAACACGTTGGAAAGTGACGTAGGTGCAGGCATGCATTGTAAATCCGCGTCAGGTGGATTACGGCCTTTCTGGGTAGGTGCTGGAGCATAGGCGCCGTTACGCCGTCATGTCCAGGGGCTTTGTTAGGTTTTAGGTGGTTGAGTTGGGAAGCCACCTCTTTCGGGGTGACTAACGGAATGCGGATCTCCTCATGGGGCGGCGGGGGCTCCTCATAGAGGTAGTCTACCGTCGCTTCCACGAGCTCAGTGAAGTCCTCATCCTGGGGGTCTTCACGGGGTTCGAATTGGGACTCCAGATAGTCTGCGAAATCCGTGGCTTTGTCCTGGGGCTCAAAAGAGAGTCTCCCACGGGAGCCATGGATGGGATGCTGAAACTGACTTTTGTCTTTCCTGAGGGATCGGATGATCCTCCAGGGTTGTTTCTCTTCCAGGTTTATATGTGCCATTGTGTGTTCCCAGGCCGCTTTGCGGTGCGCGCGAAGCAGGCGCCTTGCCAGGGATTTTAACCGCTGGTACACTGCTTGGATCCTGGGATGGCGGAAGCGCTGCCATAGCTTCCGTACGGTTGCCTTGGCTTTTAGCAGCTGCCGGAGTTCATTCGGTATGGTTCTCGGGTTAGGTTTGTTTGATGGGATGCGGTAGGTATGCGCGCGTACCACATTCAGGAGTTGGCGGGAGAAGGCCGTGGCTGCCGCTTCCAGCGCTTCGATGGAATCGATGCGCGGTCGCGGGTCCACGGTTTGGTTTAGGTCTAGGACGGCTGCGTCCCAGTCGATCTCATTTATCCAGTCTGGTGTTACCAGAGCTGATACGGTCTCGGTTGTATCCACCACGACAGGGTCATGGTCGGAGTCCAACTCGTTGACCGCCGAGAGGTCTAGATGAAATGGTGTGTTCTTGGTGATTATGATGTCAAGAACATCCGGTCTGCCGCGAGCCGGATGACACGTAGGTCCTCTCGGTCCGTGCGCGACGAGGGCGGGGTTGCCGCTGATGAGGCGGTAGAGCCCGCGGCCTCGGGGGTTGTTGGTGCGGCTGTGCCAGAGGGCATGTTTCGCGTTGAGATCTCCTGCGATGCATACCACTGGGTGAAGGTTGAGTAGGGTGGTGTAGTCCGCTTCATGGAAGCGGTGGTTTGGTGGGTCATATGCAGCTATCAGCAGCGCGTCTAGCCCGGCAACGGCAAGCCGGATTGCACAGGCCTCCACGTGCTGTAGTGCTGGGAGTTGGACAGGAGTATGGGTTATGTGGTTCTTAATGAAGATAGCTGTACCGCCACCCTGTCGGCCGACCCGATCGGACCGATGGGTGACGTAACTAGGCAGCGAAAAGTCAGTAACAGCATCCAGATGGGTTTCGCAAACCATCAGAATGTCAATTCCGTACGATTGTACAAACTCAATGACGCCTGGGCGTTGCCCCCGGATGCCGTTCGCGTTCCAGTACGCGAGTCGCAATGGTCTCCGAACGAATCTAGAGACCATTACTTAGCGGAACCCGGGTACAACTGCTCCAAGGTTTGGAGGAACAGGGTGTGTTTCTGGAGGGGGGAGAGTCTGGGGTTGCTGTACTGCAACTTGAAATTGCGCAGTACAGGTAGGACCTTACTTAGGAGGTCACCGAACCACAGGGCTAGGTCCTGAAGTTCATCCAGGTCCGCCTGTGGGATGGCCGCTGTAAAGGCCGAGGAAGCCGCTGTGGTGGTAGGTGCAGCAGGAGCCTCTGCTACTGGAGTAGGTACTGTGGCGGCCGCTACTGGAGCTTCCGCCACTGGTAGCTGCTGGGGTGCTGGGGGCGTGGCCTCGGGTCTCACAGAGGTGGGAGCCTCTGTTTGGCCCGTCTGGCCAGCCGCCCGACGGTTCTTCTTTCCTCTCCTCCTGGACTTCTTTTTTGGAGAAGTCCGGCGTGGGCCCTCTGTCGAGGGCGTCGGGGCGGCTTCCTCCGTTGAAGTAGGCGGACCAGGTTGGGGCGTTGGGGTCTCCGTCAAGGACGGAGCTGGCACGGTCTCTGCAGTGACTGCGGGGCTGGGAGTTGCTGCTGCCTCAGCGGCGCGCAGTGTTCCCTCAGCGCGGTTCAGTGCCGAGGAGAAGGACACCCCAGGGCGCACTTTAGCTGGCTCCTGGGGGCCTCCACGGCGGCTCTCAACAAGGCGCTTCCGCACCTTACATCCTTTATACGAGCCCACGTGCGCCTCACCACAGTTCACACAGTGGCGAGCTTCATGGGGCTTTGTGCAGTCCCTCAGTATATGGGCTTCACCGCACCGCAGGCATGCAAGCTTGCGCTCGCACACACTGCTAGAGTGGTTGAAGCCCATGCACCTATGGCACTGCACAGGTCCCTCTTTGCCGTGGTATCTTTCGATACGCACGACGGTGAAGATAAGCCGACGGACGGCGTCTATCGGCTGAACTGACTGGGCGCGTTCCTTTGGTACCACGACCAGGAATAAGGGCATGGGCACTCGCTGAGTGCCGTCGTCGGTTGCCACCGTCTTACTGAGACGTGCCACGGTGGAAGGGGTGATATTGTACTCGTCCTGAAGAGCCGCCTTGACATCCTCAGGGGTGCAGTCGGAGTCAAGGCCCCGAATTATCCTACGCTCCACGTAGGGACGCTGCAGCGAGTAGCTGTAGAACGGGATTTGTTCATCCCGTAGTACTGCCTTCGCTGCCTCGAAATCCCTTTCCGAGGAGGTATGGAGGTGGACTTTCCTTTGCTTCCGCCGGGCCTCGAAGGGGCCCCTAAGCTTCGCTGCCAGCTTTCTCATAACCACAACGTGGTTGCGGAAAGCGTCGGCAACTATAGGCGGTATTTTTTCTCCCCCCTTGGGTTGGGGGTTGGTTTATTCCCTGTGGTGGTGCAGCTGGGTTGGGGGAGGAACGACCGCTTCTGCGGCCCCCTGCGTGGACAGTTATCCACGGCCCGTCAGGTTCGACGTCGGTGTCAGAGTCGGGCATAGGGATAGTGTAGGGACTGGTTGGGTCCTGCCCGGTTTGAACACTCTCAACCGCTACGAGGCGTTGAGGCGAGGATGGCTTGCGCCTGTTGCTGCCGCCAATAGACGTCCTGCTTCGCTTGCGCGAAGGTTCGGCCGTCTCTGGTGAGGGAGTAGGTATACTTGTGCTTGGCTGTTGCCCGTCATTGTTAGTTAGGGTCGGTGCGGTTGCCCTACGGCTGTTCGCAGAGGACCGGACCTCCTTGGAGGAGGCGCCTGTGCGAGCCATATCGGCTCGAGGTTTCAGGCCAATGGCCTTCACCCTTGGCTTTGGCCTTACGGACCCGCTGTATGCGTTGTCTGTCGGTCTAGTCAGGTCAAGGAAAAGAAAGATGACAGTAGAAGAGAAGTAAGAAAGTAGGGGAGTTCCTGCTCTTTATAAATTGACAGCAAGCTGTCGGGGCCGCTCGCACACTGGCGGCGGAACGGCAAGCTAATAGGGGGTCAGAGCCCACTGCGTTGCCGCTGTGTAAAAGCCGAACACCCGCAGGCGTCGGAGCTGCAAGCTAGAAGAGGGACGAATGCCCACTGCGTTGCCGCTGGGGGAATGCTGCCGTGGCTCCTGCCGCTGCTGCCGCTGCTGCCAAATCCGCCGGTAGGTGGTGCCGTGGTTGCAGAGGAGATGCTGGCCCTCTCGAGTCTCGGCCGTGAGTGTGAAGAAACCTGTTGTGTTTCGAGCGTGAGTTAGAGGTTAAAGCACGGTAGCGGGAGACACCTCGGCAAGTGCGACCAAGTGCAGGCCTACCACCCCCAATGGGGAAGGGATGAGAGGAGGAGAAACCACAGGCTAGTACAGGAAACGACGGATCTAAGCGCAGAAACGCACGGATGCCTCTAACAATTTTACTAGATGGCAGTCTGACGCGACACGGAGGCTATACAGGTGCCGGGAGGCCGGAAAGAGACCTCTACAACGGCAGGGGGAAGAGAGTTTCACTCGGAGCAAGCAACCTGCCATCAGCCTGCAAAGCCTCAAGACCTACGCCGACCTGAAAGATAAAGAAGGGAAATGAAATGAAGCAATGAAAGGGAAAGGAATCGTGGTAGATATATGGCACCTCAGTATTCGCCTAAGTGGCACCAGGAAAACCACGGAAAAACCCAGAGTCAGAGTGCGCGCGGATCGTACCCGGACCTCCCTAATACCAGTTCCAGACGAAACGCCCGAGCCACCTGGCTCGGTTGAACGTGAGTTACTTTTAAGAAGAATCGTGGTTATAGCACTGCCTCTCACGGGCTGAACGTGACTTATTCTACAAATGGATACCCCTATGAATGTGACAGGACTATCGGGGTTCGTATTTGCCCCGTACAACCACTTCGTTTCTTTTCTCTGCCTTGTTAGTATATTTGTGTTCTAACTTTACATCCACTTGGGGAACTTGCAAGACTCCGACTGAAAGGAATTTATGACATGATGGCAGCGACTTGTAGATAAGTTACACTTAATTTTAATACACTAATTCTGACACTAAAATAAAACAATAAAATCTGTACCAAATTGATTTGAACATTCTTTCACAATACCAAGTCACTCCATATTCACCTTCTCAGAATTAATCAAATTCCAATAAAAATTTAGCAGAAATTCGAACCTGGGCCTTCATCAACTTTTTTTTTTTAACTTCAATGATCATATCGGGGACTTTGACTTGTGAAACAACTCCTATTACTGTAGATTTAGAACATTATGTTAATCATTTTATATCAGTAAACACACGCACATTTACTCTCATATTCACCTTTTCACACCCTGTGGGGGATAAGGAATAATTCCCCGCCCCATCCGGGAATCGAACCCGGGACATCATGATGAGAAGTCGGCAAGCTGGCCACTCGACCACGGAGGCAGTCTTCACTAACTTTTATAGAGATATTTTAGAGAAATTTCCTGTTATTTATTTCAATTTTAAAATATTTAAACGTTTCTCAAATGGGAATCCTCATCCGTTTCATATCCGTTTGTTTTACTCCTGGTCATAAAAAGAGAACTATGAGAATACATAGCGACAGCTTTTAACAGATTTGCCTTTCGCTATAGCCTAGTGTACTGCCTTATTTTCCTTCCATTTGTAAGGAAGCGAGTAATAAGTCTATTTCTGCTAATGTTTAACTCGAGTAGAATGATGTGGATAAAAGAATAATCTTTTGTAACAATAGTTTGCAGACCAGATTGAGAAAGTCATGAGAAAGGAATATATCAGATTTTTCAGATTCAAAGTTTCTCAAAACTTGTATTTACAGTAAGATCTCGGTATGGAATTTTTGGGTGCTATACAATTCTTACTCTACTATGTACGTTGTACATACGTGCTAGAGAAAGTAACAACTGAATCAGAGCTGTCGGGATTTGAACCGCAGACCTCGGCCGCCCGTGCCGGTATTGTCCATCTGCAGCAACCGATGAATGACAATGGGAGATGATGAAGATGGTGGCCCAGTTGTGTCACGACAAATTATCGGATAAATAACCCGGTTTTGTGTCCTGTTTACGTATACCGTGGAAATTCCTGACGATCATTATCATAACAATGGTGAAACTAACAGAATGACTCTAACGCGTGAAGAGGCGTGGAACCATTGCTTAATGTAGAGTAGGTAAGTCACATTTTCACAACAATATGACAAACGGCATTGCATTATTTCGAGCCAATTATGAATGATGCATTTGACCTCATTTCTGTACTCCCATTTGTTATTTTTAGTGGATGTCTGATAGAAAGTCAGGATTTGCTTTTTAGTTGCTTGCTTAAAGTGTATACTTGTTAATGCAATTCATTGTTTTGTCAGCATCGTTTTAAATAACAGTATTTCGTGTTTACTGTAACATTTCCTTTTAATCTTAACATAAAGCACAAACTAAATTCTCATACATATCTATTAAAGAAAAATAACGATTTAGGAACAACTGCAATATTTTAATTCGTCAAATAGTGGAACTATCATTCGATTGAACGAGATTAACCGATGATTCAAGAATTATAAATCAAAAGAACACACCTAAAACTACCATTTAGTAAATGACAGATATGAATATAAATACAAAACTAAAATACCCGAGCGTAGTTACTCGGGCGGTAACGTCTGTGGCCCGCATTCGAGAGGTCCTGGGTTAAAATCCCGTGAATTGACCGATCTGGCTAGAGTTTTTTCGTGGTTTTCCTCAGTCGCCAAGATAAATACCGAATTGAATATAACACAACGATACAAACTTCCAGCCTTCAGTCTAAAACAATAGAAAAACTGAAAATATATGACAATATGATTGTGCTGCCATCTATCCGCAGATAGTTACAACAGCTCAACTGAATGACACCCGAATGCAGTCTGTTTGTCACGGAATAGTATGGTATGGTATTACCGTGCTACTCAAAAGGTTAACATGGGCTTTATCGTTGATAATACAAACCTCTCAGATAATGTATTGATTATTCTGACGAGTCGCCGATGTTGAGAGTACGCGTGGAGCAAAGCATGTCTTATAGTGAGTGGCCTTTGAAGCCGACATGTTAACCTTTTGAGTAATCTATGGGAATGTCTGAACTCTGCTATTTGACTACGGATGGTGGAAGAAGCTAGCCTACAGCCCATATCTGGCTTGAGCGCCATCTCACTACGGATGGTAAAAGCAGATTGTGGAACTCTATCACCATCTGCTCGGCACGAAGCGAAAGTAGTATGCTACGGAGATAGTACTAAAAGTCCTCCACGATTGGAGGTATCAACGAGGTACCCTACAGAATAGTTCCGTTGCGATATGACCTAGAAGTTAAAGCGACGTAAAATAATAAAGTCTTTATCAAATCTCATTAAAACACAGAATATATTACTACTTTTTACTTTCTCTATAGGCACTATGTGCATAGTGTAATAGAGAATGTATTGCACTCCACCAAAGAATTCGATACCGAGATATCCCCGGAAATGCATGTTTTAGGACCCCCTGTATCCATAAAAAGCATTTTCAGAAAAAGGTCCGTGTGTGTGTGTCCGTGTGTCTGTGAACACGATAACTCAAAAACGAAAAGAAGCTAAAATACCAAACTTGGTATTTAAGTTTAGTATCTTCCAGGGATGCGACACGAAGGTTTTGAGAAAAATCCCCCCACCCCCAACTACCCTTTGCATGGAACTTTTTTTCGAAAATTTCGATTTTCTCAAAAATGGCTCTAACGATTTTGATTAAAATATCATATATTAAAGACATTTACCTGACAAATAAAATGTATATCTTGAATTTTCTGGGAAAAGCCTCTGAAGAGTACTTTATTCTGGATGAATTTTACGAAATTTTGAATAATTGCTAAACCATAAGAGATGGACAAAAACTTACTACACAAAAAATATAGAGCACATTAAAACACACAATTTATGTTATATGCATTTTTTTTCGTGGAGTTGGTCGTTTTTTTAGATATTCCTTGTTTTTGGTTTCAGCTATAAAAAGACATACCTTTCTCATACAGGACTTAGTGAACTCGTGTCCATACAAACAAAGGAACTTCAGTCACATAGCAACCAGCTTTTGACTTTCACTTTAACCTATGGTACTCCCTTATTTCCGCTTCTACTTACAAGGAAGCAAGTAATAAGACTATTTTTTTCTGACTAGAATGAAGTAAATAGAAGTATAAGCTTTTGTTGCAGAGATATAGAGAAAGTCATGTGAATGGTACACATAAGATTTTTTGTATACATTAACAATTCTCAAGATGTTCTTGCTATTGGTTTTGGTTTCAAATTTAAAATATGTTTTACAAACAGGAAGTTGTCATCCGTTTTCGAATGTTTATTTCCGTTAGCATGAAGTAAATAGAAGAAAAATCTTTTGTAAGAATAGTTTGCTGCAGTATCCGCAGAGAAAGTTATTTGAATGAAACACATGAATATTTTTACTTTCTCTACACGTACTATGTAAGTACATGGTTTATAGAGAAGGTATTGTATTGCACCCAAAAATTCGATACCGATATACCACAGGAAATATACATTTTGAGATCCCTGAATAAAAAAAAAAAGAATTTTTAGAAAAAGGCTAGAGTGTGTGTGTGTGTGTGTGCATAGTTCAAAATCGAAAAGTGCGTATTAAGTTCATGATCTCCCAAGAATACCACACGAAGATTTTCATTTTCTCCCAACTACACTTTACATGGAAACATTTTCAACTTTATCATCTCAAAAATGACTAATGATTTTAAAAAATCGTATATTAAAGATACAGAAATAAACAAAATGTATATCTTGAGTTTTCTAGGAATAGCCTCTGCATAACTAGCAAACCGTAAGAAACAAACAAAACATTACTACACAAATCATATAGATCTCGTTAAAACACATAATTTATCTCATATACAGTTTTTGTTAGAGCTGACCGCTTCTGAGATATTCCTTATTATTGATTTAAGATACTTATACTTTTCTCATACATTTCTTATACTCCTAGCCATACAAACAAAGGAATTTCAAACACATAGCAACCATAATTTAAAATGTTTGACTATCGCTTTAGCCTATGATATTCCCTTATATCCCTCCTACTTACAAGGAAGCAAGTAATAAGACAATTCCTGGTAATTTTATCTTTATTAGGAAGAAGGTAGATAGAAGAATAAGGTTTTAGCAATAATTTGTTACAGATGTGTAGAGAAAGTTATTTGAATGGAACACATCAGATTTTTATACCAAAATAGTTAACAATTTGATGTGTAAACAAAAGCTCACACTCACCTCTAATTTGTGATGAAACAATACGAAACATACCCGAGTTATCTCGATATCAGCAAGTAGGCTGCAAAATAACAATAAGCACTGCCCTCTGTGTGCAAGCAAGGATCATTAATTTGGTTTCCATCTCTTTCTCCTTCCCACTGTTTGTGAAGGTCCGGTTTCTCTTTACAACCACTCCCTATAACACGTCTCAAATCATTTTTCATTCATCTTTTGATATGCCATGATCTTTATTTGCAGAAGCGCCTACTAAAGATTACTTTCCAAAGAGTTTGTCCGCTGCAGTAGTCCTTAAGGTCATGCTACAGTTAAAAGAAAAAAGCGTCTTGGAGGCTGCAAGGGTGGTATAGTATCTTAATGGTTATTAGATTCGAGATACAGTAGACGCACATCTGTACTGCTAGAAGAGGCATATGTTTCTATTATGGGAGTCACAAATGGCCAGCTTTGAAAACATAACTCCGTGAGTTATCACGACCTAACTGAGAGGAGGACTTTTAATGGATCAATAAAATAAGTGTTACTGCCCCATGTGTCCACCAGGAGGAGCTTCTGCGGGTGTAAACAGCTCGGTGATAGATTATTCATTCGCCTCTCAAACCTGTTTTATTTCGCCAACGGTTCCTTCAGCTTCCATTCGTTTATTACCCTCATCTAGGTTACAGAAAACCTTCCATTCGAGCTAATATTGACTATAACCAGGAAACCAAGAGAAGGCATCTCACCTCGACCTAACGCATATAAACGGCATCTTTCGCTTTACAATGTAATAATAAGTAGAAAAGGTATTACACACCCCCTCCCCAAAACTGACACCGAGATTTCACTGGAAATACATGTTTTAGGGTATCCTGTGTAATTAAAGGTAGAAACAAACCTGGCTCACTCCGGTTTAAACTCAGATCATATAAGATTTTAAAAATCGAACAGACCTAATCTATGAACATCTACACCAAAAGCTAATCTTAATTCAACATAGAGGTCACAATCTTTCTTTTCGATAAGAACTTAAAAATATTTGATGTGTTCCATTCACATGACCTTCTCTACATTTCTACAACAAATTATTGTTAAAAAGCTTAGTCTTCTATTAACTTTATACTAATTGCGAAAACATTGGCAAAAATAGTCTTATTACTTGCTTCCTTGTAAGTAGAAGCGAAATAAGGGAGTACCATAGGTTAAAGTGATGATCAAAAGCTGGTTGCTATGTGACTGCAGTTCCTTTGTTCGTATGGATAGGAGCTGATAAATTCCTGTATGAGAAAAGTTATGTTTTTCAAAGCTGAAACCAAAAACAAAGGAATATCTCAAAAACGATCAACTCCATGTAAAACATGTGTATAACACAAGGTGTGTTTTAATGTGCTCTAGATTTTCTGTGCAGTAAGTTTTTGTCCATCTCTTACGGTTTAGCAGTTATCCAACAATCCGTAAAATTCATCCAGAATAAAGTAGTCTTCAGAGGCTATTCCCAGAAAATTTAATATATACATTTTATTTGTCAAGTAAATATCTTAAATATACGAGAATTTAATCAAAATCGTTAGAGCCATTTTTAAGAAAATCAAAATTTTCGAAATTTTTTCCATCTAAAGGGTAGCTTGGAGTGGGGGGATTTTTCTCAAAATCTCCGTGTTGCATCTCTGGAAGATACTAAACTTAAATACCAAGTTTGGTATTTTACCGACTTTTGTTTTTTTAGTTATCGTGTTCACAGACACACGAACACACACACACATACACACACACACACGGGTCTTTTTCTGAAAATGCTTTTTTGGATAGAGGGGACCCTAAAACATATATTTCCAGTGAAATCTCGGTATCGAATTTTTGGGTGGAGTGCAATACCTTCTCTATACACTATGTACATAGTACGTATAGAGAAAGTAAAAATGATGTTGCTATCCCTAAGGTAATTTAATCTATATTGCTCATGTTACACTCTTTCCCTCTTCTTCAAACAAACTTCTTACAAAAGAATAGTCTTTTAAAACCATGCTGATCGAGGTAAGATTTGCAGAATGCAGTCATTACTAGTTCCTTATAAGTAGAATCGATAGTCAAATGTTTTTAAAGTTGTTGCTAAGCAATTTTCATAAGAGTACATATCCTAAGAGATGAAAATACGAGCTGCATTTGATAAGACAATTCAGCAAAATACACTATTAGAAATTTATAATATATAGGAGGGGAGATTTTATCAAATTATGATTGTAATACATTAGTTATCAAATGGTAGATGACGCATTAGACTATGTTTAGTTACCATATTTTTTTTATTTTTTTTTTTCTTCACTGCCTCCTGAATTAAACAAACGAACGTCAGGTGCGACAACATTTCAAAGAAATGAACATCAACTAGATGTTTCAACAATATCGATCCAGTCAGATGAGGCGATTGCTTTAAATTGCCTAATCTCAGCCATTCTATTGGCGCTTTAATAGTTAAACTGAATTGTCTTGAAAAGTGCTTCTTAACTTGTCCAGAAGTATAAGTATTTTAAAATTGAAATCAATAACGAGGAAAATCTCAGAAACGGTTAACTACACAACAAAAATAGTACATGAGCACATAAATTGTGTGTTTTAACAAGCTCTACGTGTTTTCTGTGGTAAGTTTTTGTATATCTCTTACGGTTTACCAGTTATGCAAAAGAGGACTTACGAGGTTATTCTAAGGAAATTAGAGATGTACATTTCATTTCTCATGTAAATATCTTTAATATACGGTATGGTATTTTAATCAAAAACGTTACAGCCGGTTTCTAAATTTTTCCATGTAAAGGGCAATTTTGTCGTGGCGGGATTCCCTTGAAAAGGTTCGTGTCGCATCCTTGGAAGATACTGAACTTAAATACCAAGTTTGGTATTTAACAGACTTTTCGTTTTTGAGTTATGCTGTCCATTGACACGCACACAGACAGACACACACTGACCTTTTTCTAAAAATTCTTTTTTTTTTATTCAGAGAATCTTAAAATGTATATTGTCGGTGACATCTCGGTATCGAATTTTGAGTGGAATACAATACTTTCTCTATCTGCTTTTGTATGTGAGAGATTGTGTGTGAACACAACTCAAAAACGAAAAGTCGGTTAAATACTAAACTTGATATTTAAGCTCAACATCTTCCAGGATGCGGCACGAAGATTTTCAAAGAAATCCTCCCATCCCAAACTACTCTTTAAATGAAAATATTTTAGAAAGTATTGATTTTCTCAAAAATGGCTCTTAACGCTTTTCATTAAAATATCGAATGTATTTACATGATACATAAATTATATGCCTTGAATTTTCTGGGAATACTCTCAGAAGTTGTTCTGATTGGCTTTTTCATAACTAGTATAGCATTAAAGATAATAAAAATCTTAATGCACAAATAATGTAGATCTCGTTCAAACACACAATTTATGCATATACATTTTTTGTACAGTAAAGAATTTCCGAGATATTCCCTGATTTCATTTCAATTTTAAAATACATAATTCTCACACGGGAAGTCCTCATTCATTTCATATCTCTCTTGTTTTACTCCTGGCCATGGAAAGAGCACCAAAGGATTTGATTATTGCTTTAACTTAGTGTATTGTTTATTTTTCTTCTGCTTGGAAGGAATCAAGTAATAAAACAATTTCTGCTAAGGTTTATCTCCATTAGTATGATGTAGATAAAAGAATAATCTTTTGTAAGAATGGGTTTTAGCCCGCCTGGGTAGTGTGGTGTTAGCGTGTCCGCCTCACATTCAAGTCGCGATTTCGAATCTCGCTTAGGGCGAGTTACATGGATAAGGGTTTTTTCGGAGTTTACCCTTATCCTGAAAAGACGAATGTCAGTAGCTTTGAGTTCCATGGACCCCGAGATCATTTGAGTATCATATCACCAATATCATTCATCGTCCGATAAGGCCAACCAGGTTAAAGGACATTAAGCTACAAAAATATAGTTTTAGGAACATCTAACGAATGTCATATGAATGGAACACTAGATTTTTAGAAAAAGGTCCCAACCTCTCTATCCCATCCCTCCGTTCGACCGTTTGTGCTTGCCTCCTCACTAGATTTCCTTCAATCTTTCCGGACAAATGAGAAGGTTCCAAAATTTAGGCCCGGAAGGCTTCCTTCTTAAATTTCCTTTGCCAATTATTATTTCCTTTAATGTTTAACGGTTTCCAATGCCTGAAAGGCGCATGTAGCCGGAGCGGGCGTTAAACATTAAAATAAGTAAATAAAACCCGGTCCCCGTAGCTCAGTCGGTAGAACATTTGCCTGCGGTGTGATGAATTCCGGTTTCGGTTTCCAGTTGGGAATTGGAATTTTTCACTGGAGTTCTTACCTTAAATAAATGCTGAAAATATTGACCATCTGCTCCCAAACAGACAGTATAACAAGTTAAAGATGTTCTCCTTGATTCACCTAAGCTCGACAGCAGAAATCGCTGTGAAATCTACAGAAACTTAGTGATAACATTGTGTAAGAAATCATAAGGATTCCTGCTGCTGAGCTTATACGAGTGAGCGAGAATACCTTCGTAAATTGTACTGCCCGAATGTGAGCGGGTCATCATTTCCGTAATTTATAATAAGATACGTATTTTAGTGCGCCTTTGCTGGCACCAATTTCCCGGCGACTCTCGGATCTCTCGCGCAGTGGAGAGAGGCCGCGACATGAGCTACCTTAAAATTTGACCCTATATATGCGTGATAACATTATTGCCGGTTGGCAGCACAGTATTTTTCAGAACATGATGACCCTCGGCGTGATTTTGAAGTTGCGGTTAGAAACCAAACCTCGCAATTGCCAAGTCTTCCACTTACTGGTCCCTTAAATGGGGCACGAATCTCGACTTGCAAGAGTCTCCAGAAAACAGAGATTTTACTGTGTTGCCTCTCACCCCAGACTCGTCCTTTGATTGCAATGACAGAGGAGAGCGGTCTCGTTTGAAGGCCATCATGTTTTAGAGAAAACCATATTAATGAGTATTTGCCGGCACCACTTTCCCGGCGACTCTCGGATCTCTCGCGCAGTGGAAAGAGGCCGCGGGGGAGGCTACCTTATAATTTAACGACCCTATATATGCGTGATAACACCGATACCAATATGACTACTGCAGCTAAAGGCGGGCTATTAATGGAACAACGACAAACATTTAATAAGGAAGAAGAAAAACACAAACAAAACTTAACGTAAGTTGTAATAGTACTTTAAATGAGCAGTTACCTGATTTGGATAATCAAAGCTGATGAATTATATGCTTAGGAACAAGTATAAATTCAGATAATTCAAAGCTGATGAATTATTTACAACGAAACAAGTAGCTATAACATAGAATCTCCTTATAACAACCTGTTTGCTCAGTATTACCGTTGGCATTATGACTACACAAGATACTGCGCTGTCGCTCTTAATGGACTGAACAGTTATTCTGGGATGGAAGTCTGTTTGCCTCTCAAGCTTCTGTCTTATGTTTCCCCTTAAAAGCTGAGGTAGAAACTCTAACAGCATGGTAATGGGTCAAACATTAGATACTTCAGTAGCAGAGCCTTCTAAACTAACTCGTTCAGTTTCACTGCCATCTGTAACTGCAGTCTTCTGTCAAATGGTTACTAGTTGTTAATATACTTATTTATGGTCTATTAATCTTCTTTTTGAAATACTTGATATGTAAGTTAATCATTCTGAACACTTATTTGGTAATGAAAGCTAATTTATAATTCACATATTAATTGCCATGCCAACAAGCACTGTAAGTACTTACAGAAAGATTTTGAGAGGTCATTAATACTTACAGTATAATTAGGAAATGACGTAACACTCAAAACATGTGCTACTTCGAGTAAAGATTCGATTGCAAAATTTAGTAACAGAAGAGTGTATAAAAATCTGATGTGTACCATTCACCATACTTTCTCTACATCTCTGCAACAAATTGTAGTTAAAAAGCTTATGCTTCTATTTACTTCATGCTAATTGAGAAACATTAGCAGAAATAGTATTATTTGCTTCCTTGTAAGTAGAAGCGAAATGAGAGCATCATAGGTTAAAATGATAGCCAAAAGCTGGTTGCTATGTAACTGAAGTTCTTTTGTTTGTATGGGCAGGAGTGAATAAATTCCTGTATGAGAAAAGTACGTTTTTCAAAACAGAAACGAAAAACTAAGAATATCTTAAAAATGATCAACTCCACGAAAAAGAAATGTATATTATATAAAATGATGTTTTAACTTGCTCTACATTTTTATGTGGTAAGTTTTTGTCCATCTCTTACGGTTTAGCAGTTATGTACAATTCCGTAAAATTCATCCAGAATAAAGTAGTCTTCAGGGGCTATTCTCAGAAAATTCAAGATATACATTTTATTTGTCAGCTAAATATCTTTAATATACGATATTTTAAACAAAATCGCTAGAGCCATTTTTAAGAAAATAAAATTTTTCGAAATTTTTTCCATGCAAAGGGTAGTTTGGGGTGGGGGATTTTTCTCAAAATTTTCGTGTCGCATCCCTGGAAGATACTAAACTTAAATACCAAGTTTGGTATTTTACCGACTTTTCGTTTTTGAGTTATCGTGTTCACAGACACACACACACACACACGGACCTTTTCCTGAAAATTCTTTTTTTTGGATACAGAGGACCCTAAAACATATATTTCCGGTGACATCTCGGTATCGAATTTTTGGGTGGAGTGCAATAACCTTCTCTATCCCTATGTACATTGTACATACGGGGCTAGAGAAAGTAAAAAGGCGTTGTCCATATAGTTTAGATGTAACCTTTCATTTGTTCACAACGAGAATTCGTTTTTTCTAAATGCTCAATAAAATACTGAAGAGTAATTTTGATTTATTATTATTTTTTTACAGTTTTTTTTTCAAGTAATTCAAAAAGTAATTGGCTAACCACTTGCTGACCTCCCAATGTACATTCTCGACCTGATAAGTATAACTTACAGTTCTTAGTACGCAATATTCTATTACTGCTTAACCATAATAAGTAGTCACCATTTCACTCAGAAATGCAGTACCGAGATTTCACTGGAAATGCAAACTTTGAAGTTCCCTGAATACAAATTTGATGTGCTCCATTCCCATGACATTCTCTACATCTCTGTAACAAATTATTGTTATAACTTAGGTCCTTATAAGTAGAAGGGAAATAAGGATATGCATTAGGCTAAAGTGATAGTCAAATATTTTAAAAGCTGGTTGCTATGTTGCTGAAATTCCTTTGTATGACCAGGAGTTTACAAATTCCCGTATGAGAAAAGTATAAGTATTTTAAAGCTGAAACTAATAATGAGGATTATTTCAGAAAGTCAGTTCTACAAGAAAATGTAAATCTCATAAATTGTGTGTTTTAATGAGATCTACATTTTTGTGTAGTAAGCTTTGTCAATGGCTATGTATATCTTAAGGTACCCAATTCAGCAAAATTCTTCCAGAATAAAGAGGTCTTCAGAGGTTATTCCCAGTCAATTCAAGAAATAATTTTATGCTTCGTGTAAATATCTGAAGTATAAAAGATTTTAATTAAAATCGTTAGAGCCCTTTATGAGAAAATCAATTTTTTTGAATTTTTTCTATGTAAAGGGTAGTTTGGGGTGGGCGGGATTTTCTTGAAAATCAAGTTTGGTATTTAACGGACTTTTCGTTTTTGAGTTATGCTATCCACACACACACACACACACACACACACACACACACACACACATTTTTAAACACATATGGACAGGCATCTTGATGGTTTCTACCATTATATATAGTTTAGTACGTAGTTTCTTGAATGATAAACTTCCGCATAGAAGAATTGGAGTTCATTGCATGGCCTGCTTGATCTCCTGATATGAATCTATTAGATTTCTGTGTCTGGGGCATTTAAAGTTCTTGGGTTATGCGATTTCTGTACATTTCTGTGAATATAA
The DNA here is from genome assembly GCA_030762935.1 of Hymenopus coronatus. Classification (NCBI taxonomy): domain Eukaryota; kingdom Metazoa; phylum Arthropoda; class Insecta; order Mantodea; family Hymenopodidae; genus Hymenopus; species Hymenopus coronatus. The sequence goes on from CM060895.1 coordinate 37,175,479, forward strand.
ACACGCTTTTGGATACATTAGGTGTTGTCTACCAAATTGATTAAAACAAGTTTCACATTTATAGCAGTGAATGTGAGCAAGAATTTTGATAATTAAGTGGTATCTAACACAACAGGGAAAAAATGTTTCACATTTATAATAGTGAATATGTACAATCCTCTTGATAATCAATTGTAATCTAACAGAATTTAAAAAACAACAACAAACAAAATGAAAACAAATTCACATTTATAGTAGTGAATATCAACATGCCTGTTCATAATTTAGTAGTATCTAAACAATCGGGGGGAGGGGAGGAAATGTGGCACATTTATAGCAGTGAATATAATCAGGCATCTTAAAAAGTAGAGGGTATCAATTCAACCAAATAACAATGTACTTAATATTTGAAGTATTACAAAATCATTCAAATTTTCTAAAAAAAATCTGATGTGTTCCATTCACATGACTTTCTCTACATCTCTGCAACAAATTAATTTTAAAAAGCTTATGCTTCTATTTATTTCATTTTAATCGAGAAAAAATTAGCAGAAATAGTCTTATTACTTCCTTCCTTGTAAGTAGAAGCGAAATAAGGGAGTACCATAGGTTAAAGTGATAGTCAAAAGCTGGTTGCTGTGTGACTAAAGTTCCTTTGTTTGTATGGAAAGGAGTTGACAAATTCCTGTATGAGAAAAGTTAAGTTTTTCAAAGCTGAAACCAAAAAAAGGAATATCTCCAAAACGATCAACTCCACGAAAGAAACGTATACAACATAAATTGCGTGTTTTAATGTGCTCTACATGTTTTGTGTCTACATCTCTTACGGTTTAGCAGTTATGCAAAATTCCGGAAAATTCACCCAGAATAAAGTAGTCTTCAGAGGCTATTCCCAGAAAATTCAAAACATACATTTTAGTTGTCAGGTAAATATCTTTAATATACGATATTTTAATCAAAATCGTTAGAGCCATTTTTGAGAAAATCAACATTTTCGAAAAAAAGTTTCATGTAGAGGGTAGTTTGGGGTGGGGGTATTTTTCTCAAAAGCTTCGTGTCGCATCCTTGGAAGATACTAAACTTAAATACCTTTTTCTGAAAATATTTTTTAGGATACAGGGGACCCTAAAACATGTATTTCCGGTGAAATCTCGGTATCGAATTTTTTGGTGGAATGCAATACCTTCTCTATACACTATGTACATTGTACGTGTAGAGAAAGTAATAAGAAATACTTCTCCTGGGCAGGAAAGAGTCTACGACCTGTGTGTTGGTTTACTTTTTGCTCCTGACATCATAAATTGACACACGATACCCTGTACAAGGAACGAGAGATACACCACTGCTGTCAGAAACTAATCTGTAACTGATGTCACGCGTTTACCTATTGTAGAATGTCTGTTTGCTCTACACAAAATCGACAAGGTAACGTCTGGTCTAGTTCAACCTGTATATAGAATCCAGCGCATACTGAATGCCCCGAAAGATCAACAAAGTGAAGACTGCTTATGGTTATAAGCATCTTCTATTGATGGCGTCAGCACAGGAAGAATCTGGAGTACTTTATACGGAAAAGCGGGCGGAAATGTTGCAGAGTCATTGCCAAGTTCCCCTCCCTAATGAGATTTGAGACACAGCACTACCACGCCAGTTCCAGTGCGCTCGCTTCCGGGTAAGTAAATTGATCACGAGGGCTTAGATAGCCATCATTTATCACCCTCCTCCTTGACATTCATCCAGTCAAATTTTGCACATACGCACACAGCAACAATTGGGGGATAATAACTCAAGTGAAATATAGTCAAAAGGGGGAAGTGATACTAAACAAAACCTCACTTATAATATGGATAAAGTGTCCCTAGCTTTTCAGACTTCTACTATTGATTCTTTTAATCAGATTTAGTTTCAATTAACAATTATAGTTACTCATTGTCAAAGTCACCTTCAGAAAGAAAGAGAGGAATAAATAAAAGAAGTAGCATTCTGTGTCAACTGCAACAAATAAACACTCTCTTCTCTCTCTCTCTTCTCTCTCTCTCTCTCTTCTCTCTCTCTCTCACACACACACACACACATATTTACGGTCGTGTCCTTAGCGCGGTAGCACGACTGCTTGCCAAGCGGGAGACCTGGGTTCGATCCCCAGTATCGGCGTAGGGATTTTTCCCCAGCCAGCAGACCTGGTCCGGGGTGCACTCAACCTCGTGAGGTCCCTGAGGGGCTAATTGAGGAGCTACTTGATGGAGAACTAGCGGCTCCAGGCCATGAGGACCGCATTAATCGACCGGGGGGTTCGAGGCGCTGACCACGTCTCACCCTCCAATACTGCACCTCATCTATGACGTCTGAGATGGGGGACGCAGCGACCGGACGGTAGTCCAAGGTTCCTTGTGAGCTGTCGTGCCATGGAGTTATTATTATTACTATTATTATTATTATTATTATTAGTAGTAGTAGTAGTAATAGTAGTAGTAGTAGTAGTAGTAGTACTAGTACTAGTAGTAGTATTACATATTTACAGCAAATAAGTAGAGGAAGAAACGCATTCCACATTCGATGTCGAGATTCACGGAAAATATATATTTAAAAGTTCCCTGAAGAATGGCTCAGACGATCAAAGTCGTGACATGAACAAATCTTGTGCATAGGGGAAGTTGCTTTCCTTCCCTCCCACCCTCTCCCTCTCTCTCTCTCTCTCTCTCTCTCTCTCTCTCTCTCTCTACGTACTATGTACATAGTGTATAGAAAAGATATTGTATTGCAACCAAAAATTTAATGCCGAGATTTCACCGGAAATACATGTTTTGAGAATCCCTGATTCCAAAAATATTTAGAAATATGTCCGTGTGCTTGTCTATGGACAGCATGGCTCAAAAACGAAAAGTCCGTTAATACCAAACTTGGTATTTAAGTTCAGTCTTCCAAGTATGCGACACGAAGATTTTCAAGTAATGGAAAATGTTGCAAAATTTATGATATTCTCAAAATCTAACGATTTTGATTAAAATAACGTATATTTAAGATATTTACACGACAGATAAAATGTATATCTTGAATTTTCTGGGAATAGCCTCTGAAGACATCTTTATTCTGAACCAATTTTGCATAACTGGTAAAGCGTTTAAAAATAAAAAAAAATCGTTAATTACCAAAATTGGTATTTAAACGAAGTTTCTTTTAGAGATGCGACACGAAGATCTGCAAGAAAATCCCTTCACTAGAACTACCCTTTGCATGAAAACCTTTTTTTGGAGATTTTTTATTTTCTCAAAAATGGTTCTATTTTGATCATAATTGCTTAAAATATTGTATGTCAAATGAAATATAGAATTGTAGTAATCCTAAGCAAGACCAAAGTATAAAAAACCCCAGAGGGAATCTTAAATAAACAGGTTTCCTAAAGGTCTAGAGAAAATGTTCTAAGAAACTGCATAAACACTGGCTATGAGAATACGTTTTTTAATCAAATAGTTATTAAAGATATATGTGATTAGCATTCATTTCAATCATTATATTTTTAATCTACAGTTTGTAAATCCGACTCATAAATTACAGATAGTGAAATAGAATTTAAACAGAATTTAGTGTCAAAGTAAACGTTTGATTGTCCCGAGTAAGAAGTGAGTTTTCACAATTATAAAAACTTAAGACTTACCAAAAAATATATATATATATATATATATATATATATATATATCACGTGTTTGCTCAAGCCGAAATAAACTTCATTTTTGCCTACTCTAGGCGATTACGCAGTGATCTTCGCTGTGCTTTTTGAAGATGGTCCTTCCCACGTCGAGCTTTCTAGCTGACTGACTAGCGTCACTCCCACGAGGGCTTGCTGGGGCAGCGGAGGAAGAATAGTTCAATTTCCCACTAGGTCGCAGCAAAATCGCAATTTAAGTACTCTGGAAAGTAGTAGGAGATCTTATTTCTGCCATATGTGACGTCAGTAGGTATCAAAAGGAGCGGCTTGAACTGTGGAAGGGGGTAACGGCTGACTTTAATGAAAAAATCCTCTAAAATTATTTTCATTTTGAATGGATTTTGCACAGCTGGTAAACCGTAATGAATAGACAAAACCATACTACACAGAAAAGTATATCTTGTTAAAACACACAATTTATGTTCAAATGGATTTTTGGGGAGGGGGCGTTAACCATTTCCAAGATATTACTTGTAATTAGTGTAAAATGTTCAGTAGTGTTTTTAAGCGCGGAGTCGTCATTCGTTTTTCTTTTATTCCTGTTCATGCAAAGAGAACCTAAGGTCATCACAAGCTTTTGAAATATTTATTTGACTATCACTTTAGCTAGTCTATCCGCTTATTTTCCTTCTACTTACAAGGATCTAAGTAATAAGATCAATTCTGCTAATGTTTATGTCGATTAGCATGAGGTAGACAGAAGAATAAGCTTTTGTAAAAATACTTTTCTACAGAATAGGTAGAGCAAAGCAGGTAAATGGACCATTCGAGATTTTTGAAAAAGAAATGTCAATATGTGTGCCTTGAATAGCAAACCCCAAAAACGAAAAGTATGATGAGCAAGGATTTGGTATTTAAATCACATAGAACCTGAAAGTATAATTATTCCATAATATTTAAATAAATTAAAATAATAATTTAATCTACACCTAAATATAATTCTCTGTACTTTAGTAACCATTTTCATGATGAAAGAAGCCTGTGGTGAAGTTACACTCAGGTGTATGAATGGCATAAACGTTTCAGTCAAATTTTCGAACGCTGAAGAAATTACTATACATGCTTCCAGGAGTGCTTCCAGTCTCCCTACACGAGATGGCAGAAGTGTGTCACTGCGAAAGGGAACTATTTTGAAGTAAATGTTGTGTAAATTGTCTTATGGTAGCTTATTTATGTGTTATTTAATAATCCGGGAAGTTTTTGAATGAAATAATTTTAAAAGTTGAATGGAGTATATAGGAAAAATACATTATTTATTTATAGACCTGATCTACCCTCAAGTCATACAATTGCCATAATAACAGTAAATTGTGTAGCAAACATTGGCTTATTGCTACTTTGTCACATCATTTTATAATTTGATGAAGTTTATAACATTTTATAATGTTGGAGAAGTCTATCTGTACTAGAATCTCTAAAACTCTTCTATAATCTGGTAATTCAACCGTTGATGAAATGGCGAATAAGGACACCTTCAGGAGCACTGGGAATTAAATTCTAAGTGTCTATATTTTTCCAACTTTAAAATGACCAATTCCTTCGCGAAGAACAGTCCTATGAAACTTAGATATTAATAAACTTCATGAAGAATTTAAAATTTTAATTAGAAAGAAAAAAAAATAAAGGATTCCACACTTTATTTCTATTTTCTCCATCATTTTATATAACAATTTTATAGGTTTGTACAGATTTTTCTACAACTTTTGTTGTGATTGCATTTCTGTTATATTAATATGAATAAAAATATTGTTCACATTGAATAAATACTTTGAAAGATACATATTATTCCATATTATATAATATACTGCATAATCAAAATATTACACGATTCTCAAAATTTTAGAAAACTGGTTGGCATTTTTTGAGTTGTAGCTTTGAACCTCACAAAAAAAGCTTTAAATGTGATATTTCCATTGCTTTTATTCTTGGATTATCGTATTTGAAAAAATCTTATGTGTACCATTCACATGACTTTCTCCATATCCCTGCAACAAATAATTCTTAAAACGCTTATACTTCTATTTGCTTTATGCTAATCAGAAAAAAATAGCAGAAATAGTCTAATTACTCGCTTCCTTGTAAGTAGAAGCGAAATAAAGGACAACCGTAGGTTAAAGTGATAGTCAAAAGCTGGTTGCTATGTCAATGAAGTTCCTTTGTTTATATGGATAGGAGTTGACAAATTCCTGTATGAGAAAAGTATACGTTTTTCATAGCAGAAACCAAAAATAAGGAATGTCACAAAAACGACAAACTCCACGAAAAAAATGTATATAACATAAATTGTGTGTTTTAATGTGCTGTACATTGTTTGTGTAGTAAGTTTTTGTCCATCTCTTACGGTTTAGCAGTTATCCAAAATTAGGTAAAATTCATCCAGAATAAACTACTCTTCAGAGGCTATTCGCAGAAAATTCAAGATATACATTTTATTTGACAGATAAATATCTTTAATATACGAAATTTTAATCAAAATCGTTAGAGCCATTTTTTAGAAAATCAAAATTTTCTAAAAAAGTTCCATGTAAAGAGTAGTTGGGGGTGGGGCGATTTTTTTCAAAATCTTCGTGTCGCATTCCTAGAAGATACTAAACTTAAATACCAAGTTTGGTATTTTACCGACTTTTCGTTTTTGAGTTATCGTGTTCACAGACACACGGACACACACACACACACACACACACACACACACACACACACACACACACACGGACCTTTTTGTGAAAATGCTTTTTTTTTATATTGGGGACCCTAAAACATATATTTCCGGTGAAATCTCGGTATCGAATTTTTGGGTGGAGTGCAATACTTTCTCTATACACTATGTACATAGTGCGTATGGAGAAAATAAAAAAGGTAGGAGCTGTAATCTCTAAAATTAATCACTTTTTCTTAAAAATGTATTTTTTGAAAAATTATAGTTGCTGTTATTTTTATTTGGTCATTTATAATATTACAACAGATATTTCTGCACATTCTGCGAAGTTTTAGTTGTATGTAAACAAAAACTGAGACGTGTGAAATATTTTAAAAGTGTAAAAATGTGGTTTCGAGAAAAACTATTTTATTGAAATAGAATGCTAGGAAATAGGCGTATTGTTCGATCATGAAATAGCTTCAGAGACCAAAGCAAGGAAGGACAGTTGATCATTGGTTATTTATAGACGCCCAAAGGTTCTAACAACTATTTGTTATTAAAAAAAACAATTTTCGACTTTTAGACCGATTTTAATAGACAAAACTTTCTCACTTGGTGTTTTCTTGATCAAGGAAATTTCTAGTTCGCCACTATGTTCACATGGTTTCCCATAATGGACGTAAAAATGGCAGAATTTAGCCCAGGGTTCTTGTTTTCTTACAACGTGTAGGGTCTTTTTTACTTGCAAATAGTATAGCATTACAGAGGATCAATGGTTTTGTTTCCATTTCGAAGGAAGATTTTTATGTCCGAAAAAGTCCATCATCATCCGTTGTTTTTGAACCCGCAACCTTGTGTATTACTATCCAAAGGTCAACTAATATGCTGCCATTATGATCATCAGTCAAATAAGAGTGCTAAAAAAACTCCCTATCGATAGAAAACTGGAGGTTGCCTTTTTAAACGATATTAATACCAAATGAGTGAATTACTAGATTTTAAATTTCCGTAATCACAAGAACGAGATACATATTTTGAGAATTTATAAAATTTCAAAGGTCCCACCGAGATTTGAACTCGGATCGCTGGATTCAAAGTCCAGAGTGCTAACCATTACACCATGGGACCTCGCACAAATAGAGCTGAGCTAGATATGGTTTTAATCTTTATTCGTGCACGTTATATACAAAAATTCTTTGCTGTTAATACATTGTAGCTTGGAATATGTAACTTAGTACGCAATATTCCTGTGTCGTATCTATCATTTGTTATAGATAGTCGAGACGCACACGGATCCTCCGAAGAGATTGAGGTCGAAGACCGAAGTGGATCATCTGAAGCATTCTTTGAATATGCTGTTTGAGAAATTGGGTAATAGAGAAAAGAAAATCTGATGTGTTTCGTTCACATTACTTTTCCTATCCCTCTGCCAATAAGCTATTCTTACAAAATTTCTTTTATCTATATCGTGCTAATCGAAATAAACATTAGCATAAATTTTCTCAGTAGTAGCTTCCGACGCTCCAAAGAAAATGGACACAATAGGATAGGCAACGTTAAAGCGATAGTCAAATCTTTTAAAAGCTAATCGCTATGTAAACAATTTAAATTCGGTTCGCTTTGCACGGACAACAGTAAACTAGAGAGATGAAACAAATTGTGACTTACCGTTTAAGAAAACGGTAATTATTTACAAGTTGGGCCGCTAACTCTCTCCGCTGCGACTTATGCCAGTTTTGCACTCTAATGGGACCGGGTTAGAGAGGGATTATGGGTGGGGAGATGGTTTAAAAAACTAATGTTCCTATCTGTTTATATACACACACTAACCTAAACCGATTGAACCTAACCTCGCGCCAAATTTGAAATCCATAGGCTTTGAAATTGTCATCATAAATACAAAGTCAATCAATCGCACTTAGTTTCATTCGATTTTAGAGCGGCCGAAGTTCTGCATAATAAAATTCACTGAACAGCTGTATCTGCGTGAAACATACTTGTCATACATCAGCACAGCGTCTAGCGACATATGCCGGTGTTGCATTCCACAACACTGTTCGCCTGCCGCCGACAATGAAACTCGGGTTTTGGGCACTTTAGTGTGTAGTATTATTATATATTTACATTGCAAAAGTACTACAAGACTTCTTTATTTATATTCTACTCCTTCAAGGCAGCATACTTCATAGATATTCACAAAAAAGGATCGCTACGCGCACGTAATAAATTAGCGTCTAACTCAATTACGAAGCTTTTCCGATAAAAAAAATGGTGAAAACGTAACAAGTATAAACCAAACTTACATTCAAAGCACAATTTGTTTAATTTCTAGAGGGGCCGAAGTTCTGTATAATAACCAAGAAAATTATGCAATTTAAAACTGAAACCAATAACAATGAATATCTTGATAACGGTTAAACCTATTATTGTATAAAAATATAACTGTATGACATACAAAATTCATCCAGAATGAAGAGCACTTCAGAGGCTATTTCCAGAAAATTCAAAATATACATTTTATTTGTCCTGTAAATAACTTTAATATACGGTATTTTAATCAAAATTGTTAGCCATTTGAGAAAAACAAAATTTTTGAAAATGTGTCTATGTAAAGGGCAGTTTGGGATGGGGGCATTTTCTTAAGATCTTGGTGTACTTAAAACACACTAAATTTTAATACAGTCTTAGTAAATCTAATACGAATTTAACGGCTATGCTACCCCTTCGCCATACTCACATGCGCGCGACCTTTTTCTAAATATGCTTTTTTTGGACTCAGGGGACCTCAAAACGTATATTTCTAGTGAAATCTAGGTAGCACTGTAGTTATGTTGATAGTGCGTTTAGAGAAAGTAAAAAGGGGAAAAAGAAAATAGAGGTAGCCCATTACAAATATCAGCAAATATTCTGTAGAGCCTCAGAATTTACATAGAGAACCTGCTCTGAATTGAATTTATATATTTTTACATCACGACAAATTAACAATAGTAAATATACCATAGACTCCCTTATAAGAGTATTAAGTATTATATACAAGATATTTACAGTTTTGAATATACATTCCACTGAGGTCAAGCAGATAACGGTAAAAGAATTAAATGATTTACGGTTTGAAATCACCTTTATTGGACGATGTGACTAATTTCTACTACTTACCAATATTGTTGTCACTGGACGAAAGTTAACATTCCCACCTCTAACCAAGTTTCTATTGTGTTCCATTCACATGAATTTCTCTATATCTCTGTAACAAATTATTGTTAGTAAGCTTATCTTTTATTTATTTCATGCTAATCGAGAAAAATTAGCAGAAATAGTCTTATTCCTTGCTTTATTGTAAGTAGAAGCGAAATAAAGGAGTACCATAAGTTAAAGTGAAAGCCAAAAGCTGGTTGCTATGTGGTTGATCTTCCTTTGTATGGACAGGAGTTGACAAATTCCTGTATGAGAAAAGTATTAGTTTTTCAAAGCTAAAACCAAGAAAAAGGAATATCTAAAAAACGATCAACTCCACGAAAAAAAATGTATATAACATAAATTGTGTGTTTTAATGTGCACTACATTTTTTGTGTGTTAAGTTTTTGTCCATCTCTTACGGTTTAGTAGTCATGCAAAATTCATCCAGAATAAAGTAGTCTTCAGAGGCTTTTCCCAGAAAATTCAAAATATACATTTTATTTGTCAGGTAAATATCTTTAATATATGATATTTTAATCAAAATCGTTAGAGCCATTTTTATAAAATCAAAATTTTCGAAAAAAGTTACACGTAAAGGGTAGTTTGGGGTGGGGGTATTTTTCTCAAAATCTTTGTGTTGCATCCCTGTAAGATACTAAACTTAAATCAAGTTTGGTATTTTATCGACTTTTCGTTTCTGAGTTATCGTGTTCACAGACACACGGACACACACGGACCTGTTTCTGAAAGAACATTTTTTGGATACAGGCGACCCTAAAACATATATTTCCGGTGATATCTCGGTATCGAATTTTTTGGTGGAGTGCAATACTTTCTCTATACACTATGTACATAGTACGTGTAGAGAAAGCAACAAAAGAAATTGCAATACTGATATGGACTCAAAAAGCACACGCGTGGTAAGTAAAACAGTTACAATATTTATTTTGATACATTAAAAATAAAAGTACAATTATTTCAATTATTGAACGTTATTGGACGAACACTATTCATTTCCTTCAAGTTGAACGTGCGTATATTATCTATTTCTCCACAGTAAAATTGTCAAATGCATTCTAACTAGGCTACTACAAATATAAATCTGATGTGTTCCATTCACATGACTTGCTTTACATCTTTGTAAAAAAATTGTTAAAAAGCTTATTCCCATGTCTACTTCATGCTAATCGAGATACACATTAGCAGAAATGCTTTCTTGTAAGTATAAGGGATACACTAAGCTAAAATAATATTCAAATCTTTAAAAAGTTGGTTGCCATGTGGAGGAAATCCATTTCTTTGTACTGCCAGGAGTTGACAAGTCCCCGTATGTGAAAAGTTTCATTATTTTAAAATTGAAACCAATAACAAGAAATATTTCAAAAATGGTCAACTATACGAAAAAAAAATTGATAAGTTGTGTGTTTCAACGACATCTACATCATTTGTTGAATAAGTTTTTGTCTATCCCTTACAGTTAACTAGTTATGCAAAATCCAGCAAAATTCATCTAGAATAAAGACGATTTCAGAGACCATTCCCTGAAAATTCGATATACATTTTATTTATTGTATAATTATCTTTAATGTGTGGTATTTTAATCAAAATCCTTAGAGCCAGTTTTGAGAAAATCAAAATTTTCGAAAATTTTTCTACGTGAAGGGTAGCTTTGAGTGGGGGAATTTTCCTCAAAATCTTTCTGTCACATCGTTGGAAGATACTAACCTTATACAGCAAGTTCGGTATTTTACCGACTTTTCGTTTTTGAGTTATCGTGTTCACACGCACACGGACACACACACGGGCCTTTGTGAAATCTCAGTATCGAATTTTTGGGTGAAATGCAGTATCTTCTCTATACACTATACATAGTACGTGTAGAGAAAGTAAAAACGTCTCCAAGGCCAACAAACCTTGTTTATACAAAAACAATGGAAAGCTACATAACTACGACTGCCAAAAGTTTCTTTCTCATAGATGTAAATGCTTCCAACAAATATTTTAATTGATCTATTACTTATTTTATTTAATATTGATACTTACCTTCCAAAAAAATAGTATGCGATACACGTGTATTAAGTGTATTGCAGAATTTCGTAAAGTGAAGAAATTCAGCTTCATTTTATCTTTTCAAACTTTTCCTTTATTCTGCAATAGTACACCTATCACACTTGTATCGCAATACGTATCAGTGAATTTCAGGTAATATTGACGGGACAATTTACATCCGCTGATCTGTGGCCCGGCGCGCCAAATCCCAGCGAGCGCTCGGTAATTTCGCGCATTTCCACACAGTGAGAGTGGAGTGGGTGTATTTACACGTGTTTATACTGCAGTATGGTTGCATATTCACTACGCGAACGTGTGTACATATCAAAAATATTTTTCAGGACGAAGAATTCGTGCGGAAAAACTAGATGCAACGTTAGGCTTAAATATCCTAAAAGATCACTTCGGTGTAGGAATACAATAATGCAGCTCGTGGATCGGTTTAACAAAACAAGTTCTGTAAATAACAAGAAAGGCAATGAACCCGTCACGTTCTTACTGAGGAATAACTTGACAAATTCAGTTCTGCCTTGGAAAGTTGTCCTAGGAAATCTTTGAAGCGTTTAGAACAGACAGGAGTTTCGAGAGCATCAGCTCATAGAGCAACGAAAATGCTCAAATTAAAGCGCTACGAAATTACATCTCACTTCTTACAACTCCTCTAGGTTTTCCTATGACTACTTTCTAAGGCAGCACCGATTTTGTAAAGTATTTGCTCAGTAAGAACCTGACAGGTTCGTTGCCTTTCTTGTTATTCACCTGTTTTTTTTTTTTAAATCCATCCACAGGGTGCAATATTTTATTCCTACATGGAAATAGTTTGTTAGGAAACCTAAGTTTAAAGTTTCGTCTAGTTTTTACTTTCCCTACACGCATTATGTAGTGTATAGAGAAGGTATTTTATTTGCACCTAAAAATTCGATACCGAAGTTTCACAGAAAGCACATGTTTTGGGACCCCTGAATCCAAAATAAAAAAAAAAGCATTGTTAGAAAAAACGTACGTGTGTGTCTTTGGGCAGCATAGCTCAACAACTAAAAGTTCGTTGAATATCAAACTTGATATCTAAGTACAGTATTTTCCAAGAAGACTTTTAAGAAACTCCCCCCCTCCTCAACTACCCTTAAAATGAAAAAAAAAAATTCGAACATTTTAATTTTACCAAAAATGGCTAATGATTTTGGCTAAAACCTCTTATATTTAAGATAGTTACATGATAAAATGCATATCTTGAATTTTCTGGGAATAGCCACTGAAGAGCTCTTTATTCTGGATGATTTTTTTCTTAATTTTGCATAACTGATAAACCGTAAGAAATAAACAAAAAGTTAGTTCACAAAAGATGTACATCTCGTTAAAACACACAATTTATGCCACATACATTTTTTTCGAGGGGTTGGCCGTTTTCGAGAAATTCCTAATTACTGTTTTCAGTTTTAAAATACTTAAGGGGCATAACGGCTGTGTTCTATAGTAAACTAGTGAAACGGAGAAGTATAGGTAAATTCAACTTATTTCATTTAACATGCTGCATTCCTTTTTACATTCTCTACATGTACTATGCATATAGTGTATAAAAAGGTACTGTATTGCACAAAAAAATATCGTTACAGAGATTTCACCGGAAATATACGTTTTGAGACCTCCTGAATAAAAAAAAAAAAATTAGAAAAATGCCCGCGTTTGTGTCTGTCAGTGTCAAACTTGGTATTTAAGATCAATATCTTCCAAGGTTGCGACAAGAAGACTTTCAAGAATATCCTCCCACCCCCAGCTACCCTTTACGTGGAAAATTGTTTGCAAATTTTGATTTTCTCAAAAAAGACTAACGATTTTGATTAAGATGTCGTATATTAATTATTTAATTATTTTGTAATTATTATTCAACATTATTATTATTGTTGTTATTATTATTATTATTATTATTATTATTATTATTATTATAAGTAGTAGTAGTAGCAGTAGTATTATTAAAATTTTGCTGTACCGCCGAATCTCCATAGCAACAGCCAAGTAAGTCCCATGATACAATAACGTTGGCAACTGTTATGATGTACATTTATAAAACCTCAATGCGAGGATGAACTTGTGTACGCAGAGTTCTGGAGGAAAATAAAATGGGTGTGATTTGTTGGGACGTAAGCATATCGCACAGCTGTTAATCAAGATTGGATTGTAAAAGAAAGGAGACTGTTCTCATGATGCCTTGTTTGTAGGATAATGTTGTGCTCCTGGAGTCTAATTTTACGTTGTTGCTCATCAAAACCGTGACCTCTGTAACACTGGGAGCAGACGAGCGGCTTCTTTCTTATACTGCAGAAACCCAACTTGGGTCAACTGCAACTTCCTCCTCTTTCCTCATACACATATAAAACATGACTTTCTCTGACTAATCAGCAACAAATATTCTTATAAAACGTTATTCTTCTATCTGCTCAGCTAATCGAAAATGTTCTTATAACTTAGTTCCTAGGAAATAAAGGAATACTAGACTAAAGCGATAGTCAAATCTTCTAAAAGCTGGTCGCTAAGGCATTGCAAAAAATAAAACAAAAAAAAACCGATTAACGACTTCTGTAGAAGTATTTTAAAATTGAACCCATTAACAAGGAATATCTCGAAAATTGTGAACTTCAAAACCAACCCCGCCCCAAAAAACAACAACAACAATTCTTATGTGTTCCGTTGATGTCACTTTCTCCATCTGCCCTCCTGGTGTAATGGTTACCATGCTAACTTCATATACCCAAGATCGCGGGTTCAAACCCGGCGGAGGACGATGAATTTTTTCAGATGTAAAAATCCATAGCATGGCTTCCTTCGGATTTACGGCACGTAAAAGAACCTCAAGCCTGATAAAGAGGCCTCTGAGCAAAATTAAGTGGTATTTCATGCCCAATTTAGAATGGGACGCTGAGAACCACAGCAGTTAAAGAGCGTCCATAAATAACACGCCATTTACAGTTTTTTCTCCATCTGTTCTACAAACAAACTTCTTAAGCATACGTACGAAAAAAATGCATGAAAAATCACGAAATTGACTTTTTTAATTTTAATTCCATAAAATAATTTAAATTCCTGAATACAGAAGGTATAATTGGACACCAGGAGCCAATCTTAAATACTTTAATTCAAAGAATTAGAGGTGAAACCGTACTAGGCTCGGCAAGAAAAGCTTCAGTTCGATGAGATCCATTCGCTCCAGGTAAAATAACAAACGAAGCTGTGCAGAAGAAAAGCAGCAATGCAAGAAGAAAATGACAGAAAAGGTGGCAGCAGCAGAGGAGAGGAAAAGGAAGCCCGGTCCAACTTAAAAAGTGGATTTTAATGTGAGCCATGCCTTCAAATCGTTCCTTGTTTTCTCGCTATAGATATTTTCAGCATCCCCCCCCCATAAAATGCTCCTCGGGGAGCAATTTTGCTGTTACGCAAATAAAATTTATTGTACATTTTTACAGAGGGACAATGAATAAGAACTGCTCTGGGTTTTACGGTCAGATGTATTTAAGCATGTGTTCTCAATTTTCAAATTATAAAAATTATATTTTATGACAAAAAAAGAAGATTAATAACTTTAAAATATTTGGAGCCTAAACTAAAGAAGACACAGAGTAACCTACGACAGTTTAAAAAAGTAGGTATTTTGTGAACTTAGGTTTAAAATATTAGACCAAAATTTTAATTTTTTTTTTTTTTTACGTGAGAGAAACATAAATACATTTGCGGCTTATTTGTGTTATATTATACCTGTCGGATACATTTCAAAATTTCAGTTATACATGTCCTTAAAGTGGTTATTATTCTTTCTACTCCATGCTAATCGAGATAAGCATTAACAGAATGTCCTTGCTTAGATTCTCATAAGTAGAAGGGAACAAAGGAAATACACTAGGCTAAAGCGATAATTAAATGTTTTGAAAGCTGTCGCTATGTGACTTGTCATTCAAATTCGCATTTTTGCATTACTAGGAGTAAAACAAAATAAACAAGGATGACTTCCTGTTTGAGAAAAGTACAAGTATTATAAAATTGAAACCAATAACAAGGAATATCTTGGAAACGGATAGCTCCACAACAAACATGGGTAATTATTTACAAGTTGGGCCGCTAACTCTCTCCGCTACGACTTACACCAGTTTTGCACTCTGACGGGACCGGAGTGGTTAGAGGGGGATTAGGGGTGGGGAGATGGTTTAAAAAACTAATGTTGCTACCTGTTTATATACACACGCTAACCTAAACGGATTGGAACCTAACCTCGTGCTAAATTTGAAATCCGCAGGTTTTGAAATTGTCATCATAAATACAAAGTCAATCAATCGCACTTAGTTTCATTCGATTTTAGAGCGGCCGAAGTTCTACATAATAAAATACACTGAACAGCTGTATCTGCGTGAAACATACTTGTCATACATCAGCACAGCGTCTAGCGGCATATGCCGGTGTTGCATTCCACAACACTGTTCGCCTGCCGCCGACAATGAAACTCAGGTTTTAGGCACTTTAGTGTGTATTATTATTATTATATATTTACATTGCAAAAGTACAAGACTTCTTTATTTATATTCTACTCCTTCTAAGCAGCATACTTCATAAATATTCACAAAGTAGGATCGCTACGCGCACGTAATAAATTAGCGTCTAACTTAATTACGGAGCTTTTCCGATAAAAAAAATTGGTGAAAACGTAACGAGTATAAACCAAACTTACAGTCAAACCACAATTTGTTTAATTTCTAGAGGGGCCGAAGTTCTCTATAATAACCCAAAAAGGTAAAGAACATAAACTGTGTATTTTGGCGTGGGCTACATATTTTGTGTAGTCAACTCTTACGGTTTAACAGTTATATAAAATTCATTCAGAGTGAAAAGGACCTCAGAGGCCATTCCTAAGAAATTCAAGTTAAACATTTTATTCTTCATGTAAATATATTTTATATACGCTTTTTAAACCAACTCTTTCAGATATTTTTG
The DNA here is from genome assembly GCA_030762935.1 of Hymenopus coronatus. NCBI lineage: Eukaryota > Metazoa > Arthropoda > Insecta > Mantodea > Hymenopodidae > Hymenopus > Hymenopus coronatus. The sequence continues at coordinate 37,192,002 of CM060895.1, forward strand.
AGAAAATCAAAATTTTCGAAATGCTTCCTATATAAAGGGTAGTTTAGAATGGCGGAATTATCTTGGAAATCTTCATGTCACATCCTTGGAAGATATTAAATTTAAATACCACGTTTGGTATTTAAGGGAGTCTTCGTTTTTGAGTAATGCTGTCCAAACACACACATACATTGACCTTTTTCCAAAAAATTTTTTTTCTTTCTATTCAGGAAGTCTGAAAAACATATATTTCCGGTGAAATCTTGCTATCGAATTTTTGGTTGGAATACAACACCTTCCCTACCTATTATGTACAGTGTACGTACGTGCTTGAGAAAGCAAAAATGTACATGTAGCAAGCATTTTCTATCTCTTATGGTCCTTTCAAATTCTTAAAGCAATAGTCCGTTGTGTTTTGGAAATGGTTTTGGTTTTTATCTGATAGTCCAGCCAGCAGCCAACCGTACAGGAAGAACCAATGCGAAAAAGTGGCAGTTATTAGGTGTGGATGGTGTACAATGAGATAATGGTTTACCCACTTTTATGTGGGGTGCATTTACTGCAGTATATGTTCAGGAATAATAACCACATTTGGAGATGAGTAGTTCTCCCGAAAAACTTCAATTAAAGTTAGAAATTTGATTTCTTCTCACATGAAACTAAACATCACGTCCTCTCCCGTTCTTAATAACATGTAAATAACTCACGCAGTAATCGCATTCTCGGTATAACATTTTGTATAAGCACTTGTTTTGACATTACAAACATGTTGGAAGAAAAACAAATCGCATTTTTATCTTCCCCATGAGGATGTTTTTTATAAGACAACAGTTCTACAGTTAACACATAACACAAAACATTAATTTTCACAAGAAAATAAATTACATTTCACTTACGGTTTCATATCAAGCTGAGAGTGGAACTGTATATTTTTCTGACTAAAAACGCGCGAACACATCTGAAACTTTCGACACTTTTTAATCACTTTTCTATTTCATGTTTTTCTTTCGAAAATCAAATATTATCAAGAAAATTCACCCCACACAATGAACTATAAACCCTTCATTTAATTCTCATTAGCACAATGTATGATGTTCACCGCACTTCTACACATTTTAAAAGTACCCGCACCGCCCTATTTTACAAGTATACTAACTGCGTTCCTTCAACCTGAACGATCCGAGTTCGCAGCGCCAGTTCTTGATAGTCATCTTTTTTTGGGCATTGGTACCAATTAAATGTTACCAAATGTACTGACCTGAACTGAAATGTTACCAAAATATTACCAACATGTGGGATTTGTTTATTTATTCATTTATTCCTTCTTTCGTTTTCTATTGTTATTATTATTATAAATGTGTTTACTTATCAGTAATAACTACAGCATAGTTTTATAAGAATCGTATGCATTCCTAATTTAAAAATTCCAGTAGACATCAAATTCTCATTAATTGTAGTATTCAGGAATAATAAATGGTATTAAAATTTACGTATTCTGATTTCTTCTATATTTTTCATTTTACTATTTTATAATTTATATTAAATTTAGGCTATATTTCAACTGGTGCATTGGTGCTGTTTATAACATTGTTTTGAACATATTTCGTAGGTATATCAACTTTACTTTCTCTGCCTACATAAGTAGAGAGCATTTCATCAAAAAATTCGATACCGAGGTTTCACTGGAAATACGCGTTTTAGTATCTATCTCCGGAGACTAAAAAACCATTTGGTGTGTGTTTGTGAATCTGTGAAAAGTCGGTTAAATGCCAAACTTGATATTTAAGATCAGCATCTTCCAAGGATGCGAAACGAAGACTTTCAAGAAATCCCCCACCCCAAGCTTCCATTCCATGGAAAAAGTTCGAAAATTTGTATTTTCTCAAAAATAGCTCTAAGGATTTTATTAACACGTTTTACTTTCAAGATATATTGAAAATAGTTAAAATATATAGGTATATCTTGAATTTTTTGGAAATAGCTTCTGAAGACCTCATAATTCTGAATGACATTTGCATAACTGGTAAACCATTACAATAGACAAAAAATTACTACACAAAAATGTAGTTCTCGTTAAAACCATCAATTTTGTGGCATAAACATTTTTTTGTGGAGCTAACCATTTCCAAGGTATTTTTTGTTATAGGTCTAAATTTTCCAAACACATACTTTTCTCAAATACGAAGCCGTTATTCATAGTTTATCATACTGGTCAAGCAAAGCAAAAAATTTAAAACCCCCCACATAGTGACTGTCTTTTAAAAAATTGACTATCGTTTTAGCTTATTGTTATTACAATATTCTTTCCTACAAGGAAACCATTTCTGCTAATGTTGATATTGATAAGCATAAAGTATATAGAAGAATATGTTTTCGTAAGAATTGTTTGTTGCAGCACAGGTAGAGGAATTATATGATTGTATCACATAAAAATTGCCATGTAGTAGCGGAAATTACGCTGAAAATTATTTTGAACTGACCAGTAAAAAATGATGATGTATTACATTCAAATGATTTTCTCTGCCTATCACCGTTTATTTGTAATTAGTTTCCATAAGTAATTCTTATGAAAACGCATGCTTTTCTATTTCTGACTATTATTAAAGTCACTTTAAGGTAAACTTGCTAAATTTATCATCAAGTTTTTAATTTTTAGATCATTACCCCTATGTCAAATGTATACTATGATTTTAAATAAATTTTAAATGTTTTGAGAGTTCTTTAATAAACTCCTGTTCAGAAATGTAAAACAATTTTACTGAAATGCAAGTTTTCTCAAAACTATGTTGTTTTTTTCTCCATCATGGGATATTTTTATGCAATCTGTTTTAACACCACAACTAATATTTTAAATAATATTTTTAATATTAATGTGTACTACGCATTTTATTTTAAATCATGAGCATGGAGAATAAAGTAATATTTACACCTGATTATATGTTAGCTTTAAAATATGGATGATTATAAAAATTGTAGTAGTAGTTGTACACACAATGATTGACCTAAACCTTAGTTAACTTTGAAGCCCTGGAGTTAAATTACCAAAACGACATATTCGGTCAACATTTTGAAAATACCTTTTATAGCAATTAGTTTTTTGAACCTTTGGGCTTCCATAGGGAATCAACATTTATCTGCCCACCTTTACTTCGAGCTGTACATCATTTAAACATCTTACAATCCACCTGTTTTCTTGCATGCTATTTTATAAAACAGAGGTTTTCTCAAAACCACATTTTCATGGTTTTAAAATGTTCCCCGCGTCTCAGTTTTTGTTTAAATACAACTAAAATGTCCTCGAATGTGCAGAAGTAACCACTGTAATGTTACCGACCACAAAATTATCGTAGCAACAATAGCAACTTTTCATAAAACAAAAAAAAAAAAAAAAAAAAAAAAAAAAAAACAACGGTTCACTTTAGAGATTAAATATATATCGGAATTCATAATAATTTTGTTTAAATATCCTCGATTAAATTTTTGTTTGCGGTTCAAAACCCAAACTCAAAACATGCTGATGAATGTTCCCAAATTTGGTATCGCATAGAAAATGTTGACTAAGCAGTGTATTTATATAATAATTAAAACATATTAATTAATTTATATATTACAGAGTATTATCCAATTTGGATAAAATTTGGTATTCGGATTAAAAGAAAATCAATGCAATTATAGTAAAAATTTCAGGAAAATCTGTAAAATGTGTATGTGTGTATATAAGTAGCAAAATTTCAAATATTTATAACATTTTGAAATTTCGCTCCTAGTTTCCCTTTAAACATTGTAAGTCGCCAATGGGGTATGTCATCTCAAAATACGATGTCGTAATGTCACATCTCCTTGTGCTTTACCCGGAAAAATGCGCGTCAAATGGGGAATTTAATGTCCTAACGGCATGTTGCCATAAGGGTTCAAAACATGCTGTCAGTGAATTTTTCAGCCTGATTCTGCATTTTTATTACTTTCTCCACAGCGTACTACGTGTACAGTAGGTAGATATAGAGCGAATTACCAGAAATGTGTTTTGAGGTCCATAAATCCAAATAAAGCAATTTTAGGAAAAAGTCAATGTGAGTGTGTGTGTCTCTCCAAGTGCACAAGTGAACACCATAACTCAAAAACGAAAAGTCCCTTACACTCCAAACTTGGTATGTACGTGCAGCATCTTTCAGGGATGCCACACGAAAATTTCCAGCAAAATCCTCCTCTCCCAACTACACTTTACATAAAACATTTTTCGAAAATTCTGATTTTCTCAAAAATGGTTCTAACGATTTTGATAGAAACCATATGTTTAAGATAGTTTTATAACAATGAACTGTATATCTTGAATTTTCTGGGAATAGCCTCTGAAGACCTCTTCATTCTGGATAATTCTTGTATAAGTGATAAACTGTAAGAGATAGACAAAAACTCACCACACCAAAAGTGTAGGTGTCGTTAAAACACATAATTTATGTCATATACAATTTCTTTTTAACATAACGACTGGCTTTTAAAAGATTTGACTATCGCTTTAGCCTAGTGTATCCCCTCATTTTTGTTCTACTTACAAGGAAGATGGTAATAAGACCATTTCTGCTAATTTTTATCTCGATCGTAATTATGTATATAAAAAATAACCTTTTTAATTTTTTTTTTTTTTTTTTTTAGTTTAACGTCCTTTATTCTGGTTGGTCATATCGGACAACGAAATTGCTGAAATGATCTCGGGTCCATGGAGCTTAAAGTTACTCAACATTCGTCTTCTCAGGATAAGGGAAAATCCCGAAAAAAACCTTATCCGGGTAACTCACCCTAAGCGAGATTCGAAGTCATGACCTTTTGAATGTGAGGCAGACACGCTACCACCAACTACCTAGGTGGGAATAGTTTGTCTGTAAAACAGGTAGAGAAAGTTTTGTAAATGCAACATATCAGGTTTGTATTTATTTATTAAAGAATATCATTTTTAAGGGACTCTTAAATTCACTTAAAATTATGTTCTATTTTCCCAGAAATAATAATGAATATAAACTTGTATGGAATAACCCAAGTATTTTATTCAGGAAAAGCTAGTTGCATTAAATTACGAGTAACTTGGTCTGAAAACTGAAAAACTCAGTAAGTTTTTGCACATTTTGCACTATTTCTTGATCATATTCCTCGGCACTCCTTCAAAATATCAGCAGTTTGGTATTCTGCAGTGGAAGAAACCCGTTTATCGTCCTCTGGCACTCCAGTCCCTGTTTTAAATTGTACGTGGAGCTAGATGAAGTAGCAGCAAAACAAGAAAAGAAATAAAAGAGAGAACCAGCCTGACTACTAGAGGCTCTACCTCTTACACCAGAGTCAATTAACCTCCACACACACACACACACACACACACACACACAGTAGCTGGTCAGCAGTTGTATATACACTTCTTGCCCAGAGGCTCTGTCACATAAAAAACAAAACTGATTGAAACTATGGCCATCATCGTCATGGAAACGGAAAGTGCCTCATTAACTTTCCTGGATCAATGTTTGGCTTGTAAATAGGGTATTAGAAAATTACCACTCAGCGCTTCTTATGAAATACGAACAAAGCCAAAATGTCCGTTAATACAACCGAAAGAGATGGCGCAGGCAGTATCGGGTTGAGTCCCAACCGGGAGGTTATCCACATGTACACACATTTTCTAGAAATGCTTTTTTTGGATTCAGGGGACCCAAACATATATTTCCGGTGAAATCTCGGCATCGAATTTTTGAGTGAATTACAATACTTCTCTATACCTTATGTACATAGCACATTTTTCATATTACCTATATATTGTAAGTTTTATGTATTTTTGGGGAGGAAATAAATATGAAGTTTGGATACATGCCCCGGTGTGGTAACCAAGGTGTCGGAGTAGGATATTCAGATTTTTATTTATTTATTCATTTTGTACGTGTAGAGAAAGTAAACATTATTTTTATTGTACGACAACAATGGTCCTTTTTTTTTAAAAATGCCTTTTTAGGATCCAGGAGTCTTCAAAACATGTATTTCCGGTGAAGTCTCGGTGTCAAATTGTTTGTTGAAACGTTATACGATACGAGGAAATGAAAATAAAAAATTAATTTTCACATTATCCTTTTGTAAAGAGCTTTAAAATGGTCCACAGCTAATAAATGTGTCCGCAATGTGTTTTTACTTTCTCTGTACGTACTATGTACATAGTGTATATGTGCCTGTCTGTGTATGTTGGTGTGTGTGTCTGTGGGCAGCATAGCCCAAAAACGAAAAACCAAACTTTGTATTTATGTTTGGTATCTTCCAAGGATGCGACACGAAGAAAATCCCCCATGGAGCTTTTTCGAAAATTTTGATTTTCCAAAAAAGGCCTTAACGATTTTGATTAAAATATTGTATATTAAAGATATTTACCTAACGAATAAAATGTATATCTTGAATTTTCTGGGAATAGCCTCTGAAGACTACTTTATTCTGGATGAATTTTACGGAATTTTGTGTAACTGGTAAACCGTAAGAGATAGACAAAAACTTACCACACCAAAAATGTAGAGCACATTAAAACACACAATTTATGTTATATATATATTTTTTTTCTAAGAGTTGATCGTTTTTTAGATATTCCTTGTTTTTTGTTTCAGCCTTAAAAACTTGTACTTTTCTCATGTAGGAATTTGTCAACTCCTGTCCATACAAACAAAGGAACTTCAGTCACATAGCAACCATCTTTTGCTATCACTTTAACCTATGTTATTCCCTTATTTCGCTTCTACTTATAGGGAAGCAAGTAATAAGACTATTTCTGCTAATTTTTTCTCGCTTAGCATGAAGTAAATAGAAGCATAAACTTTTTAACAATACTTTTTTTGCAGTGATATAGAGAAAGTCATGTGAATGGAACACATCAGATTTTTTTATTTTTCATTTATCAATTACAAGTTTTAAGTACAAAGGTTGTCGCATTAGAGAATGATAAGGACTATAAAGGCTTTAAAACGAGTTCAAGTTCGTGTGCCTCTCTAAGGAAATAAAACACCATAGTCAATGTCAAGGCCAAGTACTAAACACGTGTTTAGGTTTCCTTCGTGGAACTGCAGGGTAAGTAGGTCAATGTTAGTGTATGTATGCAGGGGGATTCCCACTGATCAGTCGGTGATTCCACTTACTGGAAATGGAAATTATGTTACACTCTCTGGTATGAATAAAATACAAGCTTCAGCTTCAAATTCACAACAGCGAATCAATTCATTGCATTACAGTCGTACTCTTGAAGGTATTTACAATCTATTAAAATTAATTAATACTTTCTCTATAAGTACTATGTATATAGTATATAGAGAAGATATTGTAATGCACCCAAAAATTCGATAACGAAATTTCACTTGAAATACATGTTTTGAGACCCCCTGAATCCAAAAAACGCATTTTAGAAAAAAGTTCGTGTATATGTGCTTATCTGTGTATGTTGGTGTGTGTGTGTGTCTGTGGGCAGCATACCTCAAAAACGAAAAACCAAACTTTGTATTTATGTTTGGTATATTCCAAGGATGTGACACGAAGAAAATCTCCCATGGAGCTTTTTCGAAAATTTTGATTTTCTAAAAAATGGCTCTAACGATTTTGATTAAAATATTGTATATTAAAGATATTTACCTAACGAATAAAATGTATATCTTGAATTTTCTGGGAATAGCCTCTGAAGACTACTTTATTCTGGATGAATTTTACGGAATTTTGCATAACTGCTAAACCGTAAGGATGGACAAAAACTTACCACACAAAAAATGTAGTGTGTTAAAACACACAATTCATGTAATATACATTCTTTTCGTGGAGTTGATCGTTTTTTAGATATTCATTGTTATTGTTTTCAGCTTTCAAAAACATACCTTTCTCATGTAGGAATTTGTCAACTCCTGTCCACACAAACAAAGGAACTTCGACTCATAGCAACCAGCTTTTGACTATCACTTTAACCTATCGTACTCCCCTATTTCGCTTCTACTTACAAGGAAGCAACTAATAAGACTTTCTGCTAATTTTTTCTCGATTAGCATGAAGTAAATAGAAGCAAATGCTTTTATAATATCATTTGTTGCAGAGATGTAGAGAAAGTCATATGAATGGAACACATCAGATTTTTTTATTCTCTCCACATGTACTATGTAGATAGTGTATAGAGAAGGTACCTATTGTATTGCACCCAAAAATTCGAAACCGAGATTCCACCGGAAATACATATTTAAGACACCTGAATAAATAAATAAATAAATAAATAAAAAAACCAATTTCAGAAAAATATCCGTGAGTGTATGTGTGTATCTGTGGTCAGCATAACTCATAAAGGAAAAGACCGTTAAATTCCAAATTTGCTAGGTACTTAAGTTTGGTATCTTCCAAGGATGCGATACGAAGATTTCCAAGAAAATCCTGCAACCTCAAACTACCTTTTACATCGAAACATTTTCGAAAAATTTTATTTTATCAAAGAAGGCTCCAACAATTTTAATTAAAATACCACGTATCAAAGATATTTACGGGACAATTAAGCTGTACGTCTTTTCAAGGAGCTTGTAGTCCCCCCCCCTGATGCTCTATGCCTACGAAGTGTGGGGAATGGCAGCAGACTCCTGGCTTCTCTGGTTACAGAATAGAAGACTCCGGTCCATATATTCTGTATGTCGACATTTCCCTTTGAGGCTACTACATGAAGCTTCGGCCCTCCTATATGTGGAAGATGCCATTAGGCGCCGGGCTCAAAAATTCTACGCCAGATTGGGCGACCATGCGAACGCACTTGTCAGATCACTGCAGGAGTACTTACCCACTGAACACCGAAAGAGACGGTTCCGGGTTCCCCGCATGGCTTGTGGGTACCCCCGGTAACTACGGCTTTAAACCAGCCAACAGCGTAGTACTGAACAAAGCACTGCCCCCTCCCATTGGGAGTGGTCTATCAAAATTCACCATCATAATTAAGTTAAAAATAAACACCAGCTGAGCAGAGGAAAGGATGCTGCTCCTGAAAAATGCAACCGCTCGAGGAGCTTATCCAGCGTTACCTCCTTGACACCAACACTCGAAACCTCAAAATTACAACCTCAACCTTCACCTCATTCCTGTGGCTAAACCCTTACCAGGGTAGGTACGCAGCAACAACACCTAGGCTCACCATGAGCCTACCTGACTCGCACGCACGCACGCAAGCTGTGTATCTTGAATTTTCTGGAATAACCTAAAGTCTTCTTAACTCTTAAATGAATTTTGCATAACTCGTATACCGTAACAGATAGACAGAAACTTACTACACAAAAATTCAGATATTGTCAAATCACACGGTTTATGTCCTTAGCATTTTTGTTGTAGAGGTACTGTTTCCGAGATATATCTAGTTATTGTTTTTAACTTTTAAAATACTTATACTTTTCTCAGACAGGGAGGTGCCCGTGTTTCTTTCGTTTGACTTCTGGCCAAGAAAGGAAGCGAATTTCAATCACAATCGCATAGCGACAGCTCGGTTAGCATGGCGTAGAAACAAGAATAATCTTTTGTTAGAATTTTGTTTGTAGAACAACTAGAGACTGCCACGTGAGTGCAACACATATTTTACCAGTCCTGCTCCATCTGATCCACAGCCCGTCTGCTCTTCGACAGGCATCTGAGCCCAGGCATTAACTGGTAAGTCCTGAGGGGTGTACGTCCTCCAAATGAGCAGGATAAGCAGGTGGAGAATATATTTTAAACTATATTTCACGACAGATGATGTATTCGAATAATAAAAACGCATTACTTAAATTGTTCCTTTAAATTTACGAAACTTATGCCCAGATTTAAATTTGTGACCTTTGGATTATGGAACTCGAAATCTCATTTGTGGACTTGAGGGATGATTTTTGAGGTGAGTGGCACAGAAATGACTAAATATAAACTATTCTAGAAACTTAAAAAAATATATTTTGTGCTACGAATGTAAGAATTTCGAATCTTTAAGTAATTTTGCCGACCTCACGAATTAATAACGGTTCGAATGAGATATCTAGCATCGCCATAGGCTCTACAGTTTTCTCAAAATTGTGTGTAAATAAAATATGGAATTATAAAGTATAATAAATTAAAATAAGTTACGCTAGATTCACACGATTTTGTGAAGACACTATGATTTATGTTAAATTCGTCAAACTATTCATACAAAAGTTTATTTTCCTATCTACTTTATATTAATAGAGAAAGGCGTTTTCCGATATACTTTCATAGCACATTTTGTTGTATATATATATATAAGACGTACAAAAAAACTTAAACGTTAGTAAAACGTTTAAAAGGAGCTGTTGTATTCGACCTTAAATACCATGTTTATGACGTTGAGAAAAACAACTGAACGATGAAAACACTTGAAAATGACAAGCTATTAAAAATTAAAGTCAATATTGGATATCTTGAAAACGGTTGATGTCGCAAAAAAGTTATTTAAAATAAATTGATTAAAAAGATCTAGGTTTTCTCTGTAGTAAATTGTTTACCACAGGCCCGTGCAAAAACCGGTATATTGACAAAGAACCACTGTACTGGCCTAAAGTCCACCTCACTGGCAAAAGACTATTGCGTCATTCGTAGCTGATAAACGGGCTGCGACGTGAATCAACGTTATGTACCTAATAATCGTAGTATTAAACATGGCTGCGGTTGAATAGTTCCATTATTTAACTTTTCTAGGAATTTAAAAAGCAATTTATTTCTTTGCGTAGAATATAGGTAGGTGTATTAGGCGACTGCAATTTTACTTCATGGGGCCATGACTGGACTAGAAGAATCACGCGATCTCAGCTCGTGCCGCAGTCTGTCTATCTCGTTAGCTACGAGGTAAATGCAAACAGACCGGCCGCACTTGACAGTTAGGAGTTAAGTTGGTACACCTGCAAGAAACGGATGAAAAGCTTTACAACGGAAACGGATCTGGATGTTCGTGAACTCGTAACACGTGCGTTGAGTTGTTCTGTGCAAGCCACGTATTATTTGTTGTTGATAGTGTTTTGGTGTTTGTTTGTACGTGAGAGAACATAACAAGACCTTCACAATTATAGAGGTGAATAGACTTTTGCGGGAAGGTGTGACAAGGGTGGACGCGGCTTCATGGAAGAATAAAGTGAATCATGTGCACAAAATAATACATAAAGCTCAGGAATTAGACGGAATCATCAGTGAATGTGAACCAGTAATGATATATTTTGATGGCGATGAAGACGATGATGTTGACTATAATGATGATGCTTCCGAGAATAATGACGACGGGGACTTGGATGAAATTGAGTCATTAAAATTCTAAACCGGTGAAAATCATTTTGTTTTGCATTACTTTGTTCTATATTGTCGTAAATACGTAATGTATGGTACATACGTTATAGTATCACTGTTTATCGACCTCCGTGGCGTAATGGTTACTATGCTAACTTCATACACCCAAGGTCGCGGCAGGTGTAAAAATCCTTAGCATGGCTTCCTTCGGAAGGAAAGTAAAGCCATTGGTCCCGTGTCGTAGATTTACGGCATGTAAAAGAATCTCAACCGTGATAGAGAGGCCTCTGAGCAAAATTAACGGTCTTTCACGCCCAATTTAGAATGGGACGCTGAGAGCCACAGTAGTTAAATTGCGTCCCACGCCATTTACACTTTTTGTATCACTGTTATTTTCAATTAACATCAATAATAACGAATTAGTTTCATTATTCATCGGCATCCATTTTCTATGTACACTATTTATACTCGCCTTTACACACGATAGAGACATTTGTAATCAGCTGTTGTTTACTAGTTACTCTGGCAACGCCGCAAAGGCAGCATAGCCAAGCTTACGCGAAACCACCCGAACTATCAAGTGCAAGGATTCAGCGGCGGAGGTATAAGCTGCTTTCTTGCGCTCCGCCGTGGATCACGTGACCGCTTTTCCACGCTAGTTTGGTCAGGGGCCAGGGCGGGATCGTACGACAAAAACCTGCACAGGCCTGGTTACATAAAATTATTTCCAAATAAAATAACTTCAAACGTTCCTGTAAAATTCAACATAAACATGTTATATGTCATGACAATATCTTATTTTATCAATGGTATTTTAGTCAAAACTATATAGCCATGTTTGTGAAAATAAACAATGTCCATGCAAAATGTACGGGGAGAGGATTCTATTACAAATCTAGGTATATCGAATTTAAAGTGAAATACACTATTTCCCTTAGTTACTAGAAAGACAGTAGAGAAAATAAAAGGAAACACATCATTTGTATCTAACTATTGCAGCACAACTCCCAGGGCAGTAAAATCCAATAAATCAACTCGTAAAGCTAAAGATATGTTTTGATTTAAAACTGAAACCACTTTCACTGTCTGGTCCCATGGTGTAATGGTTAGCACTCTGGACTCTGAATCCAGCGATCCGAGTTCAAGTCTCGGTGGGACCTAAAGGAATTTTTTAGGTCTCACAATAAGCTACGATATGTTTGAGCAAAACAAAATCCATCGAAGGAGGTTTTCATAATTGCTCCTATAATGGCTGAGTAGTGCTCGTTGATTTTTCTATGCAACACGTGACTAGTGTTATTAGACAGATGAATTAGAGATTTAAGATACTCTCGCATTTAAACTCTCAATCCAGCAATACAGTTTTCAATCACAATTTAGATGGAAAATACTTTTAAGTCGACTAAATAGTGGAAATACATAATATATAATATTAAATTTTAAATCTTGAGATAAAGGATAAATTCATATATAAACTTGATTAAATGGTTGCTTTAAAATATGGATTGTTATAAAAATTTTAGCAGCAATTGACTTTCCAATAGTTGACCTAAATCTTAGTTAAATTAAAAAATCCGATGACTTTCTCTATATCTCTGCAACAAATTATTGTTAAAAAGCTTATGCTTCTATTTACTTCATGCTAATGGAAAAAGAAATAGCAGAAATAGCCTTATTACTTGCTTCCTTGTAAGCAAAAGCGAAATAAGAGAGTACCATAGGTTAAGGTGATATTCAAAAGCTGGTTACTTTGTGACTGAAGTTCCCTTGTTTGTATAGTCAGGAGTTGACAAATTCAAAGTTTTTGAAAGCAAAGGATATCTCAAAAACGATCAACAGCACGAAAAAATGTGTATGATATAAATGGTTTGTTTTAATGTGCTCTACATTGTTTGTGTGGTAAGTTTCTGTCCATCTCTTAGGTTTAGCAGTTATGCAAAATTCCGTAAAATTCATCCAGAATAAAGCAGTCTTCAGAGGCTATTCCCAAACAAATCAAGATATGCATTTTTTTTGTCTGATAAATATCTTTAATATATGATGTTTTAATCGAAATATTTAGAGCCATTTTTGAGAAAAGCAAAATTTTCGAAAAAATTTCAATGTAAATGGTAGTTGGGGTGGGGGGGATTTTCTTGAAAATGTTCGTGTTGCATCCTTGGAAGATACAGAACTTAAATGCCAAGTTTGGTATTTAACGGTCTTTTCGTTAAATACACATGGACCTTTTTCCAAGAATAGTTTTTTCGAATTCAGGGGGACCCAAAACATGTATTTCCGGTGAAATCTCGGTATCGAATTTTTGGGTGGAATACAATACCTTCTCAATACACTATGTACATAGGACGTGTAGAGAAAGTAAAAAGGAAGTTAAAGTACTTTAGCGATACTGGGAGTGAAATTTTGAGTACATTCAGTCAAAATATCGAAAATTTCTTCGTTATGAAAATTGTTCTTTTGAATCTTTGGGCTTCCATAGAGAATCGATATTTAGTTTTCTCTCTTGCTCTAGATTCTACAGTAATTTAAAGATCGTACAATACATTTTTCTACCATACTGTTTTATAAAACAGCAGTAATTTCCTTGCTGTAAAGAACTTGTGCATTCCGAAAGTATTAAATTGACATTTAAACTGGTAAGAGAAATCACCGAAAGAAGCAAAAAATGTGTGATACCATGTCTTATTGGACAAAACTGTTTATTGAAACACGCTTATTTTCACACTTTCAAAACGTTAAACGCATGTTTTTATGTTTCAATACAACTCAAGTTCCCCAGATTTCACAGGGTACATTTTTAGAAAAAGACCATATGTGTGTGTGTTTTGTGGGGGAGTAGTATTCAACGCCCGCTTTTACTAGCTGTGGCACCGCAGGCGAAGACACAGGTGATAAATGGAATAAAGATGGAGCACCGGCGTAATACGAAGGCGGGAGAACCCGGAGTAAACCCGCCCCTGCCTCGCTTTGTCCACGACAAATCCCACATGCCTCCGTTTGGGATCGAACCCTGGCCGTTTAGGTGAGGGTCGAGTGTTTTGGCCGGTCCCCATGGCCACGCTCGCTAAGGCTTGGTGCTTTGTAGGCAGGTGATCGTGGGTTCGAGTCCCGCCTTGGGCATGGGTGTTATATGTTTGTGCAATGTGTATATTTGCCGATCCCGGTGGCTCGTTAAAGTGTCTCACTTTGGCGCTTCGTGGTGCACAGGATCGTGGGTTCGAGTCCCGCCTTGGGCATGGGTGTTTCTGTGTTTGTAAATGTGTCTATGTTTGTGTATGTACATCTAAAAGGAAAACGTTAAGAATAATAAGGTCTACTAAGGAAATATAGGAAACTGGAAAAAATGCGCCGCAGTCCTGACAAGCCTCCGGAACTGTATTAAAAAAAGTGGTCTAACCACTCGTCCACGGCGCGGCCTGTGTGTGTGTGTGTGTGTGTGTGTGTGTGTGTGTGTGTGTGTGTGTGCATAACTCAATAACGACAATGTCCGTTAAATTCCAAACTTAGTACCTTCCAAAGATGCGACAAGAAGATTTTCAGGAAAATACCTCCAACACAAACAGGGTACCCCGTTGCAAACAGGATCAGCGAACCCTTAAAGGTCTATTTCCGGTGAAATCTCGGTATCGAATTTTTGGGTGGAATGCAATATCTTCTCTATACACTAGAAATTAAATAACAATCAAATAACAAACAAATGTAAATAGTTCCATATCGATCCGCGAAGGTAATGCGCAGGCATCTTTGGAATGTTTTGGCGCTGAAGTCGTAAATTGGGCATGTAGGGGTGGTGTAGTGGGCGTGGTGGTGGAAGTATGAGGGTGGGGCGGACAGCAGGAGGCGTTCAGGGTACACGTCCAGGCACCAGGCAATTATCTTCTGCGAGGAGGTAATACTCGCATAATGTTCTGGAGTATGTGCAGATTTCTAATAACACTTTCTGACGCCCTGATTGCCGTGGGTCCTTGTGAAGCTGATTCGTGCAATAAAGTGCAGTCGAGCTGGGCTGGTTCTCTGTTATGCAACTACAACAGACAAATCTGATGCGCTACATTCACATAACTTTCTCTACTATGCTGCAACAAAATATTCTAGTAAAGCCTATATCCGTTTCACGCTCATCAAAGTAACATTAGCAGATGGTTTTATAACATGTTTGCATATACAAGACAGGCAATAAACAAAAGCAACACTCAAGTCGTTTAAACGCCGGTCGCTAAGTGACTGTTTTGTAGTGCGTTTTCGTATACATTCCTATGTAGGGTGTTAACTTCTACTAACATGTGATGTTTTAATTTAGGTATTATTGCTTTCTCTACGCATACTATGTACATATATAGTGTATAGAGAAGGTATTGTATTGCACCCAAAAATTCGATACCGAGATTTCACCGGAAAAACATGTTTTCAGACCCCCTTAATCTAAAAAATAAGACATTTTTAGGAAAATGTCCGTGTGTGTGTGTCTGTCAGTCTGTCGATCTGTGTGTATGTGTGTGTGTATCTGTGGGCAGCATAGCTCAAAAACGAAAATACCATTAAATACTAAACTTGGCATTTAAGTTCTGCATCTTTCAAGGATGCGACACGAAGATTTTAAAGAAAATCCCCCCACCCCAACTACCCTTTACATGGAAAAAAAATTGAAAATGTTGATTTTCTCAAAATAACAATTTTGATTAAAATCTCTTACATTTAAAATGTCTACATGGCAAATAAGATGTATATCTTTCAATTTTCTGGGTTTAGCCTCTGAAGACGTGTTTATTCTGGATGGATTTAGCGGAATTTTGCATAACTGGTAAACCGTAAGAGAAAGGCAAAAAACTGTTTTAACAAAAGATGTAAATCTCGTTAAAATACACAATTTATCAACATATAGTTGATCATTTTTTTTTTAGATATTCCTTGTTGTTTTAAGCTTTAAAATACATATACTTTACTAATAATGGCATTTGTCAACTCCTGTCCAAACAAACAAAGGTACTTCAATCACATTGCAACCGGTTTTTAAAAGATTTGACCATCGATTTAGCTTTACTCCTTTATTTCCCTTCTACTTACAAGGAAGAAGTAATAAGACCATTCCTTCTAATTTTGTTTCTCAATTATCAAGTAAATAGAAGAATAAGCTTTTTAACAATACTTTATTGTTGAGATATAGAGAAAACTATGTGATTGGAACACATCAGATTTATTTGTTTTTTTTTTTTTTTACTAAATCTGTTCCGATTATCTCTATTCTCTTTTAGCATAAAATAAATATTTTACAAAATAAAAAGTTCAAAAATGTTGTCATAGGGATGGTTTGGGTTAGGGGAATCTTTTCGAAAATCTTCGTCTACCATTTTTAAAGATGTTTCATTTCTGTGCACTGCCAGGAGTTGAAAATTCCCGTATGAGAAAAGTTTAAGTGTTTTAAAGCTGAAGCTAATAAAATTAATAGCTGGGAAATTTGTCAAGTCCCCGAAAAAATGTATATGACATAAATTGTGTGTTTTAACGAGATCTACATCTTTTGCGCATCTCATGGCTTACCAGTTATGTAAAAGTCATCCAGAGGAGAGAGGTCTTCAGAGGCTGTTCCCAGAAAATTCAAGATGTACATTTTATTTGCAACATTTAATATACGGCATTTTACTCAAAATCGTTAGTGCCACTTTCGAAATTTTTCCATTTAAGGGTAGTTTGGGGTGGGGGTTTTCTCTTAAAAATCTTAGTGTCGCATCCTTGAAAGATGCTAAACTTAAATACCAAGTTTAGTATTTTACCGACTTTTCATTTTAAATTATTGGGTGTAATACAATATCTTCTCTACCTTCATGTATGTACATTGTACATCCGTGCTAAGACAGTAACAATATGGTATATATATATATATATATATATATATATATATTTGTACACTCATTTACTATAAACCTAGACTTTTTTACGTGAATATTTTTAAAAAACCTTCACTCTCATAATTATTAGAACAATGAATTTAGACAATAAAAATTATTATTTCAATAACCATGCAAGCTAGAATTTTGATCGTATCACTATTATTATGCATAATAACTGAAATACATTTTAATAAGTTATCTGACATATTGTAAATTTTCCAAACTTCACCTTTTTTTTTTTTTTTTTTATAAAAACAGTAACGGAGTCTGATCAGGACTCCGGTACTGTATCCCTATTTACATTTCCCCCCGTAGGTTTTACTGTTTCTTTTACAAACATATACACATTCCACAAACGTATAACATCCTTGCCCTTAAGCGACACTTAAAATTACGTTACGAACTGGAAGTTATGTGATGCTTTAAAATTCCGTAAAAAAAATATATATATATATATATATATATATCAAAAAGGGTTATCTCCACAGAACAAAGCATGTGATGTGCTCCATTTACATGACTTTCTCTACCCGTTCTATATACAAACTATTCTTCCGAAAGAGAATATTTTTTATTCAGCATACTAATCGAGATAAGCGTTAGGAGAAATGATCTTAATACTTGGTTCCTTGTAAGAAGCTGGGGAATATGGCTAAAGCGACAGTCATGTGTTTTAAAAGCTAGTCGCTATGTGAACTATTGAAGTTCGATTGGGCTTTGCAAGGCCTGCAGTACACAAAAGTGAGATGAAAGGAAAAGTAACCCCGTTTGAAAAACGGTTGCACAGTTAAAAATTTAAACCAATAACAAGCAATGTCTTGTAAACGGTCAACTCTGCAACAAAAGTGCATATGAACAAAAACTGTGTATTTTAACAAGATCCACATATTCTGTGTAGCAAGGTTTATCTATTTCTTACGGTTTACCAGCTAGGCAAATTTCAGCTAAGTTCATCCAGAATGAACAAGTCTTTAGAAGCTATTCCCAGAAAGTTCAAGATGTGTATTTTACTTATGATGTAAATATCTTTAATGTGCGGTATTTTAACCAAAATTAATTATGGCATTTTTGAAACAAATAAAACATTTTCAATTTTTTTCCATGTAAGAGTTGGTTTTATATTATTAATTCTCTTGAAAAGCTTAGTGTCACATCCTTGAGAGACAGGTACTTAACTTAAATACCATTTAAGAATTATTTTTTCGGACTAAGGGGGCCTCTAAACATACATTTACGGCGAAATCTGACATCCATTTTTGATTGGAACACAATTCTTTTTCTATCTACTATGTACTTTAATACATACGTGCTAGAGAAGATAAAAATCCAAAAATGCATTTGATATAAATTGTGATTTAACGACATCTACGTTTATTGTGTATCAAACCTTTGTCCATATACAATAGTCATCCATAGTGAAGAAGGCTTCAGAGGATTTTCCCAAATAATTAAAAGTATGCATTTTATTTGTTATGAAAATATCTTAATCATATAGTATTTAATCAAAACTGTTAAACCGTTTTTAGGAGAATCAAATTTTTCGAAAATTTTTCGATGATACAGTGTAGTTTGAGATGGTGGAATTTTCTTAAAAATCCTGTGTGCATCTTTGAAAAATGATGAATTTAAGTATGAAGTTTGATATTTAGAGCAATTTTCTTTTATACATCAACACACACATATGCAGCTATTTTGGGAGAATTCAGGGGATCTCTAACCGTGAAATTTCAGTAATTATTTTTTGAATTCAATAAAGTGATTCCGCTACTTCTATACGTGATACAGAAAGTAATAAATGTTCCTAAAAATACTCTACTGAAAATATACCAAATAAACGATACTGGATGGATAGGTACAGTCAGACTGAAAAAGCCAATGCCATAGCCGGGATTTGAACCACGGATCTACAGGTCTCTAGACGGTTACTCTTGTCACTAATACCAACTGACCATAATAGTTGGTCAGTACTAAGAATCCTGGGACTTGCAACATTGTAAGTCGTCATCATTGGGGTTGTCATTTGAAAATAATTTGAGATCATCTTGTGTTTACCGGGAAACATGCGAGTCAGTTGAGATATTCAATGCTATGCCGGCATGTTGACATGCTAGCCCAGTGGCAGACCAACCGTCTACAGACCAGGAGATCCGTGGTTCAAATCCCGGCAATGACATTGAGTTTTTCATTCTGACTCTACCTACCCTTCCTACACACGGTTTGTATGAAAAAAAATCTGATGTGTTACATTCACATGACTTTCTCTAGCTGTTCTACAAACTTCTTACAAAAGATTATTCTTAGCTTTCTGCACCTGACTAATCGAGATACTCATTAGCACAATGTTCTTATTACTTAGTTCCTTATAAGTAGGAAGAAAATAAGTGAATGCACTAGGCTAAACCGATAGTCAAATATTTTAAAAGCTGTCGTTATGCGATTGTCATAAATCGCTTCTTTTCTTGGCCAGGAGTGGAACAAAAGAAAAACGGACACTCCCGTCTGAGAAAAGTATAAGTACTTTACAAATGAAACTAATAACAATGAATACCTCGAAAACGGTAAGCTCCACGAGAAAAATGTATACGACATAACTTGTGTATTTTAACAAGACCTACATTTTTTGTGAAATAAGTTTTTGTCTATCTGCTACTGTTTACTAGTTATGCCAAATTAAGCAAAATTCATCCAGAATAAACATGTCTTCAGAAGCTATTCCCAGAAAATTCAAGATATAAATTTTATTTTTCAGATAAATATCTTTAATATAGTTCCATGCAAAGGGTAGTTTGGGGTGGGGGGGATTATTTCTCAAAATCTTCGTGTCGCATCACCGGAAGACACTAAACTTAAATACCAAGTTTGGTATTTTAGCTACTTTTCGTTTTGAGTTATCGTGTTCACAGACACACGAACCTTTTTCTCAAAATGCTTTTTTTGGATATAGGGAGTCCTAAAACATGTATTTCCGGTGAATTCTCGGTATCGAATTTTTGGGTGGAATGCAATACTTCTCTATCCCTATGTATATTGTACATATGGGGCTAGAGAAAGTAAAAAACAATTAATCCGATAGTGGATAGATTTTATGACGTGAATGTAACATATCAGTGTGTATAGGTTTGTGATACACAGATGTGAATATTGTTTTCAATCTAGTTCTGTTGGAGGTCTATTACAATGTTTGCGTTAGCGTGGCTGTTAGTTTGGTAAGAATGCATGTTGTATAACAGGAAGGTGCGTGTGGCGTGTTGCATACCACTTAGGTGGCGTCAGTGAAGACAAACACGCCAGGCATTCTGGTTCTTTATGAATGAGTGATGAATTCTTTTGTTTTATAAATGTGAGCTATATGTCATGAGCAGCTTGTATCACATAGTTTTTTGCTTAGTAAGTAGCAGAATTCCTACAGGGTTACATTTGGGGGAAAAATCTGACGTGTTCCATTTCTAGCTGTTTCACAAACAAACCTTCCTTACAAAAGTTTACTGGACTGCCTCCGTGGTCGAGTGGTCATTGAGCTGACTCCGGGTTCGATACCCGGCTGGGAGTTATTCCCTAACCTCCACAGAGTCTGGAAGTATGTATATGAGAGTGAACGTGCGTGTGTTTAACGATATAAAATGATTAACCTAACGTTCTGAAACCTACAGTAATATAGGGTGTTTCACAAGTAAAACCCTCGATATGACCATTGATGTTAAAGGGAGCTATATAAATGAAACGATAGAAAAGTTATTCTTTTATCTACGTCATGCTAATCAAGATAAACATTGCCATAATTGGTATTATTACTTGTTTCTTTGTAAGTAGAAGGAAAATAAGCGACTACACTACGCTAAATAGCACTAGGGATAGCCAGATCTTTTAACAGAAGAACAATTGAACTTTGGTTCTCTTTTGCTTGCTAGAAGTAAACAAAAAAGAGACGAAAAGAAATATGTCTCCCGTTTGAAAAGCTTTAAAGCACCTTAAAATTGAAACCAATAACTCAGAATATATGGAAAACGTTTAACTGTCCAAAAATCTTATATAAATTGCATGTTTTAATCAGATCCACATTTTTGTGTAGTAAGTTTTTGTCTATCTCTTACGTTAACCAGTGATATAACATTTATGCAAAAGTTATCCAGAATGAAAAGCTATTCCTAGAAAATTTACATTTCGTTTGTCATGAAAATATCGTAAACACTGACATTTTAATAAAAACCGTTAGAACTATTTTTGAGAAAATCAAAAAATTCGAAAAGTGTTCCATGTAAAGGGTAGTTGGAGGTGGGGGATTAACTTCAAGATCTTGTCGCATTCTTGATAGATATTGAACTTAAATACCAAGTTTGGCATTTAACGGACTTTTCGTTTTTGTGCTATGCTCTCCACAGACACACACACACGCACGCACCCACACACATATATAAACATACACAAGGACATGTTTCTAGATCGAGGTTTTATTCAGGAGGTCTCAAAAATGTATTTCCGGTGAAATCTCGATATCAAATATTTAAATGCAATACAATACCTTCTCTATCCACTATTAACTTTGTATATACGGCCTAGAGAAAGTAAAATTAGCTGATGTCTAGATATTGCACATCACTACACAATAGCGTTCATTTTCACAGCTACTTTTATCCAGACAAAAGACTTATACACAAGAATCATTTGAAAAGTTCTCGTAATCCTGCAAAATAACACCACGTGTTTTTTATATGTTTATATTTTTACTTTTTCTTCAACTCGTCTATAAAATAGAAGATTTTGCATCCATCCAAAATTTGGATTCCGACAATTCACGGGAACCAAACACCATATATTTGGTATTTTATATTTCCAAAATGTGACACGAAGAAAAATCCTCCCATATCAAACTGAAAGATTTATCAAAATTTTCGATTTGCTCAAATATAGCTATAACGATTTTGATTAAAATGCCATATATTAAAGATATTTACATGACAAATAAACGTTGGGTTTAATTTGAATATCCTTGTCACACTTCAGATTCATATCCTTAGAAAAGCAGAATTATGCACGTTATAAAAGCTGACAAACACAATATTCACGCTGCTGAAGTGAAACTCTTAAGAACAGTAAAAGAATGTACTAGGTATTTTATACAAATTTTTCAAATGAAAATGTAAGGTAAGAACTACAAATAAATTCTTTGGAAAAAATTAGAAATGAACAGAGGGAATATGTTGACAGAATTCTGAAAGGAAGGGGATCCCAAGAAGACTATTATGCTATAGGGCTATGGGAAAAAGAAATCCGGGAATACCAAGAAAGCAATGGACAAATATGATTTGAAGCCGGAGTAGGCAATATCACCTAATCCCTGGAGTGCAGAAGAAAAAGAAGAAGTTAGGAAGTATGAACTCATATCCCATATTGTAGTGGTTTTGATTCTGAATCAGGCAATCTGTTCAAATCGTTGTAGGACTTTCATTGTAATTTAAATATTTGTGTCTCACTATACAGGGTGTTAATGAACTATACCGAAATATTTTTACAGAACATGTAGATTACTTAAACCATTTGAGATAGGAGACTTATGACCTGTTTATTGAAATTTCGAAGTAACAGCTATAAGTTTCGACGTGCCAGTACACCATGTATCGCGGCACTACGTCTGGAATGAAAACAATCTGATGTGTTCCATTCACATGATTTTCTCTATATCTGTGTAACAAATTGTTGTTCAAAAGCTTATGCTTCTATTTACTTCATGCTAATCAAGAAAACATTAGTAGAAATAGTTTTATTACTTGCTTCCTTGTAAGTAGGAGCAAAATAAGGGAGTACCATAGGTTAAACTGATAGTCAAAAACGGTTGCTATGTGACTGAAGTTCCTTTCTTTGTATGAATAGGAATTGACAAATTCCTGTATGAGAAAAGTTAAAGTTTTTAAAAGCTGAAACCAAAAACAACGAACACCTTAAAAACAATCACCTCCACGAAAAAAATGTATATAACATAATTTGTGTGTTTTAATGTGCTCTACATCTTGTATGCAGTAAGATTCTATCCATCTCTTACGGTTTAGCAGATATGCAAAATTCAGTAAAATTCATCCAGAGTAAAGTAGTCTTCAGAGGCTATTCCCAGAAACAACAAACGTTGCATACTTGCCCTCATGCGCATCTCCTTGCGTTGGTTGGACGTAAACAAACTTTCCGGTACTGCAGAGTATCGTGAACAATGTGATGAATTCTCTCAAAAGACATTCCCAGTTCTAGCGCCATATGTCGTAACGTGATCCTCCTGTTGTCCTGAATTAGTTTCTCCACGTGAGCTGCCGGTAACTGTCAGCAGCGGTTACATTTTTCGCCAATGGAAATCTAACAACTGAGCGGAATTTCTCAGGAGTCAAAGTTTTCCAAACGAGTCGTCATTTGTGTTCACCTTACAGTAGCGCTGTAGTTGGCAATTGCCTGAAACTCTGCTCTGTTGCCAACGGCATGTATTAGAATTATCGTGCACTACTAAGTTCGCTGTAAAGACGAAACACGATGAATATGGGCCTTGTAACCTTACATTCTGATCATCCTTAATAGTCCTCTTAATCCAGAGTTTCGAATATAAATTTCAGTGGGGCATCTCCACGAATTTTAATATTGTCACATTTCATATTCACGATTTATGTTAGTGGAACAGGTCATTAGTTCCAGTCATTCTATTTCATAACTCGCTAAGAGGTCTTCCGCTAAAAGTAAATTTGTTTCCCATATTATGCTCCAACAAAGGGTATAACAATCTTAACTCTGACTCCAACTATCCGAGTTCCAGACTCTGGAGGGGGGGGGGGACTTTATTTTACACTGAAAATTAATTTTCATATATTTTTTCCACACTTAATCTTGTTTGTCACGTGTATACCAAAGTATAAGAGGTCCCATGGTGTAATGGTTAGCACTCTGGACTCTGAATCAAGCGATCCGAGTTCAAGTTTCGGTGGGACCTACCTACAGTTTTGTAATACAGTAGAGCAGAGAGGAACATCAATATCACCAGGTTCCATGGTGTAATGGTTAGCACTCTGGGCTCTGAATCCAGCGATCCGAGTTCAAGTCTCGGTGGGACCTACCTACAGTTTTAATATTTATACCTGCAACTTATAATATAGTTCAGCAGAGAGAAACGCCAATGTCAACGGTCTCATGGTGTAATGGTTAGCACTCTGGGCTCTGAATCCAGCGATCCGAGTTCAAGTCTCGGTGGGACCTACCTACAGTTTTAATATTTATACCTGTATTTTATAATATAGTACAGCAGAGAGGAGCTCCAATATCAACGGGTCCCATGGTGTAATGGTTAGCACTCTGGGCTTTGAATCCAGCGATCCGAGTTCAAGTCTCGGTGGGACCTACCTACAGTTTTAATATTTATACCTGTATTTTATAATAAAGTACAGCAGAGAGGTGCCCCAGTGTCAACAGGTCCCATGGTGTAATGGTTAGCACTCTGGGCTCTGAATCCAGCGATAAGAATTCAAGTCTCGGCGGGACCTACCTACAGTTTTAATATCAATACCTGTATTTTATAATATAGTACAGCAGAGAGGAGCTCCAATATCAACGGGTCCCATGGTGTAATGGTTAGCACTCTGGGCTCTGAATCCAGCGATAAGAATTCAAGTCTCGGCGGGACCTCCCTACAGTTTTAATATCAATACCTGTATTTTATAATATAGTACAGCAGAGAGGAGCTCCAATATCAACGGGTCCCATGGTGTAATGGTTAGCACTCTGGGCTCTGAATCCAGCGATAAGAATTCAAGTCTCGGCGGGACCTACCTAAAGTTTTAATATTTATACCTGTATTTTATAATATAGTAAGGCAGAGAGAGAGTAACGCCAATATCGACAGGTTCCATGGTGTAATGGTTAGCACTCTGGGCTCTGAATCCAGCGATCCGAGTTCAAGTCTCGGTGGAACCTACCTACAGTTTTAATATTTATACCTGCATTTTATAATCTAGTACAGCAGAGAGGTGTTCCAATATCAACAGGTCCCATGGTGTAATGGTTAGCCCTCTGGGCTCTGAATCCAGTTTTAATATTTATACCTGTATTTTATAATATAGTAAGGCAGAGAGGAACGCCAATATCAACAGGTTCCATGGTGTAATTGTTAGCACTCTGGGCTCTGAATCCAGCGACCCGAGTTCAATTATCGGTGGGATCTACCTACAGTTTTAATATTTATACCTGCATTTTATACTATAGTTTAGCAGAGAGGAACGCCAATATCAACAGGTTCCATGGTGTAATGGTTCACACTCTGGGCTCTGAATCCAGCGATCCGAGTTCAAGACTCGGTGGGACCTCCCTCCAGTTTTAATATGTATACCTGTATTTTATAATATAGTACAGCAGAGAGGAAAACCAATACCAACAGGTCACATGGTGTAATGGTTAGCACTCTGGGCTCTGAATCCAGCGATCCGAGTTCAGGTCTCGTTGGGACCTACCTACAGTTTTAATATATAAATATATATATATATATATATATACCTGTATTTTATAATATAGTACAGCAGAGAGGAAAGCCTATGTCAAAAGCTCCTATGGTGTAGTGGTTGGCACTCCGGGTTTGAATCCAGCGATCCGAGTTCAAGTCTCGGTGGAACCTACCTACAGTTTTAATATGTATACCTGTATTTTATACTATAGTACAGCAGAGAGGAAAGCCTTTCTCAAAAGGTCCTATGTTGTAATGGTAAGCACTCTGGGCTCTGAATCCAGCGATCCGAGTTCATTTGTCGGTGGGACCAATCTACAGTTTTAATATTTATACCTGTATTTTATAATCTAGTACAGCAGAGAGGTGCGCCAATATCAACAGGTTCCATGGTGTTATGGTTAGCACTCTGGGCTCTGAATCCAGCGATCCGAGTTCAACTCTCGGTGGGACCCACCTACAGTTTTAATATTTATACCTGCATTTTATAGTATAGTATAGCAGAGAGTAACATCAATATCAACGGGTCCCATGGTGTAATGGTTAGCACTCTGGGCTCTGAATCCAGCGATCCGAGTTCAAGTCTCAGTGGGACCTACCTACATTTTTAATATGTATACCTGTATTTTATAATCTAGTACAGCAGAGAGGTGCGCCAATATCAACAGGTTCCATGGTGTAATGGTTAACACTCTGGGCTCTGAATCCAGCGATCCGAGTTCAAGTCTCGGTGGAACCTACCTACAGTTTTAATATTTATACCTGTATTTTATAATATAATACAGCAGAGAGGAACCCTAAAATCAACAGATCCCATGCTGTAATGGTTAGCACTCTGGGTTCTGAATCCAGCGATCCGAGTTCAAATCTCGGTGGTACCTGCCTACAGTTTTAATATTTATACCTGTATTTTATAATATAGTACAGCAGAGAGGAGCGGCAATATCAACAGGTACCATGGTGTAATGGTTAGCGCTCTGAATCCAGCGACCCGAGTTCAAGTCTCGGTGGGACCTACTTACAGTATTAATATTTATTCCTGTATTTTATAAAATAGTAAGGCAGAGAGGAAAGCCTATGTCCACAGGCCCCATGGTGTAATTGTTGGCACTCTGGGCTCTGAATCCAGCGATAAGAATTCAAGTCTCGGCGGGACCTACCTACAGTTTTAATATCAATATCTGTATTTTATAATATAGTACAGCAGAGATGAACGCCTATGTCAACAGGTCCCATGGTGTAATGGTTAGCACTCTTGGCTCTGAATTCAGCGATCCCAGTTCAAGTCTCGGTGGGACCTAACTACAGTTTGATATTTATACCTGCAACTTATAATATAGTTCAGCAGAGAGAAACGCCAATGTAAGCGGTTTCATGGTGTAATGGTTAGCACTCTGGGCTCTGAATCCAGCGATCCGAGTTCAAGTCTCGGTGGAACCTACCTACAGTTTTAATATATATACCTGTATTTTATAATATAGTACAGCAGAGAGGAAAGTCTTTGTCAAAAGGTCCTATGGTGTAATGGTTAGCACTCTGGACTCTGAATCCAGCGATCCAAGTTCAAGTCTCGGTGGCACCAATCTACAGTTTTAATATTTATACCTGTATTTTATAATATAGTACAGCAGAGAGGAGCTCCAATATCAACGGGTCCCATGGTGTAATGGTTAGCACTCTGGGCTTTGAATCCAGCGATCCGAGTTCAAGTCTCGGTGGGACCTACCTACAGTTTTAATATCAATACCTGTATTTTATAATATAGTACAGCAGAGAGGAGCTCCAATATCAACGGGTCCCATGGTGTAATGGTTAGCGCTCTGGGCTTTGAATCCAGCGATCCGAGTTCAAGTCTCGGTGGGACCTACCTACAGTTTTAATATATATACCTGTATATTATAATAAACTACAGCAGAGAGGTGACCCTATGTCAACAGGTCCCATGGTGTAATGCTTAGCACTCTGGGCTCTGAATCCAGCGATAAGATTTCAAGTCTACGCGGGACCTACCTACAGTTTTAATATCAATATCTGTATTTTATAATATAGTACAGCAGAGAGGTGACCCTATGTCAACAGGTCCCATGGTGTAATGGTTAGCACTCTGGGCTCTGAATCCAGCGATAAGATTTCAAGTCTACGCGGGACCTACCTACAGTTTTAATATTTATACCTGTATTTTATTATATAGTAAGGCAGAGAGTAACGCCAATATCGACAGGTTCCATGGTGTAATGGTTAGCTCTCTGGGCACTGAATCCTGCGATTCGAGTTCAAGTCTCGGTGGAACCTACCTACAGTTTTAATATTTATACCTGCATTTTATAATAAAGTACAGCAGAGAGGTGTTCCAATATCAACAGGTCCCATGGTGTAATGGTTAGCACTCTGGGCTCTGAATCCAGTTTTAATATTTATACCTGTATTTTATACTATAGTACAGCAGAGAGGAACGCCAATCTCAACAGGTCCCATGGTGTAATGGTTAGCACTCTGGGCTCTGTATTCAGCGATCCGAGTTCGAGTCTGGTGGGACCTACCTACAGTTTTAATATTTATACCTGTATTTTATACTATAGTACAGCAGAGAGAAACGCCTATGTCAACAGGTCCCATGGTGTAATGGTTAGCATTCTGGGCTCTGAATCCAGCAATCCGAGTTCGAGTCTCGGTGGGACCTACATACAGTTTTAATATTTATACATGTATTTTATACTATAGTACAGCAGAGAGAAACGCCTATGTCAACAGGTCCCATGGTGTAATGGTTAGCACTCTGGGCTCTGAATCCAGCGATCCGAGTTCAAGTCTCGGTGGGACCTACGTACACTTTTAATATCAATATCTGTATTTTATAATATAGTACAGCAGAGAGAAACGCCTATGTCAACAGGTCCCATGGTGTAATGGTTAGCACTCTGGGCTCTGAATCCAGCGATCCGAGTTCAAGTCTCGGTGGGACCTACCTACAGTTTTAATATTTATACCTGTATTTTATAATATAGTACAGCTGAGAGAAACGCCAATGTCAACGGGTCCCATGGTGTAATGGTTAGCACTCTGGGCTCTGAATCCAGCGATCCGAGTTCAAGTCTCGCTGGGACCTATCTACAGTTTTAATATGTATACCTGTATTTTATAATCTAGTACAGCAGAGAGGTGCGCCAATATCAACAGGTTCCATGGTGTAATGGTTAACACTCTGGGCTCTGAATCCAGCGATCCGAGTTCAAGTCTCGGTGGAACCTACCTACAGTTTTAATATTTATACCTGTATTTTATAATATAATACAGCAGAGAGGAACCCTAAAATCAACAGATCCCATGCTGTAATGGTTAGCACTCTGGGTTCTGAATCCAGCGATCCGAGTTCAAATCTCGGTGGTACCTGCCTACAGTTTTAATATTTATACCTGTATTTTATAATATAGTACAGCAGAGAGGAGCGGCAATATCAACAGGTACCATGGTGTAATGGTTAGCGCTCTGAATCCAGCGACCCGAGTTCAAGTCTCGGTGGGACCTACTTACAGTATTAATATTTATTCCTGTATTTTATAAAATAGTAAGGCAGAGAGGAAAGCCTATGTCCACAGGCCCCATGGTGTAATTGTTGGCACTCTGGGCTCTGAATCCAGCGATAAGAATTCAAGTCTCGGCGGGACCTACCTACAGTTTTAATATCAATATCTGTATTTTATAATATAGTACAGCAGAGAGGAACGCCTATGTCAACAGGTCCCATGGTGTAATGGTTAGCACTCTTGGCTCTGAATTCAGCGATCCCAGTTCAAGTCTCGGTGGGACCTAACTACAGTTTGATATTTATACCTGCAACTTATAATATAGTTCAGCAGAGAGAAACGCCAATGTAAGCGGTTTCATGGTGTAATGGTTAGCACTCTGGGCTCTGAATCCAGCGATCCGAGTTCAAGTCTCGGTGGAACCTACCTACAGTTTTAATATATATACCTGTATTTTATAATATAGTACAGCAGAGAGGAATGTCTTTGTCAAAAGGTCCTATGGTGTAATGGTTAGCACTCTGGGCTCTGAATCCAGCGATCCAAGTTCAAGTCTCGGTGGCACCAATCTACAGTTTTAATATTTATACCTGTATTTTATAATATAGTACAGCAGAGAGGAGCTCCAATATCAACGGGTCCCATGGTGTAATGGTTAGCACTCTGGGCTTTGAATCCAGCGATCCGAGTTGAAGTCTCGGTGGGACCTACCTACAGTTTTAATATCAATAACTGTATTTTATAATATAGTACAGCAGAGAGGAGCTCCAATATCAACGGGTCCCATGGTGCAATGGTTAGCACTCTGGGCTTTGAATCCAGCGATCCGAGTTCAAGTCTCGGTGGGACCTACCTACAGTTTTAATATATATACCTGTATATTATAATAAACTACAGCAGAGAGGTGACCCTATGTCAACAGGTCCCATGGTGTAATGCTTAGCACTCTGGGCTCTGAATCCAGCGATAAGATTTCAAGTCTACGCGGGACCTACCTACAGTTTTAATATCAATATCTGTATTTTATAATATAGTACAGCAGAGAGGTGACCCTATGTCAACAGGTCCCATGGTGTAATGGTTAGCACTCTGGGCTCTGAATCCAGCGATAAGATTTCAAGTCTACGCGGGACCTACCTACAGTTTTAATATTTATACCTGTATTTTATAATATAGTAAGGCAGAGAGTAACGCCAATATCGACAGGTTCCATGGTGTAATGGTTAGCTCTCTGGGCACTGAATCCTGCGATTCGAGTTCGAGTCTCGGTGGAACCTACCTACAGTTTTAATATTTATACCTGCATTTTATAATAAAGTACAGCAGAGAGGTGTTCCAATATCAACAGGTCCCATGGTGTAATGGTTAGCACTCTGGGCTCTGAATCCAGTTTTAATATTTATACCTGTATTTTATACTATAGTACAGCAGAGAGGAACGCCAATCTCAACAGGTCCCATGGTGTAATGGTTAGCACTCTGGGCTCTGTATTCAGCGATCCGAGTTCGAGTCTGGTGGGACCTACCTACAGTTTTAATATTTATACCTGTATTTTATACTATAGTACAGCAGAGAGAAACGCCTATGTCAACAGGTCCCATGGTGTAATGGTTAGCATTCTGGGCTCTGAATCCAGCAATCCGAGTTCGAGTCTCGGTGGGACCTACATACAGTTTTAATATTTATACATGTATTTTATACTATAGTACAGCAGAGAGAAACGCCTATGTCAACAGGTCCCATGGTGTAATGGTTAGCACTCTGGGCTCTGAATCCAGCGATCCGAGTTCAAGTCTCGGTGGGACCTACGTACACTTTTAATATCAATATCTGTATTTTATAATATAGTACAGCAGAGAGAAACGCCTATGTCAACAGGTCCCATGGTGTAATGGTTAGCACTCTGGGCTCTGAATCCAGCGATCCGAGTTCAAGTCTCGGTGGGACCTACCTACAGTTTTAATATTTATACCTGTATTTTATAATATAGTACAGCTGAGAGAAACGTCAATGTCAACGGGTCCCATGGTGTAATGGTTAGCACTCTGGGCTCTGAATCCAGCGATCCGAGTTCAAGTCTCGCTGGGACCTATCTACAGTTTTAATATGTATACCTGTATTTTATAATACAGTAGAGCAGAGAGAAATGCCTATGTCAACAGGTCCCATGGTGTAATGGTTAGCACTCTGGGCTCTGTATTCAGCGATCCGAGTTCAAGTCTCGCTGGGACCTATCTACAGTTTTAATATGTATACCTGTATTTTATAATACAGTAGAGCAGAGAGAAATGCCTATGTCAACAGGTCCCATGGTGTAATGGTTAGCACTCTGGGCTCTGTATTCAGCGATCCGAGTTCAAGTCTCGGTGGTACCTACCTACAGTTTTAATATGTATACCTGTATTTTATAATATAGTAAGGCAGAGAGTAACGCCAATATCGACAGGTTCCATGGTGTAATTGTTAGCACTCTGGGCTTTGAATCCAGCGATCCGAGTTCAAGTCGCAATGGCACGCACCTACAATTTTAATATTTATACCTGCATTTTATACTATAGTAAGGCAGAGAGGAACGCCAATATCATCAGGTTCCATGGTGTAATGGTTAGCACTCTGGAATCTGAATCCAGCCATCCGAATTCAAGTCTCGGTGGGACCTACCTAAAGTTTTAATATATATACCTGTATTTTATAATATAGTACAGTAGAGAGGAACGCCTAATACAACAGGTCCCATGGTGTAATGGTTACCACTCTGGGTTCTGAATCCAGCGATCCTAGTACAAGTCTCGGTGGGACCTATGATTTATTTTGATTTTTTCTTGTTAACAAATGTAATAGATAACAAGGTAGATAATAAGCAGTCTCTACAGGTTCCAAGGTGTAATGGATTTTGGACTTTGAATACAGCGATCCGAATTCAAGCCTCGGAAGAACCTCTGATATATTTATATGTATTCTTGTTAACAAATCTAATCAACAACAAGGAAGAGAGTAGACTACTTGCTCTGGTCCCATTGTGTAATTGTTAGTATTGTGGATTCTGGATCTAGCCATTCGAGTTCGTCTCGTTGGGAAACGTAATGAATAGAGTGGTCCGATTGGTATGGATAAAATTAAAAGCTATTATAAAGATCAATATGATTGTAGGGAACTTTTCTTGCTGGTTATTTTATGCTTTAAACTTTGCAATTTACATATATGCCATAAATCAATACATTATCTAAAAAGACAAATGAATATTGTATAGCTGATTAAATGACGTCTATAAATGAACAGCGGACACAATACATTTTTTGGTAAGCTAAATTTGACAGCGTTAAAAGAATATGGTGTGCGTAATGTACCTAAATACGATTTGATAATGTTGTGATATCGAACATTTGCAGAAGCAAGTTCTGTGTTAAAAAAGCTTGCAAGCGAAACCCAGTACTGGAAGGGGCTATCTCTATGACAAGGAGTCCTATGAACATTTTGAGATGACTGTTAGCAGAAATGAATTAAGATATTCATGTCAGCGTATCGTTCGAATGTACCTGAAACTCTTATCCACTTTACTTACACCTCTACAAGCCTTACGTGATGAGGCGTGTATCGATGGGCTTGAACGATCAAGTCCACAAGTTAACTTATGGTGTGGAATGACTATTATGGACCATTCTTCTTTGCCGAATCGACAATACATCATTAATCTTATTTGGATATAATGCAGTTGTTTCTTTTGCCGCAGCCACAGGAAGATGACAACATGGACATTCTATGGAATGTTCGTAATTTTATAAATGCCACTTCATATGGTACGCGGTGTGCCAATGGTAGACCCATTGCTTGTCCCAAACTCCTTAGTCCTAACCCTCCTTACTTCTTCGTGCTGGTTTTGTTAAAGACATTGTCTATGCACAGAAACCCAGGAACACTGATGATCTGAGAGTAAAAATTACTCAAGCTTTTCAGCAAATCATCCCTCTTATGATACAATGGACATGAATTGCATCCCCGTTATGAGTTATGCAGAGTGTGTAATGAGGGTCATGTTGTGAGTTGAGGAATCTTCCATCTTTCAGTAATGTATACACCGAGCTTCAACAATGATTTAATGATGAATACGTGAGTGGAGTTTGGTTGTAATTTCTCGAATAGCAGAAGGAAAAACAGGAAAAGGAAATGTTTCAATACAGGATAGTGTATTTATTAAAGTGATTTTTCGACGGTATGCTTACTGAAATATGTCAAACATTATATCAACTGAACGAATTTGAATTGTTTATCTACACGTACTATGTACATAGTGCATAGAGAAGGCACTGCATTTTACCGAAAAATTCGATACCGATATTTCACCGGAAATATATGTTTTGGGATCCCCTAAATAAAAAAAACATGTTTGAGAAAAGGTCCTGTGTGAGTGTATGGCTTTGGACAGCATAGCTCAAAAACGAAAACTCCGTTAAATACCAAATTTGGTATTTAAGTTCAGTATGTTCCAAGGACGCGACACGAAGATTTTCAAGAAAATTCCCCACCCCCAACTATCATTTACATGGGAAAAATTTCGAAAATGTTGATGTTCTCAAAAATGGCTCTAACGATTATCGTATATTAAAGATATTTACCTGAAAAACAAAATGTTTATCTTAAATTTTCTGGGAATAGCCTCTGAAGAAGGAAATTTGCATAACTGGCAAACCATAAGAGATGTACAAAATCTTACTCAACAGAAAATGTAGATCTCATAAAACACAAGTTGTGCTGTATACATTTTTTTCGTGGATGAATTGTTTTTGAGATATTCCTTGTTACTGGTTTCAGCTTTAAAAAGCTTATACTTTTCTCATACGAGAATTGGTCAACTCCTGTCCATACAAAGAAAGGAACTTCAGTCACATAGCAACCAGCTTTTCTCTACATCTTTAGCCTATACTACTCCCTTCGACCGGTGCTCCATCATCATTCATGTATCATCAGTGTCACCGCCTGCGATGCCATTAGTAGTTAAAGCGGGCGTTAAACACTACCAAAAAAAAAAAAATACTCCCTTATTTCCTTCTTCTTGCAGGGAAGCAAGTAATAATACTATTTATATTAATTTTTTCTCGATTAGCATGAAGTAAAAATAAGCTTAAGCTTTTAACAACAATTTGTTGCAGAGATGTAG
This sequence comes from Hymenopus coronatus, assembly GCA_030762935.1. NCBI lineage: Eukaryota > Metazoa > Arthropoda > Insecta > Mantodea > Hymenopodidae > Hymenopus > Hymenopus coronatus. The sequence continues at coordinate 37,226,283 of CM060895.1, forward strand.
AGAAAGTCATGTGAATGGAACACATCAGATATTTTTGGATTCAGAGGGACCAAAAACATGTATTTCTGGTGAAATCTCGGTATCGAATTTTGGGGTGCAATGCAACACCTCTGTACACCATGTACATAGAACGTGCAGAGAAAGTAAAAAGAATCAACATTCTACTAAAGCTTAAAACAATGCTGTTATATATTGTACAGCCTTTTGTTACATTAACAGTAGTTTTAGACCAAGACGTTAGAACAAAGTTAAGTTATGACCTTGCTGCGATGTTTACTGCAATAATAACTTCTGATAGGCTAAAAGTGTGATGGTATTAAATATTCCTTCAACTAGAAATCTCTCCCCTTCCAATGTTCTTAGTTTTTGCTTTCTTTACACGTACAATGTACATAGTGTGTAGAGAAGGTATTGTATTGCACCCAAAAATTCAATATCGAGATTTCACCGGAAATATATGTTTTGGGTCCCCCTGAATCCCCCCCAAAAAAAAAACAATTTGGAAAAAGGTCCGTGTGTGTGGACAGCATAGCTCAAAAACGAAAAGATCGCTAAATACCAAACTTCGTATTTAAGTTTGGTGTCTTCCAAGAATGCGACACGAAGATTTTCAAGAAAATCCCCACACTCCAAACTACCCTTTACATGCAAAATGTTTCGAAAAGTTTAAATGGCTCTAATGATTTTGATTAAAATCTCTTATATTTAAGATATTTACATGCCTAATAAAATGTATATCTTGAAATTTCTGGGAATAGCCTCCAAAGACCTGTTTATTCTTAATGATTTTTATTGAATTTTGCATAACTGCTAAACCGTAAGTGATAGACAAAAACTTTCTACACAAAAAATTCAGATCACGATAAAACACACAATTTATGTCGTATACATTTTTTTCGTGGAGTTGGCCATTTTCGAGATATTCCTTGTTATAGATTTCAGTTTTATAATACCTAAACTCTTCTCATACGGGAACTTGTCAACGCTTGGCCACGCAAGGAAACGGATTTCAATCACATAGCAACCACATTTTAAAACATCTGACTATCACTTTAGCCTAGTGTATTCCCTTATTTGCCTTCAACTTATAAGGAACTAAGTAATAATGCCGTTTCTGCTAATGTTTTAGCATTAAATAGGAAGAATAAGCTTATTAAGAATAATTTATTACAAAGATGAGAGAAAGTCATGTGAATGCAACACATCAGATTTTTTTACTTCAAAAACTTGAAAAAATAATTAATTTGATAGATGTTGCGTATGTTGTAGTAGTGTGGAATCGGAAGATGGCGGCTGGTCACAAAACGTGCTTGAATAAACGCTAGGCATTTATGTCCTTTGACATCGAGCCTATGACGGAGACTGTACAAAGCATGAATATCGTATTCAGCAAACTTGGTAGCATATTCCTTGGCCCCCTACAGAAGCTCATGGCCGACATGTATCGCCTGTAAACAAGAGAGTCAAAGCCCCTTACCAGAAATCTTCCAATAATCTGCAGTTTTGTGTATGAACACGACGTGCCCCCAGTTACAAAATGCTGCATAATAAAAGCAAATGGGGGCTGCAAAAACATCGTTATGTCCGCCAAATGGCCCAATAGAAAACGCGGAGCTTTAAGTGGGCCATCAGCTTTTATGTTCCTTACTCAGCAGATCTGCGTTTCACCAAGAAATCACCAAGATTTTGTCACATTAGTGCTCTTAATGTGAATTTATAGTAACCCCTGAATGACCGCGTTATCGTAGTATCTTTATAATCGCCTTAGGAACGTTCGCTAACGTTCGATATGACTTGGGAAAATTTTCTCCTAACCCTTACTTAATTTCCAAACTAATATATTCTAAAAAAAATCTAATGTGATACATTCACATCACTTTCTTTACATCTCTGTAATACATTATTCTTAAAAGTTTATGTTTCTATTTAATTTATGCTAATCGAGAAAAATTAGCAGAAATATTCATATTATTTGCTTCCTTGTAACTACAAGCGAAATAAGGGAGAATCATAAGTTAAGATGATAGTCAAAAGCTGGTTCTATGTAATTGAAGCTCATTTGTTTATATGGACAAGAGTTGACAAATTCATGTATGAGAAAATTAAGTTTTTTAAAGCTGAAATCAAAAAACAGGACTATCTCAAAAACGACCAGCTCTACGAAAAAGTGTAAATGACATAAATCGTGTGTTTTATCCTGACCTACATTTTTTGTGTAGTGGGTTTTTATCTATTTCTTACGGTTTACCAATTATTCAAAATTCAATAAAAATCATCCTGATTAAAGATGTCTTTAGAGGCTATTCTCAGAAAAGTCAAGATATACATTTTATTTGGTTAGTAAATATCCTAAATATAAGGGATGTTAATCAAAATTTTAAGAGACATTTTTAAGAAAATAAAAATTTTCGGAAAAAGTTCCATGTAAAGGGTAGCTAGGGGTGGAGGATTTTCTTCAAAATCTTCGTGTCGCATCCTTGGAAGATACTAAACTTAGATACCAAGATTGATATTCAACGATCTTTTTGTTTTTGAGTTATGTTGTCCACAGACACACAGACACAAACACGCACACACGGACCTTTTTCCAAAAATACATGTATTTCCGGTGAAATCTCGGTATCAAAATTCTGGGTGCAATACAATACCTTCTCTATACACTATGTACATAGTACGAGTACAGAAAGTAAAAAATAAACAAAAAGATAGCAATTCAGCTCTAGGCCGAAATTCGTAAAATTTCAATCAAAAATATCCTTAGAGTTGTGATTTATCTGTTACTCTATTTTTCAAAGTCAGATAATAATGCTATCATGCTTTCTCTGAATACACATTTGCTATATTTTGAAGTTAAGAAAGTTCAAATTGTTGAGATTATAGCCTGTTCTAATATATTTGTATTTTGTATTATATTTATTATGTAAAAATATTCTGTATTAGTCGTTAATGACTTGTTATAAAGCAAACTTAAATAGACAAACACAAAAAAAAGTATATTTATAGGACAAATAAAATGCCTATTTTAGATATCTGGGAATAGCGTGCTTTTACGGAAAACAAATTTTATAATCTAGTTTAACTGATACACCATGGAACCTGTTGATATCTGTTCTCCAACATATATAATCAACATGCTGCGTGACAAGAACAGTAAAATTATAACAGAGGATCCACCAAGATTTGAACCCGGATCGCTGTATTCAAAGTCCAGAGTGCTAACCATTACACCATGGAACCTGTTGAGATCTGCTCTCGAGCATATATAATCAACATGCAACATGACAAGAACAGTAAAATTATAACAGAGGTTCCACCGAGATTTGAACTCGGATCGCTGAATTCAAAGTCCAGAGTGCTAACCATTACACCATGGAACCTGTTCATGTTCCTTCTCGAACATATATAATCAACATCTGCTTGACAAGAATAGTAAAACTATACCAGAAGTTCCATCGAGATTTGAACTCGGATCGCTGGATTCAAAGTCCAGAGTGCTGACCATTACACCATGGAACCTGTTGACACCTGCTCTCGAGCATATATAATCAATATGCTCCTTGACAAGAAGAGCAAAATTATAACAGAGGTTCCACCGAGATTTGAACTCGCATCGCTGGATTCAAAGTCCAGAGTGCTAACCATTACACCATGGAACCTGTTGACATATGCTCTCGAACAGTTATAATCAACATGCTCTGTTACACGAACATTAAAGTTATAACTCAAGTTTCACCGAGATTTGAACTCGGATCCCTGGATTTTAAGTCCAGAGTAATAACCATTACACAATGAAAGCCTTTTGTTGTCTGCTCTCTAACATATTTAACAACATGCTATCTGACAAGAACACTAATGTTATAACAGAGGTTCCACCGAGATTTGAACTCGGATCGCTGGATTCAAAGTCCAGAGTGCTATACATTACAGCTTGGAACACTTTTGGTATCTGTTCTCCAAAACATATAGTCAACATGCTGCGTGACAAGAACTGTAAAATTACAACATAGGTTCCACCAAGATTTGAACTCGAATCGCTGGACTCAAAATCCAGAGTGAAAACCATTACACCATGAAACTTGTGGATATCTGCTCTCCAACATATATAATCAACATGCTCCTTGACAATAACAGTAAAATTATAACAGAGGTTTCACCGAGATTTGAACTCGGATCGCTGGATTCAAAGTCCAGAGCGCTAACCATTACACCATGGAACCTGCTGATATCTGCTCTAGAGCTTATATAATCCACATGCTACATGACAAGAACAGTAAAATTATAATAGAGGTTCCACCGAGATTTGAACTCGGATCGCTGGATTCAAAGTCCACAGTGCTAACCATTACACCATGGAACCTGTTGATTTTTGCTCTCGAGCATATATAATCAACATGCTACATGACAAGAACAGTAAAATTATAACAGAGGCTCCACCGAGATTTGAACTCGATCGCTGGATTCAAAGTCCAGAGTGCTGACCATTACACCATGGAACCTGTTGACATCTCCACTCGAGCATATATAATCAACATGCTCCTTGACAAGAACAGTAAAATTATAACAGAGGTTCCACCGAGATTTGAACTCCGATCTCTGGATTCAAAGTCCAGAGTGCTAACCATTACACCAGGGAACCTGTTGATACATGCTTTCTAGCATATATAATCAACATGCTCCTTGACAAGAACAGTAAAATTATAACAGAGGTTCCACCGAGATTTGAACTCGGATCGCTGAATTCAAAGTCCAGAGTGCTAACCATTACACCATGGAACCTTTTCATGTTCTTTCTCGAACATATATAATCAACATCTGCATGACAAGAATAGTAAAATTATAACAGAGGTTCCACCGAGATTTGAACTCGGATCGCTGGATTCAAAGTCCAGAGTGTTAACCATTACACCATGGAACCTGTGGTATTCTGCTCTCGAGCATATATAATCAACATGCTCCTTGACAAGAACAGTAAAATTATAACAGAGGTTCCACCGAGACTTGAACTCGGATCGCTGGATTCAAAGTCCAGAATAATAGCCATTACACCATGAAACCTGTTGTTAGCTGCTCTCCAACATATATAATAAGCATGCAAAATGACAAGAACAGTAAAATTATGACAGAGGTTCCACCGAGATTTGAACTCGGATCGCTGGATTCAAAGTCCAGAGTGCTAACCATTACACCATGGAACCTGTGGTATTCTGCTCTCGAGCATATATAATCAACATGCTCCTTGACAAGAACAGTAAAACTATAACAGAGGTTCCACCGAGACTTGAACTCGGATCGCTGGATTCAAAGTCCAGAGTGCTAACCATTACACCATGGAACCTTTTGATATCTGCTCTCGAGCATATATAATCAACATGCTCCTTGACAAGAACAGTAAAATTATAACAGAGGTTCCACCGAGACTTGAACTCGGATCGCTGGATTCAAAGTCCAGAGTGCTGACCATTACACCATGGAACCTATTGAAGTAAAGTCTGCTCATAAGTAGATCAACTATATACCATGAAAATGAAGATACTATTCCTATTATTAATAGTAATAATAATTTGATTGTCATTGAGCTCAAACAGCAATAGTGTCTTACAATCAAATAATTACAAATACTATTACATTTAGAATAGAGAATATGTACAGGAATTAAAGGACTATATTAATCAAAGCAATTCATGTTAAAGCATTAATAACTAAACTGATTACAACAAAGTCCTAATAGGTACTAACAAAGAAAAACAGTAATACAGAGATTATATTACTAGTAGTAGTACTCATTATATTTAAAAACATTCTTGAAGAGAACAAAAATATAATGCAACAAGCCAGTCTTACAATTTATCTTAAAAATTGATGCAGGGCTTTTTCTTAAGTCAAAGACAGCTTATTATACATATTAGAACCGACTACTTCAAACTCTTCTGAGTTGCTGTCAGTCTACAAGATGGAATATCAGTGTTCTGGCATGATCTTGTATTATAGGAATTATATATCTAATTTATTGTTCTAACATTCGTGTTTTTACATACATTGACACAGTGCACATATGCTACTTATGGCACCGCAGGCATGAAGATGGAGCAGGGCTGTGATGTGATGGCGGGAGAAACCCTAGAAAACACGCCCCAACGCCGCTTTGTCCACCACAAATCTCACATGTGTTTGCTTGGGATCGAATTAGGTGAAAGGCGAGTGGTCTAACCACTCAGTCACGTTGCGGCCTGTCATTATTTAATAAAGAATAGTATGCAGTGGGCATTGATTCATCAGACATTATTCTAATAACCTTATTTTGGGGTAAAAGTACGAGGTACGTCCAGAAAGTAAGTTCCGTTTCAATTTATCTCCTCTGCAACACTGCGATCGCAGTTCCGCACATGTGCGGTAGACGCTCTGTATCAAGGAGAAGAAACGTGCGCCATTTTGAGATCGCTGTCAGCCACATACGCTTTGTTGTGCTTGTTTACAATGTCGGTGTTGATTGAAAATCCCACCGCTTGTGAAATCAGATCTGTGATTCGTTTTCTGAATGGTGGGAAAGTGAAACCAATTGAAATTTATCGCCAAATTTGCGAAGTTTACTGACAAAATGCGATGAGTGATTCAATGGTGAGAAGATAGGTCCGACAGTTCAATGAAGGACGTAGTGAAGTACACGATGAAGAACGAAGTGGGCATCCATCTTTGGTTACAGAAGAACTGGTTCACGCGATTGATGACAAGTTCCAGGAAAACCTCAAGTTTACAATTAGTGCTCTCGCTATGGAATTTCCCCAAAGCTCACAATCACTAATTCATGAAATTGTTACCGAAAAACTGAAATTTCGTAAACTTTACTCACGTTGGGTACCAACTTTTTGAAGACACAGGCGGCAAACTTCTATGAAGAAGGTATACAAAAACTTGTGTCACGCTATGACAAATGCCCGCAAAATTTCGGCAGTTATGTGGAAGAGTAGATTAAGAGTTGTAGAATTTTGTGCAATAAATAATTATTCTGTATCTGTACACAATTTAATTTTATTACCAAACGGAGCTTACTTTCTGGATGTACCTCGTATTTTGGAAACGTGTGGCTTTTTACCCCAAAGTAAAATGTCATACGCTATAATACTTTCGAATAAAGCAAAATATGCCGTTCGACTATATGTACTCGTATACCTCAGGAACTTGCTTTTTTCAAATCTCTAATCAGGTATATAATCATAAGGTGTTTACACAGTATATGATTAATACGTGGTGCTCAGGATAATTTATTGTCTATAAAAAGCTCCTAAGTAATTTACATTAACAGAGTTCCTAACTGTAGGCGTAGCCCTGCAATTAAAAAGCATTTGTTGTGCGTTGCCCTAATTAAGTAAAAACCCGTTAGCTTTGTGCCATTTATCGGCTTGGATTAGTGCGATTCCTGCTGCAGATTTAAGTGACTGAACATTTTTATACTCATATTAAAAAAATCTGTTCCATTCACATGACTTTCTCTATATCTCTGCAATAAATTATTTTTAAAAAGCTTATGTTTCTATTTACTTCCTGCTAATCGAGAAAAAAATAGCAGAAATATTCTTATTTCTTGCTTCCTTGTAAGAAGAAGCGAAATAAGGGATTACCATAGGATAAAGTGATAGTCAAAAGCTTTTATAGCTTAAATCAAAAACAAGAAATATGTCAAAAACAATCAACTCCACGAAAAAAATGTATACAGCATAAATTGTGCTTTAATGTGCTCTACATTTTTGGTGTCTCACTCTTACAGTTTAGCAGTTATGCAAAATTCCGTAAAATTCACTCTGAATAAAGTAGTCTTCAGAGGCTACTCCCAGAAAATTCAAAACATACATTTTATTTGTCAGGTAAATATCTTTAATATACGATATTTTAATCCAAAACGCTAGAGCCATTTTTTAGAAAATAAAAATTTTCGAAAAACGTTCCATGTAAAGGGTAGTTTGGAGTGGGGGGATTTTTCTCAAAATCTTCGTGTCGCATCCCCGGAAGATACTAAACTTAAATACCAAGTTTGGTATTTTACTGACTTTTCGTTTTTGAGTTATCGTGTTCACAGACACAGGACACACACACGGACCTTTTTCTGAAAATACTTTTTTTGGATACAGGGGACCCTAAAACATATATTTCCGGTGAAATCTCATTATCGAATTTATTGGTGGAGTGCAATACTTTCTCTATACACTATGTACATAATGCGTATAGAGAAAGTAAAAAAAAAAAATAACAATAGATGGGAGGTCATTGATCTTTATTACAAACAACAATGGTCCAAGAATTGAATCTCTATTTTAGATCCAATACAAACCACCTGCTTTCGATTTACCAAGTGGGGTCTGAGAATATCAATAACCAATATATAGTCTGATCAAAAGTAGGTCAACCATACTGCATGACAAAAAAATCAAAATTATACTGAGTTCGCGGATATCAAACTCCAGAGTGCTAACCATTACAACATGGAACCAGTTGATATACAGCCTATATCAAAAGTATGTCAACATGACACATGACAAGAAGATTAAAATTATAAGGCAGGTTCCACCGCGATTTGAACTCGGATCGCTGGACCCAAAGTCCAGGGTGCTAACCATTTCATCATGGGATCTACTGATGTATAGCCTCGAATATATGTAAATCAAATAATGCAGCAGGACAAGAACACTAACAGATGTCCCAACGAATTTGGGCTCGAATAGCATAAGCACAGTATGTTATATATTATAGCATAGAACCTATTGATTTCTGTGTTGTAACATAAAGAAATCAATCATTAAGTATGTCAAGAATATAAAAATAAAATAGATGTGCTACCGAAATATGAATTCGGATAACTATATTCTAAGTCCAGAGTACTAATCGTTACATCATAGGAGCTGTTGATCGTAAACCAATCTTGCAGTACGATAAGAGTACTGACATAGAAAATCTGATGTGTTCCATTCACATGACTTTCTCTACATAAGTGCAAAAAAATCGAAAAAAATTAGCAGAAATAGTCTTATTACTTGCTTCCTTGTAAGTAGAAGCCAAATTAGGAAGTACCATAGGTTAAAGTTCCTTTGTTTATATGGACAGGAGTTCACAAATTCCTGTAAGAGAAAAGTATAATTTTAAAGCTGAAACCAAAATCAAGGAATATCTCAAAACGATCAACTCCATGAAAAAAATGCATATAACATAAATTGTGTGTTTTAAAGTGCTCCATTTTTTTTTTTTTTTTTTTTTTTTGTGGTAAGTTTTTTTCCATCTCTTGAGGTTCAAAAGTTATGCAAAATTCCGTAAAATTTGTCGAGAATAAAGTAGTCTTCAGAGGCTATTCTCAGGAAATTCAAGATATATATTTTATTTGTCAGGTAAATATCTTTAATATATGATATTTTAATCAAAATCGTCAGAGCCATATTTAAGAAAATCAAAATTTTCAAAAAAAGTTCCATGTAAAGGGTAGTTTGGGGTGGGGTTTTTTTCTCTCAAAATCTTCGTGACACATCCCTGGGAGACACTAAACTTAAATACCATTTTTGGTATTTTACCGATTTTTCGTTTTTGAGTTATCGTGTTCACAGACACACGGACACATACACACACACACACACACACACACGGACCTTTTTTGTGAAAATTCTTTACACTTTCTCCATATGTACGATGTACATAGTGTATAGAGAAGGTATTGCACTCCACCAAAAATTTCAATACCGAGATTTCACCAGAAATATATGTTTTAGGGCCCCCTGTATCCAAAAAAGTATTTTCAGAAAAAGATCTGTGTGTGTGTGAGTGTGTGTGTCCGTGTGTCCGTGAACACGATAACTCAAAAACGAAAAGTCGGTAAAATACCAAACTTGGTTTTTAAGTTTAGTATCTTCCAGGGATGCGACACGAAGATTTTGAAAAAAAATCCCCCCACCCCAAACTACCCTTACATGGAACTTTTTTCGAAAATTTTGATTTTCTAAAAAATGGCTCTAACGATTTTGATTAAAATATCCTATATTAAAGTTACTTACCTGACCTAACAAATAAAATGTATATTTTGAGTTTTCTGGGAATAGCCTCTGAAGACTACTTTATTCTGGATGAATTTTATGGAATTTTGCATAACTGCTAAACTGTAAGATATGGATAAAAACTTACAACACAAAAAATTTAGAGAATCTTAAAACACACAATTTATCTTATATGCATTTTTTTTTTCGTGGAGTTTAACGTTTTTGAGATACTCCTTATTTTTTGGATTCACCTTTAAAAACATATTTTTCTCACACAGGAATTTAACAATTCCAGTCCATACAAACAAAGGAACCTCAGCCACATAGCAACCAACTTTTGACTATGTCTTTAACCTATTGTACTCACTTATTTCGCTTCTACTTATAAGGAAGCAAGTAATAGGACTATTTCTACTGATTTTTTCTCGATTAGTAAGAAATAAATAGAAGCATAAGCTTTTTAACAATAATTTGTTGCAGAGGTATAGAGAAAGTTATGTGAATGGAACACATCAGATTTTTTTTCTTCTTTTTTTTTTTATACAGGGGAGTCTAAAACATATATTTCCGGTGAAATTTCGGTATCGAGATATACACTATGTACATAGTACGTGTAGAGGAAGTAAAGAGGTTGCAGCGCGTTACGAACTCGGATCTATATTCCAGTGTGCTAACCATTACACATTTCTTTTTTCAAGAATATATTAAACACAATATTCCCAAGCGACCGCATTTGAGATTTGTGGTGGACAAAGCGGGGCGGGGCGGGTTTACTCCGGGTTCTCCGGTTTCCCCCGCCATTACATTCCACCGGGGTTCCATCTTCATGTATCATCAGTGTCATGCCTGCGGTGCCAGAGCAGTAAAAGCGGACATTAAACACTACCAAAAAAAAACAATATGCAGCTATCACAGTTACAAAAACAGTCTTAAGATTAGAACCTAGATCGCGAAATTTAAAATCCGAAGTGGAAGCCGTTACAACATGAAAGCTTTGGCATTTGTGATCAAATTTATGGAAATGAATATGCAGTGGGAAATGTACATGAGAATTGGTAAAAAGCTCCCACTTATATTTGAATTCCGATTACTAGATTTAGTGTCTAGAATGATAACTATTAAAATCATAGGACCTACTGCAGCCATTCTTGATTATTTGAAAACGAATATCAATCTGCGGGACAAGGACATCACAATTTATGGCAGCTTCAACTGACATTTGAACTCAGATCTTTAGTATCAAGCTCTAGAGTTCAAATCTCGGTGTAACCTGTGTTAAAACTTTACTGTTCTTGTCATGTAGCAAGTTGATTATATATGCTCGAGAACAGATATCAACAGGTTTCATGGTGTAATGGTTAGCACTCTGGACTTTGAATCCAGCGATCCGAGTTCAAATCTCGGTGTAACCTCTGTTATAATTTTACTGTTCTTGTCAAGGAGCATGTTGACTATATATGCTCGAGAGCAGATATCAACAGGTTCCATGGTGTAATGGTTAGCACTCTGGACTTTGAATCCAGCGATCCGAGTTCAAATCTCGGTGGAACCTCTGTTACAATTTTACTGTTCTTGTCATTTAGCAACTTGATTATATATGCTCGAGAGCAGATGTCAACAGGTTCCATGGTGTAATGGTCAGCACTCTGGACTTTGAATCCAGCGATCCGAGTTCAAATCTCGGTGGAACCTCTGTTATCATTTTACTGTTCTTGTCATGTAGCATGTTGATTATATATGCTCGAGAGCAGAATACCACAGGTTCCATGGTGTAATGGTCAGCACTCAGACTTTGAATCCAGCAATCCGAGTTCAAATCTCGTTGGAACCTCTGTGATAATTTTACTGTTCTTGTCATTTAGCATGCTTATTATATATGTTGGAGAGCAGTTAACAACAGGTTTCATGGTGTAATGGCTATTATTCTGGACTTTGAATCCAGCGATCCGAGTTCAAATCTCGGTGGAACCTCTGTTATAATTTTACTATTCTTGTCATGCAGATGTTGATTATATATGTTCGAGAAGAAACATGAACAGGTCTCGTGGTGTAATGGCTAGCGCTCTGGACTTTGAATCCAGCGATCCGAGTTCAAATCTCGGTGGAGCCTTTGTTATAATTTTACTGTTCTTGTCATGTAACATATTGATTATATATGCTCGAGAGCAGATGTCAACAGGTTCCATGGTGTAATGGTCAGCACTCTGGACTTTGAATCCAGCGATCTGAGTTCAAATCTCCGTGTAACCTCTGTTATAATTTTACTGTTCTTGTCAAGGAGCATGTTGATTATATATGCTCGAGAGAAGATCTCAACAGGTATCATGAGGTAATGGTTAGCTCTCTGGACTTTGAATACAGCGATCCGATTTCAAATCTCGGTGGAACCTCTGTTATAACTTTAGTGTTCTTCTCATGTAGCAAGTTGATCATATATGCTCTATGGTGTAAAGGTTAGCACTCTGGACTTTGAATACAGCGATCCGATTTCAAATCTCGGTGGAACCTCTGTTACAACTTTAGTGTTCTTCTCATGTAGCAAGTTGATCATATATGCTCTATGGTGTAATGGTTAGCACTCTGGACTTTGAATACAGCGATCCGATTTCAAATCTCGGTGGAACCTCTGTTATAACTTTAGTGTTCTTCTCATGTAGCAAGTTGATCATATATGCTCTATGGTGTAATGGTTAGCACTCTGGACTTTGAATACAGCGATCCGATTTCAAATCTCGGTGGGGCCTTAGTTATAATTTTACTGTTCTTGTCATGCTGCATGTTGATTATATATGTTTGAGAGCAGATATAAACAAGTTTCATGGTGTAGGTAATGGTTGCCACTTTGGACTTTGAATACAGCGATACGGGTTCAAATCACGCAGGAACACGTTTTTAAATTTATTAGTGTTCTAATACTATACATTCACTGTCTTTTCTTCTTCTTATTTTTCTTAGGATAGGAATACCGTGCAATGATTAGCACCACTGTGATTCCCGCTGTAAGTTCAAGTTTGGGTGGCATATTTCCTCCTATTTTAATGGACTTCTCTTAATGAATGGTGCAATGGTTAGCACTCCGGCGATCCGAGTTCAAATTTCTCTTAATATCCCAAACGACTTCGAATTTACTTTGGTTTTTCTGCCACAGTATATCATTACAAATATAATGGGCTACTATTTAAAATAGATTACATACACTGATATTTGAACCAGGATAGCTTGATTTATACCACATATAATAAATCTTAGTGTTATTATGATCTTGTTTACTTTAGTTTAACAGTTTAGAGTGAAATCATCTCCTAAAAAGTTAAAATATAAAACGTTTTAATACCAATATGTTAAATAAATAAAACACTCTCTAGCATACACGGTTATATTTCCAATTTAAAAGAAATAAAAAATCTAATGGGTTCCACTTACATCATTTTCTTTATATCTCTGGAACAAATTATTGTTTTAAGCTCATTCCTCTATCCACTTCATGCTAATCAAGATAAGCATTAGCAGAAATTGCCTTATTACTTGCTTCTTTGTAAGTTGAAGGGAAATAATGGAGTACACTATGCTAAAGCGATAATCAAATGTTTTAAAAGCTGGTGATAATCGTTTCTTTGCATGGACAGAAATTGACACACTCCCATATGAAAAAAGTAAATAACAAGGAATATCTCGGAAATGGTCAACTCCACAAAAAATGTATATGACAAATTGTATCTTTTAACGTGATCTACACGTTTTGTGTAGTACGTTTTTGTCCATCTCTTACGGTTTACCAGGTATGCAAAAGTCATCCAGAATGAAGAGGTCTTCAGAGGCTTTTACAGAAAACTAAAAATGTACATTTTATTTGTCATGTAAATGTATGCACACACCGAAGTTTTTCTGAAAGTACCTTCTTTAGATTCAGGGAGCCTATAACGAGTATTTCCGATGAAATTCTGGCATAGACTTTTGAGTGGAATGCAATACCTTCTCTACCATGTTCTATACAGAGAAAGTAAAACTAAAATATAATCTGGTATATAATATACGTATGGCTACAGCTAAAGTTTTACTTCTCTTCTACGAAACACTCTTACAATATATAAGGTCTTTGACAGAGTAATAAGAGACAAATTATGGATAATAATGAAGATGAAGGGATAACTATTATATTTATTCCAAAGTGTCAAGAAACTACATAAAATACTAATCTATGCTTTAAAATAATGGAATAGGAGAAATGGTTAGGTTTGGGATGCACCAAGGATGTCCACTTTCCCCTACTTTATTTAACATGATGACGTGTCTCTTGAAGAAGGGGGGGGAGAAAAAAAGAGACTGTAAACTAATATTTTTAAAACTAGGGATGGCATATATACTATATTATCCTTTGACTATTAAGTCATTCAAGCAGCTTTTGGAGAATGAGCTTCTAAGGGCAGCAAATCAACTTCAAGCAATATTCAGAAAATATTATTGATCCACTTAAAAGTATAAAATTATGTCTTTTGAGGATAAATTTACAGTTAGACCACAAATTGTTGAAAAATGCAGACAACTCTGAAAGGAAAACCAACCAAAAAAATTCCGATGTGTTCCATTCACATGATTTTCTCAACATCACTACAACAAATTATTGTTAAAATCTTCTGCTTCTATTTACTTCGTGCTAATCCAGAATAAATCAGCAAAGATAGTCTTATTACTTGTTTCCTTTCAAGTTGAAGCGAAATAAGGGAGTACCATAGGTTAAAGTGATATTTGACTATCACTGGTTGCTGTTTGTTATGTGACTGAAGTTCATTTGTTTGTATGGACAGGAGTTGACAAATTCCCGTATGAGAAAATTAAGTTTTTTAACGGTGAAACCAAAAACAAGGAATATCTCAAAAACGATCAACTCAACGACAAAAATGTGCATAACATAAATCGTGTGCTTCAACGTGCTCTACATTTTTTTGTGGGGTAAGTTTTTGTCCCTCTCTTATGGTTTAGCAGCTATGCAACAGTTCATAAAAATTAATTAATAATAAAGTAGTCTTCAGAGGCTATTCCCAGAAAATTCAAGATATGCACTTCATTTGTCAGGTAAATATCTTTAATGTACGATATTTTAAGCAAAATCGTTAGAGCCATTTTTGAGGAAAAAAGTTCGAAAAAAGTTACATGTAAAGGGTAGTTTGGGGTGGGGGGATTTTTCTGAAAATCTTCGTGTCGCATCTCTGGAGGATACTAAACTTATATACCAAGTTTGGTATTTTACCGACTTTTCGTTTTGGAGTTATCGTGTTCACAGACACACGGACATACACACGAACCTTTTTCTGAAAATGCTTTTTTTGGATACAGGGGACCCTAAAACATATATTTCCAGTGAAATCTCGATATCGAATGTTTGGGTGGAGTGCAATACCTTTTCTATACACTATGTACATAGTATGTGTAGAGAAAGTAATTATACAATTATTCGATTTGACCAGATATTGGCAGTTCCTCTGCTGCTATATGATAGTGAAGTGGGTTCTTAATATAATCCTTTAAAGAAGAATATACACAATTGAAGTGCAATTTCTCAGACGTGTATCAGGATATACACGGAAGGATCACTTCCCAAGCGTACAAAAACGCGAATAGTTAAATGTACTTATCTAATTAAAAGATATCGCCCTCCGTGGGGTAGTGGTTATCATGCGAGTCTCTAAACCCCAACATTGCAACTTCAAATCTGGTGGAAGATGATGGATTTTTCGGACTCAAACATCTTTAGCATGGCTTCCTTCGGAAGTGATGTAAATCCGGTGGTCCCATGTAATGTTTATTAATGTAAAAAAAAAACCTCATACCCTGAAAGAGGAAGGTTTCTGGGCAAAATTCCACAATTTAGCGTCCGCAGGTCGTGATTTCTTCCTGCAGTGCCATCTGCGGGTGACGAGCCGACCCCTTCTCACCATAGCGCACAGCGGCGAACTCAAGAATTAGAAATTCAAATCCGATCAAGCAAACATTGTAATGATGCCCTTGCTCTATTTAAGAGCTAACTAGCTAGCTAATTAAAATATAAGATTTATATCATCAAATGAAAGAGTTTCCTACAGATAGAAAGAATGAATGACAACAGTATTACTAAACATGGTCGATATTCGATTTATATGGAAGATTATTTTCTTGCAGAACCAGCTTTACTGCCTAACCTTGCAGTGGAAGAATACAGAGGCCAATATATGCATATAAATAAAATGTAAACATTTATGCAGACATTCGAAAACTGCGGCTTTTGCGCCATTCTTTGCACTCAAGAATTAAAAATATGTGTTCCATTCACATGACTTTCTCTACATCTCTGTAACAAATTATAGTTAAAAAGCTTGTTTCTATCTACTTTATGCTAGCTGAGGTAAACATTGTTAGAATCCTTTCTTGTAAGTAGAAGAGAAATGGAATACACTGGGCTAAAACTATAGTCAAATCCTTTAAAAGTTGGGTGCCATGTGGTTGAAATCCGTTTCTTTGCATTGTCAGGGGTTGATAAATTCCCGTATGTGAAACATTTGAAGTATTTTAAAACTGAAACCAATAACAAGAAAACTCAAAAATGGTCAACTCCACGAAAAAAAAATGTATATGGCCTAAATTGTGTGCTTTAATGACATCTATATTTTTTGTGTATTAAGTTTTTGTCTATCTCTTACGGTTTACTACTTATGGAAAATCCAGCAAAATTCATCCAGAATAAAGACTTTTCCTAGAAAATTCAAGGTATCCATTTTATTTACCATATAAATATCTTTAATATGCGGTATTTTAATCAATAGCATTAGAGTCATTTTTAAGAGATTTTTTTCGAAACTGTTTCCATGTAAATCGTATGTAAATCAAAATATGTTTGCCGTATCCTTGGAAGATACTAAATTTAAATACCAATTTTGGTACTTTACAGATTCCTCGTTTTTGGGTTATCAGTTTGGACCTTTTTTCTAAAAATACTTTTTTTTGGATACGTGGGACCCTAAAACGTGTACTTCAAGTAAAATCTCAGTTTCGAATTTTTGGGTGGAATGCAATACCGTATCTATATACTATGTGCACAGTACGAGTAGAGAAAGTAAAAATACAAAATGAAGTGCAACATTTGTAAGTAAAATAAAAACAAAAATCTGGAACGGATCGTACATGTTAAAGTATAGTCTATTGTTTAGATAAGTATGCTTTTAAGCACATTAGCATTTTATAGCGTCAATATGAGGTTTAAAATATTGCAGGTCCCACCGAGATTTGAACTCGGATCGCTGGATTCAAAGTCCAGAGTGCTAACCATTACACCATGGGACCTCTGTCGAAGTTTTTACTGACCTTGTGCTTGTATCCAGCTAATCGACAGTCATAAAACGATGCTAATGGGTTCTAAATGGCACGTGTCATGCTGACCCAGATAGAGCAACTCAAAGACTCAATTTAACGTATATGTACGTGTCTTGGGGATTTTAAAGATTTTGACATGGCAACGAAGATGCAGATCCTATGCCTTAAATTGCTTCCATTTTTAGTAGAAAACGGAAGGTTATATCAGTTTGAAAATAGGATTTAATAAATTTCATGTGTTCCATTCACATGACTTTTGCTATCTGTTCCGGAAGCAAACTTTTCTTATAGACATTCTTTTATTTACATCAATCTAATCGAGACAAACATTAGCAGAATTGGTCTTATTACTTACCTCACTGTAGGAGGAAACTAAGGGAGTACACTAAGCAAAGCGATAGTCGAATCCTTTAAAAGCCGATCGCTAATCGTGGTACTCATCAGCACAATGTTCTTATTACTTAGTTCCGTATAAGTAGGAAGAAAATTAGGGAATACACTAGGCTAAACCAATAGTCAAATGTTTTAGAAGCTGTCGTTAGGCGATTATCATTACAAATCGCTTCTTTTCTTGGCCAGGAGTAGAACAAAAGAAAAACGGACACTCCCATCTGAGAAAAGTATGAACTTCACAACTGAAACTAATAACAATGAAAATCTCGAAAACGGTAAGCTCCACAAGAAAAATGTATATGACATAGCTTGTGTATTTTAACAAGACATAAATTTTTTGTATAGCAAGTTTTTGTCTACTTCTTACGGTTTACTAGTTATGCCAAATTAAGCAAAATTCATCCAGAACAAACAGGTCTTCAGAAGCTATTCACAAAAAATTCAAGATATACATTTTATTTGTTAGGTAAATATCTTTAATATATGATATTTTAATCAAAATTGTTAGAGCCATTTTTAAGAAAATCAAAATTTTCGAAAAAAGTTCCATGTAAAAGGTAGTTTGGGGTGGGGGGATTTTTCTCAAAATCTTCGTGTCGCATCCCTGGTAGATACTAAACTTAAATATCCAGTTTGGAATTTTAGCTACTTTTCGTTTTGAGTTGTCGTGTTCACAGACACACGGACATACGGACACACACACACACGGACCTTTTTCTCAAAATGCCTTTTTTGGATACAGGTGGTCCTAAAACATGTATTATCGAATTTTTTTGTGGAGTGCAATACATTCTCTATACACTATGTACACAGTGAGTATAGAGAAAGTAAAAATTGCAATTACGTTCTCTTTATAACTCCTTGGCACGACAGCTCACGGGGAACCTTGGCCTACCGCCCGGCCGCTGCGTCCCCCATCTCGGTTCACTACAGACGTCATGGATGGGTTGCAGCATTGGAGGGTGAGACGTGGTCAGCGCCTCGAGTCGCTCCCGGCCGGTTAATGCGGTCCTCATGACCTGGAGCCGCTACTTCTCCATCAAGTAGCTCCTCAATTGGCCCCCCAGGGACCTTATGAGGCTGAGTGCACCCCGGGCCAGGTCTCCCAGCGGGGGAAAAATCCCCACGGCGCTACTGGAGATCGAACCCAGGTCTCCCGCTTGGTAAGCAGCTGCGCTACCACCGCGCTAAGGAGACGACCTACGTTCTCTTTGCTTGCAGGAATAAACAAAAGAGAGATGGTCTCCCATTTAAGAAAACTTAAAAGTAACTAATCGCCTAATACTACAAAACTGTACATGATATTAACTGTGTTTTAACGATTTTTGTTGTAGGAAGGTTTTGTCTATCTCTTACGGTTTATCAGTTATACAAAAGTCATCCAGAATGAATAGGTTTCTGAGACTATTCATAAAATTCAAGATATACTTTTATTTATCTTGTAAATATATATAACTTTTCATTTTGAATTATGTTGTTTACAGACACAAACACACGCTGTGACGCAGAGAAACATAGACATACCTATAGTCACGAACCTTTTTTTTTTTTTTTCTAAAAATGTATTATTTATTTATTTTTTATTTACGGATCTACAAAGCTTCTATTCCTAGTGAAATCTCAGTATCGAATTTTTGGGTGGAATGCAAAACCTTCTCTATTTGCTAAGTACATGGTAGAGAAAGTAAAAACTAAGTAAGATTCTTAACTTTCTCTTTGAAGGGCTTACAAGCCAATGCCTCAGGTCAGATGTCTGTCGAGAATCAAGCGAAATCTGTATTATAGAATATCCAGGATGACTGATCAGCCCAATGGCGATGAAGAAGAAAATGAAATGTAGTGATGAAAGGGATGATAAGAAAATGTAAGTATTCCTATAAACACACGCAAAACGCTACGCAGTGCAAGAGTTAGCAACCTCAAACTTTTGCTTGCGTTGCGCACATAGAGGAAGAATTCTGCATTCTTTCCTCTATGCACATCCTGCTGTTCAACAACAGTTGATTTCAGATTTTGCAGCACCTACTGTGCATACATGCTGCTGTTCTATTTGAGTTCTGCGCCATCTCTCATTTCCCTCAAGAGGTTATGTTAGTATTCTTGCTGAATCCTCGTTTGATTTATTGGATGTACCCCAATCTGCGTCTAGATTTCTTGGCTCTCACAAATTGTAAGGCGCAAAGAGATAATGCGCATTTTTTAAATGTGCAACTTTATTACTTTCTTCAGTCTCCATGCTTACAATGTTATTAATTTTTTGTTAAATAATTATTGTGAGCTCACTACCGTGAGAGTCACTTGTGTGTATATAATTGCATAACTTATTTCTTTATTTTTAAAAGACTGAGTGAACTTGCTTTATAATATTGTAAGCTGATTTATTCAATTTGAAACCTCTGGTGCTTTTGGAAGATATAAAATTTACTGACCTAAAAACCTGTACCAACTTTTTGCGTAAGGCTTACGACTGTATTCTGAATGGTCTTCCCTCGCGCCTGCACTTGTGCTGCGTTATGTCTGCGCTTGCATCTCATAGTGAATATAGCTTATCTGGCATTCTTAAGACCCGGGGTTTGATTTCCGCGACTGCGAACTCTAGTTCAGGGTTGATGTGTGGTTTTCTCGGCCTATCAAGGCGAATGCTGTTTACACGAATACTGTCCTTTCAATCTCTTTAATTTCATCTCCTCCTTTATTTCATCTTTCAGGTTTGGTTGGTTTTTGCTGGTTCGGGGGCTTGCGGTGTCACATGTGCTTTGTTCACCGGCCGCGCTTGGAGCTTCAGATGGGGATAAGAGCCGCTTCGTCGCCCTCTCTTGACGCTGTGGTTCCTCGCCAGTGTGTGTTAGCCACAATAGGCTGTTCAGGACCGCAGTGAGAGAGGTTTTCCCCTCCGTTCCTTGCCTCCTCCCTAGAACAGGCCTGGAAGTCCGCTCTCATTTGTGCACAACATTGCCACCGCTTTCTTGCCCACTCCACTGTGACTGCTTAACTGTGCACAGGACGAATAAGAACAGGCAGTGACGTTTCATTGAGAACGCCAACGAAAATGTTGCATACAAATTTCGTGTTGATTTAGAAAAGGATTACTTCTGTGTTCAGCATGGGGAAAAGGCTGAATGTTTATTAGGTTCTAAACAGTCGTGCCAAGTCAAAAATTATAACATCAGACGATATTTTAATTCTTACAAAAGACTCATATTTTATCATGCATCATGCTAATTCAGATAAACCTTAGCACAAACGGTCTTATTACGTACTTCTTTATAAGTAGAATGGAAATAATGGCATACATTATGCTAAACGGGTAGTCAAATCTTGTACAGCTTGACTTTGATTGACTTTGCAATTGGGTTTTATGGCCAGGAGTAAAACAATAAAGATATGAAACAGAAGAGCACTTCCTCTGTGAGAAGTATTTTAAAAGTAAAAAGCAATATAGGAAAAGATGGACTCTATAAAAAAAAAAAACATGTAATATTATTTGCATATTTTAACGAGATGTACATTTTTGTGAAGTAACGTTTTGTCTATCTCAGTTTTTCAGTTTACCGTTACACAAAAGTCATTCAGAATAAAGAGAAATTCAGAGATAATTTCCAGAAAATCAAAATATACATTTTATTTGTTATGTATATGTTTTCTATATATCTTTATTATACGGCAAAATCGTTAGAGCCATTTTTGAGAAAATCAAAATTTTAGAATTTTGTCATGTAAAGGGTAGTTTTATATGGAGGAATTTTCCTGAAAATCTTTGTGTTGCATCCTTGGAAGAAACTAAACTTAAATACCAAGTGTGTTATTTTACCGACTTCTCGTTTTTGACTTATGTTGCTCACATAATACGGACACCTAACGTATATTTCCAGTGAAATCTCGGTTTCGAATTTTTCGGTGGAGTGCAATACCTTCTCAATATCTATGTTCTATGTACTAAGTACAGAAAGTATGAGATGTCTTCTGAATGTGCTATATAAATTATAAGTTATTGCGTTAGAAGGGCTTCATCGCTAGATGTATTTCGAAGCTGATCTTCACATTGTTTAGGCGTTTTCCAATTTTAAATCGCAGAAATGCATAGCCTGGAAAATGTTCTCTATAAAAATTCATTTTTGAATGAACACAAAATCTTTAAATGATGACAATTGAAAAATAAAACCATTCGAGAAAATCGAACTAACCACGCGTTAATCAATTCGCAAGACATTAGAAAGTAGCCGTCAGATATAAACAAATTCATTTTGTTTTTGCAACACGGCATTCTAAATTTTTACTTTCTCTAGCTTGTAAGTTCATACAATGTACATAGTGCCTAGAGAAATTATGGTATTCTACCCAAAAATTCTATGTCGAGATCTCACCGGAAATATATATTTTGAGGTCCCCTGAATCAAAAAATTTATAAAAAAGGTGTGTGTATGTGTGTGTTTGTCTGTAGTCAGCACACCTCAAAAACGAAAAGTGCGTTAAATATCAAACAAGGTATTTATGTTCAGTATCTTCAAAGAATGCGACACGCAGATTTTTAAGATAATCCCCTAAAACTACCTTTGCATGGATTTTTTTTTTAAATTGTGTTTTTCTCAAAAATGGCTCCAACGACTTTGATTAAAATATCGTATAGGTATTAAAGATATTTAAATGACAATATGTATATCTTCAATTTTCTAGGAATAGCCTCTGAAGACCTCTTTATTTTGAATGAATTTTATTGAATTTTGCTTAACTGGTAAACATTAATAGACTAAAACTTACTACACAATATCGTTAACACAATTTATTTCAACTTAAAAAAATATATATAAATAACTGTCCGTTTTTAAGATATTCCTTGTTATTTGCCAACTGTTAGCCATAGAAATAAAGGAATTTCAATCGCATAGCAACCAGCTTTTAAAATATTTGAATATCGCGTTAGTCTATGGTACTCTCTTATTTCCTTTCTACAAGGAAGCAAGTACCTATGTAATAATACCATTTCTGTTAATTTTATATCAATTAGTAAGAAGTAGACAGAAAAATAAGTTTTTAACAATAATTTGTAACAGAGATGTAGAGAAAGTCATATGAAATTCAAATTATTTTTTTTCTTTTGAAATTACGTATCATAATGTTTATTATATAGTTTCATTAACTTGAGAGAATCTGTTATATTTAACGGAGTGCAGCAGGAAACCAGGACATTCCCTAAGATGTGGGAGGAAGCCGAACAGCTGATGATGGTCCGGCCGCTGTAATGGGCCACCAAACATTCCAGTGGAGGCAGCGAAAGTGATGTCATAACAAGGATAATAGCAGCATTCCTGCATGTGCTCAAAGATGGCCTACTAACTTCGGAATGTTCCCCACCCGCTAGCAATCTGTCCAACAGCTTGTGTATACATGATTAACAGGAAATATGTGCGACTTGACACTTTTTTTTTTCGTCTGGAGCGAATTCTTAGCCCAGTGTATCATTCGATACCGAGATTTCACAAGAAATACATGTTTTGAGACCCCTGAATCCAATAAAGCATTTTAGAAGCATATCCCTGTGTGTGTGTGTGTGTATGTGTGTGTGTGTGTGTGTGTGGTGTCTCTTAGTCCATCTGTCTGTCTGTGGGCAGTATAGCTCAAAAGCGAAAAGACCGTTAAATAACAAACTTGGTATTTAGGTTTGGTATCTTCCAAAGATGCGACACTACGATTTTCAAGAAAAAAAACCCAACCCCAACTGGCCTTTACATGGAACATTATTCGAAAATTTTGATTTTCTCAAAAATAGCTCAATCGGTTTTGATTCAAATCCCGCATGTTAAAGATATTTATATCCGAAATAAAATGTATATCTTGAATTTTCTGGGAATAGCCTCTGAATACCTCTTTGTTTTGGATGAATTTTGCCGAACTTTGCTTAACTGCTAAACAGTAAGAGATAGACAAAAACTTACTGCACAGAAAATTTAGATCTCGTCAAAATACACAATTTATCTCCTTTACATTTTTGTTGTGGAGGTTATCGTTTCCGAGATATTCCTTGTTATTGGTTTCAGTTGTGAAGTAATTATAATTTTCTCAGACAGTAAGTTTTTCTTTTGTTCTACTCCTGGCCAAGCAAATAAGCTATTTGCAATGGCAATCGCATAACGATAGCTTTGAAAGCATTTGAACTATCGGTTTAGCCTAGTGTATTCCGTTATTTTCTTTCTACTTATAAGGAACTAAATAATAAGAACATTCTGCTAATGATTATCTCGATTATTAAGGTGCAAAAAGAAAAATAATCTTATATAAGAGGTTTGTAGAACAGCTAGAGAAAGTCATGTGACTGTAACACATCAGATTTTTTTCGGAATTCTTCAGCATCATTCAGTGATATATACCCTGACCTTTACATCCTACTTCTGACAGTAACTCAACACAATTTAGGAATCCACGCCTTATTTCACATGTTTAGTATTTCATAAAGCTACTTTCTCTATATACCGAGATTTCACCGGAAATATATGTTTTAGGGTCCCCTGTATCCAAAAAAAGTATTTTCAGAAAAAGGTCCGTGTGTGTGTCCGTGTGTCCGTGAACACGATAACTCAAAAACGAAAAGTCGGTAAAACACCAAACTTGGTATTTAAGTTTAATATCTTCCAGGGATGCGACACGAAGATTTTGAGAAAAAAACCCGCCCCAAACTACCCTTTACATGGAACTTTTTTTTGAAAATTTCGATTTTCTAAAAAATGGCTCTAACGATTTAGATTAAAATATCGTATATTAAAGATATTTACCTGACAAATAAAATGTATATTTTTAATTTTCTGGGAATAGCCTCTGAAGACTACTTTATGCTGGGTAAATTTTACGGAATTTTGCATACCTGCTAAACCGTAAGAGATGGACAAAAACTTACCACACAACAATTGTAGAGCACTTTAAAACACACAATTTATGTTATATACATTTTTTTCGTGGAGTTGATTGTTTTTCAGATATTCCGTTTTTTTGGTTTTAGCTATAATATTCTCATACAGGACTTTGTGAACTCATGTCCATACAAACAAAGGAACTTCAGTCACATAGCAACCAGCTTCTGACCATCACTTTAACCTATGGTACTCCCTTATTTCGCTTCTATTTACAAGGAAGCAAGCAATAAGACTATTTCTGTTAATTTTTTCTCGTTTAGCAGGAAGTAAATAGAAGCATAAGCTTTTTAACAATCATTTATTGCAGAGTTGTAGAGAAAGTCATGTGAATGGAACACATCATATTTTTTTGTATTACATTCTCTAAACGTACTATATACATAGTGTATAGAGGAAGTATCATATTCCACCCAAAATGCGATTCCGAGATTTCACCGGAAATACATGTTTCCAGACTCCCTGAATCCAATAAAAAAGCATTTTTAGAAACATGTCCTTGTGCGTCTATGTGTGTGTGTGTGTGTGTGTGTGTGTGTGTGTGTGTGTGTGTGTGTGTGTGTGTCTGTGGGCAGCATAGCTCAAAAACGAAACGACCGTTAAATACAAAGTTGGTATTTAAGTTTGGTATCTTCCAAGGATGCGACGCGAAGATTTTCAAGAAAATCCCCCATTCCAAACTGTTTCCATGAAACATTGTTCGAAAATTTTTATTTTTTAAAAAATGGCTCTAATGTTTTGATTAAAATTCCTTATATTTAACATATTTTTATGACAAAGGAAATGTATATCTTGAATTTTCTAGGAATAAACTCTGAAGACCTCTTTATTCTGGATGACTTTTATATAACTGGCAAACCGTAAGAGACATACAAAAACTTACTACACAAAAAATGTAGATCTCAATAAAACATACAATTAATGCCGTACACATTTTTGATAGAGTTAACTGTTTTCAAGGTATTCCGGATTATTGGTTTCAATTTTATGTCACTTAAACTTTTCTCAAACTTTTCTTGTTTCTCGTTTGTTTACTCCTGGCAAGCTAAGAGAATGCAATGTCAATTGTTTCACGTTGCGACGGGCTTATAAAGGACTTGGCTATCGCTTTAGCTTGTGCATTTTCTTATTTCTCTTCTAATTACAAGGAAGCTAGTAATAAAACTAATTATGCTTATGTTTATCTTGATTAACACAATTTAGATAAAATATTAATCTCTTGATTAAAAGGTTTGTTTGTGGAACACTAGAGAAGGTCACGTAAATGGAGCACATCATTTTTTTGTTAAAAACTTCAACTTTGAACTGTCTGTCAATTCATGTCACAACACATTTTAGTTAATCTCCTATAAGCTATGCTAGAGTTACACATACTACATACAAAAAGCTCCCGGAATGTGTAAATAACACAGAAACAAGCACCCATAAGGAAATTTAATAATTTTTCCTTGAAAATAGTTCCCTTCCGCAGTGACACACTTCTGTCACATTCCTGGAAGCTATTTTCAGATACCTGTCGCTTGTCCATGTATAGTAATTTCCTCAGCGTTCGAAAATCTTGACTGAAACGTTTATGCCATTTATAAACCTGGGTTTTCTTCATCGCTGATTTACCACAAGCTTCTTCCGTCATTCTCAATATCTCTGAGGGAGATTTTATTAAAAACAAAAAAAAAAAAAAAACCGAAAAATTTATGTTCAAATGTACAGTAATTCCTTCAGCGTTCGAAAATCTTGACTGATACGTTTATGCCATTCATACACCTGGGTTTTCTTCATCGCTGCTTTACCATAAGCTTCTTCCGTCATTCTCAATATCTCTGAGGGAGATTTCATTTAAAAAAAAAAAAAAAAAACAGAAAATGTTATGTTCAAATGTGCTCCGTTACCAACATGTGATAAAGGAACATGAATACACATAGTTGCTAAGGAAACACAACATTCATTATTGGTATGAAAATTGAAATAAGGCGTCGTCATGGGCGTTACCAACACCTAAAAATAAAATAACCCTTATTTTCGATTCCAGTGACTTTTTGAATCTAGGGTTAAAACAAATGTTGTGGCATACACTAAAACAACACAACCTCAAAACATTAGGCATAAAATCATAAATAAATTGAAGGAAACAAATCTTAAAGGTATAAATTTGTGAAGAAATGAAAGCATGGGGTCCGATATTAAAACTGTAAACTTAACAGGTTTAAAATCAACAATTTGGTCTGTCTTTTTTTTTTCAATATTTATGGCCCTGGTTTTGTTCAAAAGTTGGATAAACTGAATTATTGTGTTGACAACCTGTTACCCAATCAGAGCAGCACTTGGTTCGTCTGTTTTAGGGTAAAAGTTACTTATCTTTCCGTCTTTATGTCGTGGAAAACATCAGATTTAGTGCATTTTTTTACCTGTTCTACAAACAGTTATTCTTAGACAAGATTAATCTTTTATGCACAGTGATAACAGAGATGAAAATTAGCAGAAATTGTGTTATTATTTGATTCCTTATAAATAGTACGGAAATATACTAAACTAAAGCGATAGTCAAATCCTTTTTAAGCTACTTGCCATGTGATTAAAATTCGAATCACTTGCACAGCCAGAAGTAAAACAAAAGAGATATGATAACCAGAATTATTCCCTATCCCCCATAGAGTCTGGAAGTATGAATGTGAGAGTGAATGTGCGTGTGTTTAGTAATATAAAGTTTAACCTAATGTTCTGAACCTACAGTTTCACAAGTGAAAGCCCCCGATATGACCATTTATGTTAAAGAGGGTTATACAAATGAAACAATAAGAGATATGAAACGAATGTCAATTTCCCTTTTGAGAAAAAGTATTTACAATTGAAGCCAATAACGAAGAATATCAAGGAACTAGTGAGCTCAAAAAATGTATATGGTTTGCAGTTATTCAAAAGTCATCCAGAACGAAAGGTATTCAGAGGCTATTCCCATAAAATTCAAGATATACATTTTATATGTAAGGAAAATGTCTTAAGGTCGTGGTATTTTAATCAAAATCATTTGAGCCATTTTTGAGAAAATAAAAATGTTTGAAAAATGTTCCATATAAAGGGCGGAGAGATTTTCCTGGAAATTTTGTAACTTATCTTTGAAAGATTTTGAACTTAAATGCCATTTTTGGTATTTAACGGGGTTTTCAGCTTTGAGTTATATCTACAATTCACAGACACACGCATGGCGCGCACATGGATTTTGTTTTCCAAATTTTTTTTCTTTGTTTCCTTTTTTGCAAAATTACAAAATTTTCAGTGAAATATCGGTATCGAATTTTTGGGTAGAATACAATACCTTCTCAACAACCGACATATGTGCTATTATGTACCATAAAATTGTCAATAATTTACATTGTTTACAGCAGCTAATATAATGCATTTAAGAAGTGAAACTTGCCTTATCCACTGCGGAGCATCTAGATGACGCGATGTAACAATATGTTTTGTAATGCATTGATTTTAAAAGTGCAATGAAAGGATAGTTTTGCACGCGAAAGGAAATAAATCGCTTGTTTTATTGAACCTAAAAGTAAAAAATCTGATGTGTTCCATTCACATGACTTTCTCTATATCTCTGTAAAAATTATTGTTAATAAGCTTATCTTTTATTTATTTCATGCTAATCGAGAAAAATTAGCAGAAATAATCTTATTTCTTGCTTTATTGTAAGCAGAAGCGAAATAAGGGAGTACCATTGGTTAAAGTGAAAGCCAAAAGCTGGTTGCTATGTGACATGTTCCTTTGTTAGTATGGGCAGGAGTTGACAACTTCCTGTATGAGAAAAGTATAAGTTTTTCAAAGCTGAAACCAAGAAAAAGGAATATCTCAAAAACGTTCATCTCCACGAAAAAAATGTATATAACATAAATTGTGTATTTTAACGTGCTTTACATTTTTGTGGGTTAAGTTTTTGTCCGTCTCTTACGGTTTAGTAGCTATGCAAAATTCATCCAAAATAAAGTAGTCCTCAGAGGCTATTCCCAGAAAATTCAAAATATACATTTTATTTGTCAGGTAAATATCTTTAATATATGATATTTTAATTAAAATCGTTAGAGCCATTTTTTAGAAAATCAAAGTTTTCGAAAAAAGTTCCATGTAAAGGGTAGTTTGGGGTGGGGGGATTTTTCTCAAAATCTTCGTGTAGCATCCCTGGAAGATACTAAACTTAAATACGAAGTTTGGTATTTTAACTACTTTTCGTTTTTGAGTTATCGTGTTCACTGACACACTGACACACGGACACACACACGGATCTTTTTCTGAAAATACCTTTTTTTTTGGATACAGGGGACAAAGTACAAATGCACCTGAGAAATTATTGTAGCTCAAGGGTCTATGCGTGATGATCTATCCCTGTGACTGGGAATCATGTCTATGTTATCCTAATTCTAATACAGGTGGAGCATGTAACCTAGGAATCTGGATGTATATAGCTGTATAGAATTTTTACAAACATTACAAGCACTATAGTGAATAGCAAGTGTGTATGTGTGGGTGTATGCCATTCCGGAGGGGTTCCACACTGCAAATACATTGTGTGTCAGAATCCAGGATACAATGGTATGAGAGTGTTATCGATGGGCGGCCGAAACCAGACCGCGGGAAAAGAGCCACCATGGAGGGTCCCTAACATAGTCCAAGTAGTTCATTTCTATGCGGAGAGCGCTGGAGTCCGCGTCCCAGGTCTGACCGAACCTCCTGTGAGCTACAGACGACTCCAACGTCACCAAGCTATATTCCCAAAGCGCATTTACTACCACGGGAAGGAGACACTACGGCGATGCTTGCAATCATAAAAAAAGACCGGATAGGTGAAATGAAGGTGAAATAAAGGCACAGGAAGTTCGGTGAATGAAAATCCCCGGGAAATCCCCGAAAAAATCGTGGGTCAGAGAGGTCGGCCGGGGGTAATGAACCCGCGGCCTCCAGAAACACCTGAGCCTCCTGACTCGGTGAGTAGCAAGTAAAATTAAACATGTTTAAAATGATTAGCTTGTGAGCCCCGGGCCGCAAGTCTTGCGCGTTTTCCTAATGACATTTGGCGAGTTTACAAGCTTCAATATTTCTCGCGTCGCCTCCCCTAGCTATACATGCTTAATCTTAAGACAGGAATTTCCATGCTGACAAATGCCAGGAGCATTCTTTTTTTATTCATACACTGGGTAGATATCTTAAATGTGGGGTGTCCAAAGAGAACACTAACATTTTCAAATTTAAAAATCTTATGAGTTCCCTTCACATGACTAGCTGTTCCACAAATAAGCTTCCCTTACAAAAAATTATCCTTTTATTTACAGACGAGATAAACATTAGAAAAACTGAACTTATTATTTACTTCCTTGTAAGCAGAAGGTAATTAAGGGAATACACTAGGTTAACAAGATAGTCAAATCTTATTAAAGCTTGTCGCTATGTGAACAATTGCAGTACGGTTTGTTTTGCACGGCGAACAGTAAACACAAAAGAGAGATGAAACGAAAGACGACTTCCCATTTGAGAAAAGCTGCGCAGTTTAAAATTCAAACCAATAACAGCGATTATATCAGAAACGGCCAACTCTACCAAAGAAAAAAATGTAAATGACATAAGTTGCGCGTTTTAACGATATTTACATTTTCAGTTACGGTTTACCAGTTAGGCAAATTTCATCCAGAATGAAGAGGTCTCAGAGGCTGTATGTGTGTTTTGGTATTAGTATCTCCCCAAACTATCCTTTATATAGAAAGATTCTGAAATTTCTCATTTTCTCAAAAATGACTAACGGTTTAGATTAAAATATCGTATATTAATGATATTTACATGATAAATAAAATGTATGTCTTGAACTTTTTGAGAATAGCCTCTAAATACTTCGTTATTCTTTAATGAATTTTGTATAACGGTAAGAAATAGACAAAATAAACCCCGGCTATAAGGAATAGGACAAAACTGTAGATCTCGTTTTTTTTTGTTTTTTTTTTTTTAGAGCTAGCCGTTTATATATATCATGGTATTGGTTTCAGCATTAAAATACTTTAAACTTTTTTCATATGGGAATTTTTCAACTTCTGACCATACAAAGAAACGAATTTCCACAACATGGCAACCAAGTTCTAAAAGATTTGCCTATTGTTTTAGCCAAGTATTCCCTTATTTCCCTTCTACTTACAATAAAGCAAGCGATAAGACCATTTCTACTAATTTTATATCGATTAGCATGAAATAGATAGACGAAAAGTGTTTTAACAATAATTTGTTTCAGAGATATACAAAAAATTTTGTCAATGAAACACATAAAATGTTTATGCTGCATAATCGTTTTAACATAATTAAAAATCAAACTTTACAAAATAACACGATATGAATTCGGATCAGGTTGCAAAAACTTTGATGGAACCAGTTTCGAAGCGCAGCTGGGTCAACGGCACCTACCGTCAGCTGGAAGAAATTGGTGGTGTGCACTTGACCCATGCTGTACCGAGTTGAGTATATCTCGAGTTAAGAATCGAGCTCATTTTATAGTTGAGAATAGGGAGCAGATTTGCGCGGGTCATAGGAAGAAGGTTTATGCATACAGTTGGTGTAGATTACAGATGTCACGAGGTGAATAAACTGATATCATAGTAAACAAAACATTGTTTCGTTGCATTACAGCTATAAAATGAAATTGAACATTGTGTGATTGACAAAGTGGAACTAAGAACGTTTCAATCATTTACTTCCTCTAAAAATAAGTTGTAATTATAGCAGGTGCTCAAAACCCCGAACTTACACACCCAAATCTAAAATCAGGCTAATACCATGATCATATTTTTACTTTCTCTAGTCCCATATGCTCAATGCACATAGTAGATAGCGAAGGTATTCTTTTCCAAAAATTCGATGTCGAGATTTCATCGGAAATATATGTTTTGGGGTCCACTGAGTACGAAAAAAAGCATTTTTAGAAAAAAGTCCGTTGTGTGGACAGCATAGCTCAAAAATGAAGATTTTGAAGAAAACCCTGCACCCCGAACTATCCTTTACATTGAAAAATGTCTGAAAATATTGCTTTTCTCAAAAAGCACTCTAATGATTTTGATAAAAGTGCAGTATATTAAAGATATTTACATCGCAAACAAAGTGTATATTTTGAATTTTTTGAGTATGGCCCCTGAAGATCCCTTTATTCTGGATTAGTTTTGCATAAATGTTAAATCATAAGAGATAGACAAAAATTTACTCCACAGAAAATATAGATCTGGTTAAAACACATAACTTATGCCATATACGCTTTTTATGTAGAGTAGGCCGTTTCTGAGCTATTCCTTGTTATTGCTTTAAATTTTAAACTACTTCAACTTTTCTCAAAAAGTACCTAACGTATCGATTCCTCTCTTGTTTTACTGCAGGTCATGTAAAGCGAACCACTTCTACTGTTTCATGTAAGACCAGGTTTTAAAAGATATGACTATCGAATTAGCCCAGTGAATTCTCTTATGTCCCTTCTACTTACAAGGAAACAAGTAATAAGATAAGTACTGCTAATATTTACCTTGATTAGATGTCGTAGATAAAGGAATAATCTTTTGTAAGGAAAGTTGTTTGTGTAACAGCTAGAGAAAGTCATGTGAATTGAACACATCATATTACTTTCTCTATACGTACTATGTACATAGTGTATAGAGAAGGTATTGCATTGTACCCAAAAATTCGATACCGAGATTTCACCGGAAATACATGTTTTGAGACCACCTGAATCCAAAAAAAAACATTTTTAGAAAAATGTCCGTGTGTGTGTCTGTCTGTGTGCATGTGTGTGTGTCTGTGTATCTGTGGGCAGCATAGATCAAAAACGAAAAGACAGTTAAATACTAAGTTCAGTATCTTCCAGCATGCGACACGAAGATTTTCAAGAAAATCCCCACACCCCCAACTACCCTTCACATGGAAAAATTTTCGAAAAGTTTTATTTTCTAAAAAATGGCTCTAACGATTTTGATTAAAATATCATATATTAAAGAATATATACTTGACAAATAATATGTTTATCTTGAATTTTCTGGAAATAGCCTCTGAAGACTACTTTATTCTGGATGAATGTTACAGAAGTTTGTGTAACTGGTAAACCGTAAGAGATAGACAAAAACTTACCCCACAAAAAATGTAGAGCACATTAAAACACACAATTTATTTTATATACATTTTTTCGTGGAGTTGATCGATTTTTAGATATTCCTTCTTTTTTGTTTCAGGCTTAAAAAACTTATACTTTTCTCATGCAGGCATTTTTCAACTCCTGAAATACAAACAAAGGAACTTCAGTCACATAGCAACCATCTTTTGCTATCACTTTAACCTATGTTACTCCCTTATTTCGCTTCTACTTACAGGGAAGCAAGTAATAAGACTATTTCTGTTAATTTTTTCTCACTTGGCATGAAGTAAATAGAAGCATAAACTTTTTAACAAAAATTTGTTGCAGAGATATAGAGAAATGCATGTGAATGGAGCTCATCAGATATGTTTATATACCAATGTACATGAACTCTTTTTTACGGGCTACAGTGTCTGAAGAAGACTCTGAGAGTAGGAGTCACAAACGAAAGAAGCGAAGTAAAAACAAATCTGATTTAATATTAGTAATAAGATAACATCCAATCATATGTGCTTTCCTTGAATTTGATAAGTTTTGTATATGGCCGCATTCTGTGATGTCGAGCGCTTGAAAAGAGTCAACTTTTGTTTCATTTGCTGTCCATAAAGGCCGAGAGGTGTGGGCTGGGTGGCGTCAGTTGAGTAAGTTGCTGATAAGAGGCATTAAACCTCTCTTGTTTTTCTTCAGAATTCTTCGTAGTTGGAAGTATCTCGTTGTACTCTGCAATTGTGTACAAGGCCGCCATTTTTAATTTCCAGTTGACTATATAATGCACGACAGTATATTAGTATGACGCGTATATTACTAGTTCAATCATTTAGTTTTGTACATATTTAATATAAGAAATATCTGCTTCAGTAGAACGCAGAACCCTAGGGTGTAGAAGCTCGCATTGTATTCTTCAATGCTGTTTGCTTTTTTTAAAAATAACAAGAATTTTAGAGAATCAGGGACACAAGTAACAACCCCCAGTTTAAAGGACGGTCTTTTCCCTTATAATCTGGAGAGAGGGACTTTCTCATTGTAGAGAAGGGTCACGTGAGTGGAATATAAAGAAAAATCCCAGAGTCACGTGACAACACTACTTTTCGCGCCTCTTTTCAGCCAATCAAAAAGGAGGGCAATATTAAGATATTTTGGTATATAAGTGACGCGCGTACAAGATATCGCACGCCGTGTAAGAAATACTCAATGTAAGAAATGTGACGACATACAATGTAAGAAATCGCACGGCGCCCAGTCAGCTTGTTATAAGAAATCTGACGGCGATAAATAGTAAGAAATACGCATTAATTGTGAGTGATTAAAAGTGAACCTGACGGGCAACTATTACCGTAAATGTTATACGGACTGTAAAACTTAAGATTACGGTGACGGTTGTAAAACTATAAGAACTCAGTAAGAGTGGAACAAGCACTTATAAAGATTATGTCATCAAGTTCGCGATCGTTTGTGTCGGGAGTCGCTCGCAGGGTTATTGCCTCAAACCAGCAACAGATAATCAATAAAAGAAGTCATCAGTGAAATTTCTCTTTTATTTGAGTCTACCAAGTGTTACACAGCTTTGTCATCCTTTCCCCCCTAAGCAAGAGATAACTCATGATCTATAAGAACGAGCTTAGCCAGAGCAACAAAGGGAATCTGCAAGGTATGTACACGCTTAATGTAGAGAATTTCACGAGCATTAACCCTCGACCAACTCCAAGTAGACTTACATGATAGCGCCATATTGGTGCACAAAGCAAATAACAGCGACAAATGAATACTATATAAGGTATAAAACAAATAAACATAATAATAATGTTGGATATAGGTGTAGTGTATCACCCAAAAGATGATACAGCACCATCATCAGCTGAGTGCCTTGTCAGTGCAACTATCCTTCTCTTCTTTCTGTTATTCTGTCCATCTCTTTATAACAAGGATATACTGAGTTCCATGACTTGTTCAATGGTTCTCTTTCCTCCCCAGTACTTTCAGTGCAAAAATGTTTTGGAGAAATTTGTTATATGCCATTTTCCTTCTATTAATTGCTAATAGTAGCTGTTTCTTTGCTTGGCCTCAGTCCAAACTGACCTTATACTTCTTACGCACTTGTTATTTTTAATAACAAATGAATACAACGTTTAGTACGAAAACTAAGTTTCTGGACATGGGTTTATAAACAAAATACGATCACATAGAGCGTAATCGAAATGGTTATTATCACAAACAGGTGATTTTATGTGTGATTTTAAGAGATCTACCTTTTTGTGTAGCACGTTTTTGTCTATCTCTTATAATTTACTCGCTATACAGTCTATAAAATCCCTCCAAACGATTATGACTTTTCCCAGAAAGTTTAAGATATGCGTTTTATGATATTCACATATAGTGCACACGCAACTCTAAATATATAAAAAAAAATAGGGAATTAGGAAGCTCATTCAAGAGGCCTTTGATTTCATTCACGATACAGTCCAACTGGTTTGGAAATTGATTAGTACCTTTAATACTAGGAGTACCTCATATAGCTTTTCATCATCTTCATCATCGTTGTCGTCATCATTATTATGTTCTTCTTCTTAACAGATTATTGTCCTAGAAGACCATTCCGGTCAATATAAAACTTCCCTGCCATCTCTCTACGGACGACGCACTGATTTTTTTCCCTGGTTGTCTATAGTTAAAGATCGCTCGAGGAATCTTCCTTCTGGGCATAAGCATGACGTGCTGGAAACAATTTTCTTGATATTGATGAATACAGCGTATAAACAGGTTCTATTCCCAGTTCTTGCAAGATGTCTTCATTTCGTTGATGGTCCCATTTAGAGTAGTCTGCGTTTCGGCACATAAACTTCATTTCACGGCAGTAATTTTGTTTTCAGCACGTTTTCTTAAGGCCCAAGTTGCACTACCATAATTGAGGATTGATCTGGCTAAAGTCTTGTAAAGACGATTGCGGGTATATTTTAGAATAAGAAAGGTTCATTATACTGTTGTAATGCCAGCAGATTTATTAAATTTAAAGATTTGTTTTGCTAAGTCGAGATGGGATATAAAATAATGTTTAAGGCCAATATATAGAACTCCGTTAACCCCTTTAAAATTATGTGTTTATACCAATTTTTCATCATACACCTTTCTTGCCAGAGAATATCCTTACTTTTGATGATAATCCCATATGACATTTATCAGCTAATAATGTTAGATTGTTGATGCTTGACCGTTGAAAACCATTTTCTAAGTGGCTAGTAAGACTAGGTTATCTGTAGCGTCTCGATGTAATATGACTATACCTTCTGTATCTAAATTCAGATAAATATTGAACAAGAGAGGCGGAAGAGGACATTTTTGTTTGACACCAGTGAAAGTTTGTAACCAGTCAAGAGATTTTCTCGTCAGTTTTAGCAGAAACGTGACTATTTTGGTATAGATTAAAAATATTGCTAGTTATTTGCTATAGGATATTATCACGTATATTTCTATAAATTTAATACGATTTACCTATATGGTGAAGATATTTTTAAAATCAATATCCATGTGTATCTATATTAAATGTTCGGTACAGTTACGAAATATCCATCACAGTAAGATCTCCGTTTCCTAAATACAATTTGCTGCTCGCCAACATGTGTTCATTATAAACTCTTTAACTTATATTTTATTACATTGGAGAACATTTTGCAGCCAGTATACATTAAATTTTTTCTTCTATAATTATTGCATTGTTTTATTTTCTTTTTTATAGATTATTATCACACCTGAATTTAATTTATTTGTCATGTAAATATCCTAAATATGCTTTAATCGTTATTTAGCAAATCAAAATTATCAAACGTTTGTTTTCGCAAAGGATATTTTGTTATAATTATGTATTCACAGATACGCAAGAGTCTTTTTCCCTAAATTATACTTTATTTTCTTTAGAGACCTCAAAGCATTAATTTCCAGTGAAATCTCGTCAAGGAAGTATGTCGAATACAACCTACTATAGGTAGACGGCGAAGAAAGTAAAAAAGACCAAGATTCCGATAAACATTAATTTTACTATAAATTAAACATATTGTTCACAATAGAACACCCTAAACAGAGTGTCTCGAAACTACACTGAAACAAGATCCTCTGTGATACGAAAATATAATTTTCAACGCAAATAAAGTTACATCAAAAAATACCTCATAGTCAGTGTGGATTTTGCAGATATCCAGGAACAAAGCCGCGTTGCTGGCCCACATTATCGAAAGTAACACAGGTAGGGTGGCACGCATCGAGTATCGTGTTTTATTATTGTTTTTATAGACATGCCGATATACTGCACAGTGGTTTACCTTTAGTTATAGTTTAACATACAGTTTCATCAGAACAAACGATGAATGAAAGGGATTGACTGGAAAAAGCTGGGATATACACGCCAGTAATACTGTCTTATAGAGGTAATTTAACGTTAGTGATCTTAAGCATGACGGCAAGAAACTGATAAAGAAACAGGCAAGAATACCATCAAAATACTACCAAAGGACTGTAGATAAAGTTAAACAAATATAAATCCCTTTTACTGTTGACATTTACCGTAAGTTGTTTACTATTAGAATAATTACAAAATGACCAGGATAATAAGTGCTTATGGAAAATTACCTACTTTTCGCATTCAAGAACAACCTTGAAACCTAAGTAATCTTTTTAGAAGTAACTTCCCTTTTCCTTTACCGAGAGCTGGGACAGGTTTGGTGACAATGAACAAGGAGAAGCCCGTTTGTTTAGATGACACGAGCTTGCCAAGAACACCTTTGATATGCATGTAGTATCATACTCTAGTGATTCGTGTGCTGCCTAATCTCGAAGTGATGTAATTTTGAAAAATACATTAAAACATGTCTAAAACAGTTTCGAAGCTGCGACAAACACCGGAATAGTTCACTATTATATTCGTTGATGTTTTAAAACAGATTGTAGATTAGAAAGTATATGTAGCAGCAAATTAATGAGTCCAAAAAATCCTCTGAAATTGGAAAAGCTAATAATGCTTTCACAGTGTTGATTAATTGATTTTGCCTCACAAGTCGTGTGTAGGACAGGAGCAGGATAGGTAGAGTCAGACTGAAAAATCCGTCTATGGCAATAAATTTTTCAATCTGAATCTACCTATCCAGCCACTGTCCTACACACACTTGTGAGGAAAAATAAAAATTAAATAAACACTAATTGACCTAATAGTTGGTGAAATTATGAAACCCGGGACTAAAAGTATAGGTAGTTATAGTCGCAATTTGAGATCATCTTGTGGTTTACCGGGAAACATGCGAGTCATTTGAGGAATTTAATGCTGTGCCATGGTAAGTCAGTTGCTCAAACTACTGACTTACTACTAGTTTGAACAACCGGCTAGAGACCGGAAGACCTTGTTTCAAATCCCGGCAATGACATTGAATTTTTCAGTCTGACTCTACCTACAACTTTAAATGCCTTGTGTGGAAAAAACTACTAAATTAACACTAATTGACCTATTAATCAGCTGCACTATGAATTCAGGGACTTAAAATATTTACGCACATAGTAAGTCGTTTTTGAGATATGTCATCTCAAA
The DNA here is from genome assembly GCA_030762935.1 of Hymenopus coronatus. Lineage (NCBI taxonomy): Eukaryota > Metazoa > Arthropoda > Insecta > Mantodea > Hymenopodidae > Hymenopus > Hymenopus coronatus. The sequence goes on from CM060895.1 coordinate 37,264,635, forward strand.
AGAATCTGAGATCACCTTGTGGTTTACCGGTAAACATGCGAGTCAGTTGAGGAATTTAATGACATGGTATCTCAGTGGTTAGAGCAACCGCCTAGTGACCGGAAGATTCGTAGTTCAAATCCCGCTATAGTATAGAATTTTTCATTTTTTGGGTAGTGTTTAACGCCCGTTTTTACTACTTGTGGCACCGTAGGCGATAACTCTGGTGATATATGAAATGAAAATAGAGCACCGGTGGAATGCGATGGCGGGGAAAACCAGCGAAACCGGAGAAACCCCACCTCTGCGCCGCTTTGTCCACCAAAAATCATGTGGTCGCTTGAGATCGAACCTGAACCGTCTAGGTTAGAGGCAAGTGGTCTAACCACTCGGCCACGGCGCGGCCCTATTTTTTCAGTGTGACTCTACCAGAGATCATCAGTTTTGGAACACTCTGTATCACTTGCATTCCTCTAAAATGGACGCCGCCAATGAAATACAAAAATAACAAGGCATTCTTTTGTTTCGTTGATTTTGCACTGTTGTATCTTCGCAAAGGTTCGGTGGACGGCGTGCGACTTCGCAAACTAAAACAAAATACTCGCGCCTGGCCAAGACATTCAGATGTTTGCCAGATCTGTTACAAGACCAAGTATGTCTGGAATGCGTTTAAGTGCCAGAATATTTTATAACACGAATCGCGTGCTTGGCCTTAGAGCGCATACCGGGCATGTCTCACAACTTGCTCATTACATTTCTCTTTGCTTAAGTCAATAAGACCAGAGAGGAATTCATATTCTCCTCGATCGTTAGTTGTTTTAGATCGATCTCTCGTTTCCAGGAAGGGCAGGTGACGTACTGCTTTAACTGGACATAGGTAGGTAGGATTTTTCACTGCGCAGCAGTCATAATTACATTTTTACTTTCTCTAGCCCGCATGTACAATGTATAGAGAAGATATTGTACTCCAACAAAAAATTCGATGTCGAGATTTCACTGGAAATATAAGTTTTGGGGTACCCTTGGGTCCGAATAAAAGGATCTTTAAAAAAAGGTCCGAGTGTGTGTGTCTGTATGACTGTAGACAGCATTGCTCAAAAACGAAAAGACCGTTAAATACCAAACTTGGTATCTTCCAAGGATAAGACACGAAGTTTTTCAAGAAAATCCCTTCACCCCTAACTACCCTTTATATGGAAAAGTTTTCGAGAATTTTGATTTTCTCAAAAAGAGATCTAACTATTTTGATTAAAATCGCCTTTTTTTTTTTTTTTTTTTTTTTTTTTTAAACAGTAACGGAGTCTGATCAGGACTCCGGTACTGTATCCCTATTTACATTTCCCCCCGTAGGTTTTACTGTTTACTGGTTTTACTGTTTCTTTTACAAACATATACACACACATTGCACAAACATATAACATCCATGCCCAAGGCGGGACTCGAACCCACGATCCCCTGCCCACGAAGCACCAAAGCGAGACGCTTTAGCGAGCGTGGCCATGGGGACCGGCGCCTTAAGATATTTACATGACAAGTAAAATGTATACCTTGAAATTTCTGGGAATAGCCTCTGTATTTCTCTTAATTCTGAGTGAATTTGGACGAATTTTGCTTAACTGCTTAACCATAACAGACAGAAAGAAACTTATTTCACAAAAAATGTATATCTTGTCAAAACATAATTTATGCTCTTTACGTTTTTATTGTGGAGGTAACCGTTTCCGAGGTATTCCTTGTTATTGGTTTCAATTGTAAGGTACTTATACTTTTCTCAGACAGGAAATATGCGTGTTTCTTTTGTTCTACTCCTCGTCAGGCCGCTCCGTGGCCGAGTGGTTAGACCACTCGACTCTCACCTAGACGGCAGGGTTTCGATCCCAAGTGGTGTTACTCCGGTTTCCCCCTCCATCGCATTCCACCGGTGCTCCATCATCATTCATGTATCATCAGTGTCACCGCCTGCGGTGCCATTAGTAGTTAAAGCGGGCGTTAAACACTACCAAAAAAAATACTTCTGGTCAAGCAAAACAGCGATTTGCAATGACAATCGCATAACGACAGCTTTTAAAACATATTACTATCACTTTCGTATAGCGCATTCTTTTAGTCTCCATCTTCTTATAAGGAACTAAGTAATATCACTCTGATAATGTTTATTTCGATTAACATTGTGTAGAAAGAAGAATGATCCTTTGTGAGTAGTGTTTTTAGACCAGCTAGAGAAAGTTATGTCAGTGTATCACAGCAGATTTTTTGTCTCTCAGTCTTCTTTGAATTCCTTGTTTCATTTGTTATTCTCTGTGCCGAGTGCCTAAGCCGATTGTTTTACCTACTTATGCTAATCAAGATAAACTTTTAGCAGAAAAATTCTTAAGCTACATTTCCTTGCATTCACAACGGGATTATGGCAATTTACCAGGCTAAAGCGCTAGTAAAATCTCAAAACCTGGTAGTTATGTGATGGCATGGAAATTTAGGTCTCGGTATAAGTATTGAACATTTTAAAATTAACAACAAAGAATATCTCCAAAATAGTTAACTTCAAAAATAAAATGTAGCTGACGTAAATGGTCTGCTTTAACGAGACCTTTATCTTCTAGTAAGATTTTGTTTTATCTGTTCGGTTATGCAAACGTCATTCAGAATCTAAGGAACTTCAGAAGCTATTCCCACAAAATCAAAGATATATATTTTATTTATATATGGTATTTAATCGATATCATTAGACATATTTGAAAAAATCTGATGTGTACCATTCACATGACTTTCTCTATATCCCTGCAACAAATTATTGTTAAAAAGCTTATACTTCTATTTACTTTATGCTAATCAGAAAAAATTAGCAGAAATAGTTTTATTACTTGCTTCCTTGTAAGTAGAAGCGAAATAAGGGACTACCATAGTGGTAGTCAAAAGCTGGTTCCTATGTCAATGAAGTTTCTTTGTTTATATGGATAGGAGTTGACAAGTTCCTGTATGAGATAAGTATAAGTATTTCATAGCAGAAACCAAAAATAAGGAATGTCTCAAAAACGACGAACTCCACGAAAAAAATGCGTATGACATAAATTGTGTGTTTTAACGTGCTCTACATTTTTTGTGTGGTAAGTTTTTGTCCATCTCTTACGGTTTAGCAGCTACTCAAAATTCAGTAAAATTCATCCAGTATAAACTACTCTTCAGAGGCTATGCCCAGAAAGTTCAAGATATACATTTTATTTGTCAGGTAAATGTCTTTAGTATACAACATTTTAATCAAAATCGTTAGAGCCATTTTTGAGAAAATCAAAATTTTCGAAAAAAGTTCCATGTAAAGGGTAGTTGGGGGCGGGGGGGATTTTTCTCAAAATCTTCATGTCGCATCCCTGGAAGATACTAAACTAAATTACCAAGTTTGGTATTTTACCAACTTTTCGTTTTCGTTTTTGAGTTATCGTGTTCACAGACCCACGGACACACGGACACACACACACACACACACACACGGACCTTTTTGTGAAAATTTTTTTTTTTGGATATTGGGGATCCTAAAACATATATTTCCGGTGAAATCTCGGTATCGATTTTTTTGGTGGAGTGCAATACCTTCTCTATACACTATGTACATAGTGCGTATAGAGAAAGTAAAAATTAAAATTTTCGAAAAATGTATCCGTAAAGGATAGTTTGGGTTGGGGGATTGATTTTCTTGAAAACCTTCGTGTCGCATGCTTGGAAGATACTAAACCTAAATACCAAGTTTGGTCTTTTACCAACTTCTGATTTTTGAGTTATCTCTATCATAGACACACGGACACACACGGACCTTTTTCGAAAATTGCTTTTTTCGGATACAGGAGACCCTAAAACATGTATTTCCGGTAAAATCTCGGTCTCGAATTTTTGTGTGGAGTGCAATTCGTTACTAATTATGTACCATAAACTATGTAGAGAAAGTAAAAAATGTCAGCAAAAGTGTAACGTTTGAGGCCCCTAATAAAGATGTCTCTCAAACAGCCAACATGAAGTGCGCTGTAGTAGATCAGGCTTTGCGAGAGGTCAGTCACCGCCATGTGACGTCACTCGCACACGCGCTGCTGGCTGACACACATTGGTATCATTCCTGAATCACTCACGCTTTTAATCTTCACTTTTGTGGGCCAAACCTGTGGTTAAGGCAATTAGGAACCTGAGATTTCAAAACCAGGGATATTACCTGTCCATTTGGGATAATGTAGTATTCTTAAATTAGTGACAAATGACTATCGGTTTTCTTGTCCGCAGCGACGGAACGCTTTCGGTGCCTTCCTTGAAAATAAATAAGAACATATTATACCTACTCCCAACCTTCATAATTTGGGAAATATTTAGCAAAGAGAATAACTTCTTTACTTTCTCTACAATGAACCTGTAATAGTAGGTAGAGAAGGTATTGCATTCCACCCAATAATTCGATACCAAGGTTTCAACGGAAATATATCTTTTGAGGTCCCTTGAATCCAAAAAAATAAAAAATCATTTTTATAAAAAAGTCCTTGTATGTGTGTGTCCCTTAAAAATCTGATGTGTTCCATTCACACGACTTTCTCTATATCTCTGTTACAAATTATTGTTAAAAAGCTTATTCTTTTATCTACTTTATGTTAATCGAGATATTATTAATAAAATGTTTCTTATTGCTTGCTGCCTTGTAGAAGGGAAATAAGGGAGTACATTAAACTAAAGTGCTGTCATATATTTTATGTGATAGAATTTCCTTTGTTTGTATGACCAGGAGTTGACAAATCCTCCCCGTGTGAGAAAAGAATATCTCAGAAAGGGTCAGCTCACAAAGAAGCGTATGTGACATAAAATGTGTGCTTTAACGAGATGTACAATTTTGTATAATAAGCTTTTGTTCATTTGTATAGCCAGCCCCCTTTAACATCAATGGTCAGACTCTGTGGGGGATAGGGAATAATTCTGGTTAAAAAAAAATTTCCCACCCCAGCCGGGAACCGAACCCGGGATCTCCGGTTAAGAAGTCAGCTCGCTGGCCACTCGACCACGGAGGCAGTCTTGTATATCTCTTATTGTTTATCAATTATGCAAAATTCAGCAAAATTCATTCAAGATAAAGAGCTCCTCAGAGGCTATTCCAAGAAAATTAAAGATATATATTTTATATGTCATGTAAATATCTTTAATATACGAAATTTTAATCAAAATCGTTAGAGCCATTTTTCCGAAAATTGTTCCATATAAAGGGTAGCTGTGGTAGAGGGATTTTCTTAAAATGTTCGTACTAAACTTAAATGCAAAGATGCTGTACACAGAAATAAACACACACAAACACACACTGACTTTTCTCTACAAATGTTTTTCTTTTATTCAGGGCGACTCAAAAAATTTGTGGTGAAATCTCGGTATCGGATTTTTTGGTGCAACACAATACCTTCTCTATACAATATGTATATAGTAAGTGTAGAGAAAGTATAAATGTTATTCTTTTATCTACATCATGCTAATTGAAAAAATGTACATGGAAAATAAAATGTGTATCATCAATTTCTTGGGATTAGCTCCCACAGACATCTTCAGTCTGAATGCATTTAGCATTACTGGTAAACCGCAAGAGAGAGACAAAAACTTACACCACAAGGAAGTGTAATTCTCTTTAAAAACCACGTGTATGTAGAGCTAATCATTTCAATTTTATTTGTTTCAACTTTAAAACACTTTACCCAAAGGAAAGCCCTCATCCATTTCATATCTCTTTTGTTTTATTCCCATTCAAGGAACGAGAATCTAATTGCAAAGACAATCGTACAGCAATAGCTTTTTAAAATATATGACTATCGTTTTAGTCTAGTGTATTCTCTTATTTCCCTGCTATTTAAGGAAGCAAGTAATAAGACCATCTCTTAATGTTTATCCCGATTAGCATGAAGTAGATAAAACAATAAGATTTCGTAAGACTGGTGTGTTTGCAGAACAGGTAGAGAAAGTCACGTCAATGGAGCACATGTTTTTATTATTATTATTATTATTATTATTATTATTATTTAGGGCGCCACAACACAATTATTTCAGGTGAAAACCCTGCATCACATTTCCTCTACTTACTGTACGCAGGTAGTAGAACAATCTGATGTGTTCATTCACATGCCCTTCTCTACATCTCTGTAACAAATTATTGTTAAAAAGCTTCTGTCTACTTCATGCTTATCGAGATAAAAATTAGCAGAAATGCTTCCTTGTAAGAAGAAGGGAAATAATGGGATACAGGTTAAAACGATAATCAAACCTTTAAAAAAAAAATCTGATGTGTTCCATTCGCATGACTTTCTCAACATCTGTGTAACAAATTGTTGTTAAAAAGCTTATACTTCTATTTACTTCATGCTAATCAAGAAAAAAATAGCAGAAATAGTTTTATTACTTGCTACCTTGTAAGTAGAAGAAAATAATAGAAACCATAGATTAAACTGATAGTCAAAAGCTGGTTGCTATGTGACTGAAGTTCCCTTGTTTGTATGGATAGGAGTTGACAAATTCCTGTATCAGAAAAGTACAAGTTTTTCAAAGCTGAAACCAAAAACAACGAATACCTTAAAAACGCATTTTATTTGTCAGGTAAATATCTGTAATATACGATATTTTAATCAAAATCGTTAGAACCATTTTTTAGAAAATCAAAATTTTCTAAATGTAAAGGGTAGTTGGAGTGGGGGGATTCTCTTGAAAATCTTCATGTCGCATCTTTGGAAGATACCAAACCTAAATACCAAATTTGGTTTTTAACGGACTTTTCGTTTTTGAGCTATGCTATCAACAGACTAACAGACACACACACGGATCTTTTTGTAAAAATGCTTTTTTTGGATTCAAGTCGACCCAAAACATGTATTTCCGGTGTAATCTCGGTATCGAATTTTTGGGTGGAATGCAATACCTTCTCTGTACACTATGTGAATAGTTCGTATACAGAAAGTAACAAGTTGCCAAGTGGTTGAAATCCTTTTCTATGTATTGCCAGGAGTTGACAAATTCCCTTATGTGAAAAGTTTTAAGAATTTTAAAACTGAAACTAATATCAAGGAATATCTCAAAAATTGTCGACTCAACAAAAAAGGTATATAACATAAATTGTGTTTCAACGAGATCTACATAGTTTGTGAGTAAGTTTTTGTCCATCTCTCACTATTTACTAGATATTCAAAATCCAGCAAAATTCATCCAGAATAAAGAGGTCTTCGGAGGCTATTCCCAGAAAATTCAAGATATATATTTTATTTGTCGTGTAACTATCTTTAATATACAGTATTTTAAACAAAATCGTTAAAGCATTTTTGAGAAATGCATTTTTTTTCATTTAAAGGGTAGTTTGAGGTGGAGAGATTTTCCTCAAAAGCTTTCGTGTCGCATCCTTGGAAGATACTAAACTTATATATGAAGTTTGGTATTTTACCTACTTTTCGTTTCTGAGTTATCGTGTTCACAGACACGCGGTCACAGAGACACAAACATAGACATCTAAAAATCTGATGTGTTCCATTCACATGACTTTCTCTACATCTCTGCAACAAATTATTGTGTAAAGGTTATGCTTCTATTTCCTTCATGGTAATCGAGAAAGAACTGTTAGGAATAGTCTTATTACTTGCTTCCTTGTAAGAAGAAGGGAAATAGGGGAATACACTAGGTTAAAGTGATAGTCAAACGCTGGTTGCCATGTGATTGAAGTTCCTTTGATTGAGAAAAGTATAAGTTTTTTTAAAGCTAAAACCAAAAACAAGGAATATCTCAAAAACGATCAACTCCACGAAAAAACTGTATATGACATACAGTGTATGTTTTAACGTGCTCTACATTTTTTGTGTGGAAAGTTTTTGTCTATCTCTTATGGTTTAGCAGTGTTTGTATTGCGTAAAATTCATCCAGAATAAGGTATTCTTCAAAGGATATTCTCAGAAAATTTAATGTTATTTGTCAGGTAGATATCTTTAATATACGATATTTTAATCAAAATCATTAGAACTATTTTTGAGAAAATCAAACTTTTCGAAAAAAATTCCATGTAGAGGGTAGTTTGGGGTGTATGGATGTTCCTCAAAATCTTCGTGTCACATCCCTGGAAGATACTAACCTTAAAAACCAAGTTTGGTATTTTACGGACGTTTCGTTTTTGGGTTATCGTGTTCACAGACACACGGACACTCACACACGGAACTTTTTCTGAAAATGTTTTTTATATATATATACAGGGGACCCTAAAGCATATATTTTCGATGAAATCTCGGTATCGATTGTTGGGTGGAGTCTATACCTTCTCTATACATAGTACGTGTAGAGAAAGTGATAAAAATGTGTACTTAAGCAAATGTTGCAAGATAAATTACCTTTCCGTAAAGAAGGTGTTGAGTGAAGTAAAACTTGTTAAATCTGACGCACCCAATTGGCATGTCCGCGTTCTACAGAGCATCCATATCCTGAGTCATTGCTTATTGTATGTTGCCCCTCATTCCCCTTAGCAGACGAGACATTCAACAGAAAACACTCCACATACCGCGAATACCTCCACCAGCTGTTATGACTAACACCATTTCTTGATGACTAATTTATTTGGGTCGGAGCAGAAAACTTACTGCGGATTAGTCTATCAGATTTACAAAATATAATCTAGCGATTTACGTTTTTATTTCCTTTGCACCTATTTTTACTGTCCCTAGCACGAGTGTGCAGTTCACATAGTGGGTAGAGAAAATATGGTATTCCACCAAAAAATTCAATAACCATATTTTACCAGAAACACATCTTTTGAGACTTCCTGAATCGTCCTACCAAAAGAGCATTTTTAGAAAAATCTCCGTGCATATGTGTGTGTGGGGGGGGGGCAGCATAGCTCAAGAAAATCGTCCACCCTCAACTACCCTTTACATGGAACATTTTTCGAAAATGTTTATTTTCTCAAAAACTACTGCGAACATGTTCCTAAAATAGTTTTTTTTTTTTTTATTATTTTTTTTTTTTATTCAGGAGGTCCCAAACATGTATTTCCGGTGAAATCAAATAGCGATTTTTTAGTGCAATACAATAACTTCTCTATAGATTCACTATATACATAGTACGTGAAGAGAAAGTAAAAATTAAACACACGAAAATCATACACTAAAGTGTGTTCCACGTAAGCTTGCCTTGTGCTTCGTAACTGTCACGTGCTGTGACATTTTTTTTTTTTTTTTTTTTTTTTTTTTTTTTTTTTTTTTTTACCGTGGAGGGGAAAAATGCATTCCTGCATTCGACCCCAAGCCTTAGTGCAATGGCTTGGGGGATATGTGGAGCTCCCCGCAGAGTGCGGTATATCCACTAAAAAACCCCTCCACGTGATAATCGTTATATAGAGTACTTTCGTGCAAACATGCATTAGTCGGGTCCCGCATAGCACCCCGGTTAGTAAGTGAGAACTACTTAGCTGGCATGCATTGCATGCGAGCGCGTTAATGCTACTTACTGGGATTGTCCATGAAACCTGAACAATACCAGTGGATAATCATGCGCTACTTTATAAGTGTTTTATTCGTTAATGATTATGTTCTATTTCTGCAGGGTGTACCTGCTTGTCATATTAGGTAAAATGTTATTTGACATGCACTTAAATTTAGTCTTATAGCTGTGACAGAAAAGACGAGGGGCCTGCGTTTTAAACCTGCCTCTCTGAAAACGAAAGCACCCACATCTATCATGACGGAGTGTTTATATCGCGTTTATTGCTTGAACTTGCTCTGCATAGGATTTGTATATGGAATTCAAAGGTACACTTAGCCAATCAGCGGACAGGGGAAGGGACTTCTTGGTATCGAATTTTTGGGTGCAATACAATACCTTCTGTATACACTATGTACATAGTACGTGTAGAGAAAGCAAACATTGTGCGGTATTAATTCAATCCAGCACCGTAACGCAAGAGCATTTCAATTCAAGTTTATCACTATTATGTTTTCACACCCTCTACATGCCATTTTTAATCAGAAAATGATTCTGTAGTGTTATGTTTTTGTGAATCAAATCAACAATTTGAAAGAAATGGCAACACATACTTATTGGAAAAGGAGACTCGCGAATTTCGTTAAAGAATACATAGTTTGGCGGTATAGATTATACGTGCGTGAAAGTTACAAAATGGAATGGGAGTTTACATTTTGCTACGACTTTGTATGTAACAAAATTTCTTAGTCAGGACGGGTGGGTGGGTCACGGCAGTTCATATCTACTACGAGATGCAGGTTCCAAGAGACTTTTTTACTTTCTCTACACGTACTATGCACATAGTGTATAGATAAGGTATTGTATTGCACCCAAAAATTCGATACCGAGATTTCACTGGAAATATATGTTTTGGGTCCCCCTGAATCCAAAAAAAAGCATTTTTGGAAAAAAGTCCGTGTGTGTGTGTCTGTGGACAGCATAGATCAAAAACGAAAATACCGTTAAATACCAAACTTGGTATTTAATTTTCGTATCTTACAAGGATGCGACACGAAGATTTTCAAGAAAATCCCTCCACCCCCAACTACCCTTTACATGGAACAATTTTCGAAAATTTTGATTTTCTCAAAAATGGCTCTAACAACTTTGATTAAAATATTGTATATTAAAGATATTTACCTGACAAATAATATGTATATCTTGAATTTTCTGGGAATATCCTCTGAAGACTACTTTATTCTGGAGGAATTTTGCATAACTGCTAAACCGTAAGAAATGGACAAAAACTTACCACACACAAAATGTAGAGCACGCTAAAACACACAATTTATGTTACATACATTTTTTTCATGGAGTTGGTCGTTTATTAGATATTCCTTGTTTTTTAGCTTCAGCTTTAAAAAACTTTTTTCTCATACAGGAATTTGTCAACTCCTGTCCATACAAACAAAGGAACTTCAATCACATAGCAACCAGTTTTTCACTATCACTTTAACCTAGTGTATTCCCTTATTTCCCTTCTACTTACAAGGAAGCGAGTAGTAAGACTATCTCTGCTAATTTCTTCTCCATTAGCAAGAAGCAAATAGAAGCATAATCTTTACACAATAATTTGTTGCAGAGACCTAGAGAAAGTAATGTGAATGGAACACATCAGATTTTTTTTTTCACAAAGTCCGCGAGTCTTCTGTTCTGTTAAGCATGTGTTGCTCATATACTTTGGCAAAATCATTGGAAATGCCTAAAAACTTAACTAATAAAATAATAATAAATTAATTTACACACTAACCTAAACCTAACGTAATAGAGAGAATGCTGCTTTTGTTCACATACCTTGGTGAAAGCAGCGGAAATTATTAAAAGCAAATTCACGAAAATCAATTTACACATACACACACATACAAGCACACACATATACACACACTAACGTATAGCTAATCGAGCGCATGCTAGAAATAAGACTAATTACAAACATATACTTATACCTAACGAAATCAGTGGAATTAATAAAACTTTCACGAAAATGTCTCTATTTACAAACACATACTACTATAATCAGCTCAATTAAGAAAAATGTCCAAATTAAAAGAGAAGTAATTATTGAAGTAAAGCATCATTACTTAATGCGCACACCCGTAACCCACAGAACTGCTATAGAATCGCATTTCGTCCTCTGTGCTGAACCCGGAGAAACCCCGCCCTTGTACCATGCCATGGGATGAATCCGTCTTGGTGAGAGGCGAGTGGTCTAACCACTCGTCCATGGCGCGGCCACGTTTTGAATATTCATTGCTCAGGTTAGTATTTTTCAACATATTCGTTCTGGATGTTCTGCGGAAGCTTTACTGTAGTTTAAGCAGAGTACCCAATGTATATAAATTATGTATTTTCAACACTTTAATAAGGACAGTGTAATATTAAATTTATTTCATAGTAAAGTATTGAACTTTTACAAAGAACCCAGTGGAGGATGCAACGTTTCAGAATTTTCACTACACTCATTGCCATCACATACATCTGCAACACTTTCAAAAGAATCTTCTGAATCCGAATGGTAAGGCGCATAGCTCCTCAGATTACGTAAGAAGGCAGTTTCCTCCTTGCATATAAGGAATGTTTCACTTCGTATCAAATGTGGTGGCTTGCTTGAACATTTTGCAGATCTGGTAAACTTGGGGTGAATAACGTAAGTGACCTGCCGTTTCAGTTTTGAGACTGGTGTCTTAGAAGCCGCCTCCACCGGTGGCAATGGGTTGCAGTTTTGTTCTGAATGAGGCCTAGGTTCTCCTGATGTTGGAGTCTTGTTGGAGTTCCGAGTTGCCGATGATGACGCCCTGGTGACCCCTCGAGATGGGCGTTGATTAGATCTGGTACTGTCATCCAAAGATGCCTTGGTTTTTGTGATACCTCGCATTGGTAGACGCAAGTGCAGTACAGCATCAGCGGACCTCGCTCGGATGTAGCCCTTCACGTGGATCTGATTCCGAGATGGTAACCTCAACACAGTGTTGCTGAACTCAAAGCGTGGAATTCTTGATGTCATTCTCAAATATGAACACTAATGTTCAACCCAGATGGCTGCCAGGTTGAGTTGTATGACTGAAGAATTGTATTCATTATTTGTGATAACCAACTTGCCAACCTTCAACTACTTTCCAATGTGCTTTTTGAAAAAAAATAAGATATTATTTATACATCTGTAAGACCGTGGTACAACGTTTCTTAGCTTGTAGTACATCCATTCATTTTGATAACAAATTAACACACGAAAAAAACAAACGCACATCGATGGTACCAAACGAAGAGATACAGTTGGCAAGTAAATGCAGATAGCAAACATGTAAAACATTTCTCGTATTTGATTTTTTAGTGAAATGCATACCATTGGTAGTGACATCTGGAGAAAATGTCAGTGTTTGTGAAACGAAATGGAGTTTCATTTATGGACGCTCTTTAACTGCTGTGGTTCTCAGCATCATATTCTATATTGGGCGTGAAAAATCACATAATTTTGCTCAGTGGCCTCTCTAACAGGCTTGAGGTTCTTTTACGTGCCCTAAAACTACGACACGGGACCTCGGCTTTACTTCTCTTCCGAAGGAAGGATTTTTACGCCCGAAAAAAAAATTCCATCATCCTCCGCCGGGTTTGAACCCGCGACCTTAGGTACATGAAATTAACATGGTAACCATAACAATATGGAGGGGGACACCAGTGTCTGTGTCGGCTACGATATTACCTACTGCTCATGAAAATACTAAAAAAGGGGAGATCAGTGGATTACTTTGGGAAGGGTATACCTTAAAACAGTTAGAGGTTTTGGAAGCGACAATTTTTACTTTCTCTGGCACTTACATAGAGGATAGAGAAGGTAGATATTGCATTCCACCCAAAAATACAATACCTGGATTCCGCTGCAAATACAAGCTTTAATGTCCCCTGAATCAAAAAAAAAAAAAAGTCAGTGTGTCTGTGAACAGCAAATACCAAAATTGCTATTCAAGCTTAGTATCTTCCAAGGATACACCCCAAACAACTCTTTACATGGACATTTTTTGAAATTTTGATTTTTCTAAAAAATATTCCTGACAATTTTGATTAAAAAGTCATATATTAAACAGATTTGCAAATAAAAAATTATATATCTTGAATTCTATTGACCTCTTCATTCTAGATGACTTTACATAACTGGTAAAGCATAAGAAACAGACAAAACTCACTACAAAAAAATGAAATAACTACATGGCACGAAAGCTCACAAGGAACCTTGTCTACCGCCCGGCCGCTGCGTCCCCCATCTCGGTCCATAACAGACTCCATGGATGGAGTGCAGTATTGGAGGGTGCGACGTGGTCAGCGCCTGATATTTAAGTTTGGTATCTTCCAAGGATGCGACACGAAGATTTTCAAGAAAATCCCCCACACCAAACTAACCTTTACACGGAAGATTTTTCGATTTTTTTTTATTTTCTCAAAAATGACTCTTACGATTTTTATTAAAATACTTTATGTTTAAGAGTTTTATGACAAACGAAATGGATCTTCAAGGCATAGCTTCTGAAGACCTCTTCATTCTGAATGACTTTTATATAATTGGCAAACCGTAAGAGATATACAAAAACTTACTACACACAAAAGTAGATCTCATTAAAACACACAATTTGTCATATACTTTTTGTAGAGTTAAGCGTTTTTGAGATATTCCTTATTATTGTTTTAATTTTAGCCACTTAAAACGTTTCTCAAACGGGAAGATATATTTTTTCTCGTTTCTCATGTGTTTACTGCTGGAAGCAAAGAGATGGAATTTCAAATGTTTCATATAGCGACCGGCTTTTAAAGGACGAGACTACCCCTTTAGCCAATGTATTTTCTTATTTCCCTTCTACTTATAGAAAGCTAGTAACAAGACTAATTTTGCTCATATTTATCTTGATTAGCATGATGTATATAATGGATTAATCTTTTGAATAAAAGGTTTGCTTACCGAACAGCTAGAGGACATCATGTGAATGGAAAACAGATGTTTTTTCCTTCTACTTAAAAGGAAGCAAGTAATAAGGATAATTTATGCTAATGTTTATCTCGATTATCATGAAACAGAGAGATGGTTAAGCTTTTTGACAATAATTTGTTACAGAGATGTAGAGAAAGTGATGTGAGTGGAACACAACAGATTTTTAGAAACATGACCATGGGTGGGTGTGTGTCTATGTATGTATGTGTGTAGTACAGCTCAAAAACGTAAGTCGGATAAATACTGAACTTGGTATTTAAGTTCAATATCTTTCAGCAAGAAGATTTTCAAGGAAATCTCCCCACCCCGAACTACCCTTTACATGGAACATTTTTCGATTTTTTTTTTATTTTCTCAAAAATAGCTTTAACGATTATGATTAAAATACCGTATATTAAAGATGTTTATGATGCAATAATGGGTAGAGAAAGTAACTGCATGCAACAAATCAGAGTTTTTATTTTTCACTCAATGATTCATTTCGAAAGCAGCTAATCACGACGTATCTGCCTCCCTTGTATTCTTCCCCCAACTAGCTAATTATCATGGGACTCACGCTGAGTTTTGGGGTAAAAACTCTACTAAAGTTGCCTCTTTTTCCCGTTTTTGGGAGGGTTATCGAGGTCAACAACACAAAAGGATTCCATAATTAACATTTCAGATACAAACAGGATAAAAGAGGGCTATAAATAATTGCACGAGAGAACGAAATCTGCTTTCTATGTCTGTGAGGAGGCCCTCAGTCTTTTGTTTAGCCTTTCCCCTGTGTATTTCATAGATTTGTCTTTCTTTGTAGAAACAGAGGTTTGTTCCGAGATTGCTCTTTCATAAACATTTAACGTTTACAAACAAAGAGAGGTAAATGATTGTTTTTCTTACAAAGAACATTTGTTTGAGTTTTACAATGTCAAACTGAAAATATATACGGCAAAAATCAAACGCATGACTTTCTCTACATCTCTGTAACAAATTATTGTTAAAAAGCTTATGCATCTTTTTACTTCATGCTAATCGAGAAAAAGAATAGCAGAAATAATCTTATTACTTGCTTTCTTGTAAGTAGAAGCGAAATAAGGGAGTATCATTGGTTAAAGTGATA
Source organism: Hymenopus coronatus (assembly GCA_030762935.1). NCBI lineage: Eukaryota > Metazoa > Arthropoda > Insecta > Mantodea > Hymenopodidae > Hymenopus > Hymenopus coronatus. Next base: position 37,280,177 of record CM060895.1, read on the forward strand.
GTCAAAAGCTGGTTGCTATGTGACTGAAGTTCCTTTGTTTCTATGGACAGAAGTTGACAAATTCCCGTATGAGAAAAGTATACGTTTTTTAAAGCTGAAACCAATAACAAGGAATTTGACTCCTTCCGTGGTCGAGTGGTCAGTGAGCTGACTTCTCACCCGGAGGTCCAGGGTTTGATTCCCGACAGGGGCGGGAAGTATGTATGTGAGAGTGAATGTGTGTGTGTGTGTTTGAGAAATATAAAATGGTTAGAACCAACAGACAACAAGTTGTTTCAAAAGTAAAGACCCCGATATGACCTTAGATGTTAAATAAATGAAACAATAAAAAAATGCACGAAAAAAATGTATTTGATATAAATCGTGTGTTTTATTCTAAGTCTTTTGTGTAATAACTTTTTGCCTATCTATTACGGTTTAGCAATTATGCAAAATTCCGTAGTATTCCTCCAGAATAAAGTAGTCTTCAGAGGCTATTTCCAGAAAATTCAAGATATATATTTTATTTGACAGGTAAATGTCTTTAATATACTATATTTTAATCAAAATCGTTACATCCATTTTTGAGAAAATCAAAACTTTCGAAATTTTTTCCACGTAGTTTGGGGTGGGGGATTCTTTCTGAAAATCTTCGTCTCGCATCCTTGAAAGATACTGAACTTAAATATCAATTTTGGTATTTCATGGACGTTTTGTTTTTGAGCTATACTGTCCAAAGACACATACACACACATAAACGGACCTTTTTCCATTTTTTTTTTTTATTCAGGGGAGCCAAACATTACCGGTGAAATTCGGTATCGAATTTGTGCGTGCAATACAATACCTTCTCTGTACACTATCTACATAGTACACGTAGAGAAAGTAAAAAGAAATTAACCAAACGTGGCTGGCTCACTGATATAGTCAGCAGCAGCTGCTGATGTATTCATGTTCTTATCAACTGCCCAAGAGTGCTATAATTATTTCCGCACGCGTATTTTCCAAAACAAAGGAAGCAAACGTTATTCGCTAATATTTCCTTTCTCGAAGCTAGATAACTGTCACACATACGCCATATGTCCTTAGCAAGTTCAGACATGTCACCCAGGATGTTCTTTATTTGGATGCGGTTAAAGAACAGAAGGTAGCATAATACCTCATTATTTCTCTTCCCTCTAATTCCTTTATGACTTTTTTTTTTTAATAATCCCCCATCCCGCGCTCGCTAAAGTATCTATCTTGTTTATTTATTTATTTATTTTGTTAATTACAAAAGGTATATCAGTTCACAATTTTTTTTTTGAACTTAAGGACTCATTAATTTTTACTTTCTCTATACGCACTATGTACATAGTGTATAGAGAAGGTATTGCACTCCACCCAAAAATTCGATACCGAGATTTCACCGAAAATATATATTTTAGGGTCCCCTTTATCTAAAAAAATCATTTTCGGAAAAAGGTCCGTGTATGTGTGTGTGTGTGTGTGTCCGTGTGCCTGTGAACACGATAATTCAAAAACGAAAAGTCCATAAAATACCAAACTTGGTATTTCAGTTTAGTATCAAACAGAGATGCGACATGAAGATTTTGAGAAAAATCCCCCCAACCCCAACTACCCTTTACATGGAACTTTTTTCGAAAATTTTAATTTTCTCAAAAATGGCTCTAACGATTTTGATTAAAATTTCGCATACTAAAGATATTTACACGACAAATAAAATGTATATCTTGAATTTTCTGGGAATTGCCTCTAAAGACTACTTTATCCTGGATGAATTTTATGGATTTTTGCAACCGTAAGAGACGGAGAAAAACTTACAATACAAAAAATGTGGAGCACTTTAAAACGCACAATTCATCTTATATACTTAAACTTTTCTCATACAGGAATTTGTCAACTCCTGTCCACACAAACAAAGAAACTTCAGTCACATAGCAACCAGCTTTTGATTATTAGTTTAGCCTATAGTACTCCCTTATTTCCTTCTGCTTACAAGGAAGCAAGTAATAAGACTATTTCTGCTATTTTTTTTTTTTTTCTCGATTAGATGAAGCAAATAGAAGCATAAACTTTTTAACAATAATTTGTTGCAGAGAGGCAGAGAAAGCCATGTGAATGGAACACATCAGAGATATAAAACAAAATGGGAAGATGTGGTAAGCGCTATAGAATGAACAAAGTGAAAGCCGTTGCCGACTGCAGTGAAAGACGCTTATGTTTTTGCAGATCTTTTCTTGCTGGTCTAAGATGACAACGTAAACCGTCGACGCTGGGATGCGTTTCAGACAGCATATAATGCTGAAAGCCAAGTGCGAGCCACACAAGTGCGAAGCGGTCGGTAGTACTTCGAGCATAATCGTTTGGATTTTGCGAAGGAGCAAGACGGTGCAATTGCGAAACAACCCAGTGTCAGATCTGTCGTGCTGTTGTGTAGGTAACAAAACGACGGCGTAGAGTATCTCGTTCGCCGCAAATGTTGCATGTTGGGGCCCTCACCATACTGTATGGGAATTCTTTATTCTCTGTAGCCACAACCTCATTGATGACCAAATATGCGCACGTAGTCCACTCCGTAGAGAATGTTGCGCAAATGGATGTTCCGCCATATCTGAAATAGGGTCTGTTGGACTTGTAGAGCTCAGTTGATAGTCCTCTGGGTTGCTGAGGTAGGGCATCGACATCAATGCCATCCAAAACATGGAGTATTCTTTTATGACTCACACTTCCCCTCAGATGTCCATTCAACTCGCAAAATCATAAAACAAACGGAAATTTCAACTGTAAAAAATGTTAAGTGTGCATTCAGATAACTTTTTCTACATCTCTGTAAAAAATTATTGTTAAAAAGCATATTATTCTATCTACTTCATGATAATCGAGATTAAAAATAGCAGAAATGGCCTTATTACTTGCTTCCTTGTAAGTAGAAGGGAAATAAAGTAATGCACTAGACTAAAGCGATAGTCGAATATTTTAAAAATTGATCGCTATGTCTAACAAGTGAAGTTCGGTTCGCATTGCATGGGCAGTAGCAAAATAAGAGACGAAACGAAAGCTATCTTCCCGTTTGAGAAAAGTTGCGTAGTTTAAAATTGAAACCAATAATGAGGAATATCTCAAAAATAGTGCACCTTACAATAAAAAACTGTAAGACATAAATTATGTGTTTTAAGGATATCTACATTTTTGTGCAAAACGTTTTTGTCTATCTCTTACGGTTTACTAGTTAGGAAAATTCATCTTGGATAAAGACTATTCCCAGGAAATTAAACATTTTAATTAGCATGTAAGTATCTTTAATATGCGATATTTTAATCAACATTGTGAGAGCCATATTTGAGAAAATCATTTTTTTTTTAAATATTTCCATGTAAAGGGTAGCTTAGGGTGACTAATTTCGTTTCTGTGTATAGCCAGATGTTGACAATTTCCGGTATGAGAAAAGCATTATAAAGCTGAAACTAGTAACAAAGAATATCTCAGAAACTCTCAACTCTATAAATAAATAAAAAAAATGACATAATTTATGTGGTTTAAGGACACCTACATATTTTTGGTTTGAACGTTTTTGTCTATCTCTTACGGTTTTTCGGTTATGCAAAATGCATTCAGAATAAACAGATCTTCAGAGAATATTCCTAGAAAATTCAACATATACATTTTGATGTGAATATCTTTAATATACGATATTTTAATCAAAATCGTTATATCCACTTTGGAGAAAACCAACATTTTCGAACATTTTTCCTTGAAAAGGGTAAAGTTTCTTCAAAATCTCCGTGTCGTATGCTTGGAAAATACTGAACTTAGATACCAAGTTTGGCATTTAACAGACTTTTCGTTTTTGAGCTATGTACACACACACACGCACATACGCACACACATACATACATACACACACGTAGGTCTTTTTCTAAAAATCTGATGTGTTCCATTCACAAAACTTTCTCTACCTCTCTGCAACAAATTGTTAAAAAGATTATTCTTCTATCTACTCCATGCTGATCGAGAAAAAATTAAGTAGGAAGGAAATAAGGGCGTAACATGGGCTAAAGCGATAGTAAAGTGTTTTTAAAGCTGGTTGCTATGTGACTGAAGCTGTTTGTTTATACGGCCAGGAGTTGACATATTTTAAAACTGTAATTAATAACAAGGAATATTCCAAAAACGGTCAACTCCACGAACAAAATGTATATAACATAAATTGTGCGTTTTAATGAGATGTTACATTTTTGTGAAGTAAATTTTTGTTTTACGGTTTGACAGTTATGTAAACTTCCGCAAAATTCATTCAGAATGAAGATGTCTTTAGAGGCTATTCCCAGAAAATACAAGAAATACATTTTATTTGTCATGCAAATATCTTTAATATACGATAGTTTAATGAAAATCGTTAGAGCCATTTTTGAGAAAAAAAATCCAAAATGTTTTCCATGTAAATGGTATTTGGGGATGGGGGATATTATTTAAAATCTTCGTGTCGCATTCTTAGAAGATACTGAACTTAAATACCAAGTTTGGTATTCAACGGACTTTTCGTTTTTGAGCTATGCTACCTCAGACACACACATACACACATGCGCGCACACACACACACACACACACACACACATACGGTCTAACTGTCTGGCAGACACACATGGAGATTTTTCTAAAAATAAATTTTGGGATTCAGCGTTCTCAAAACATATATTTCTGGTGAAATCTCAGTATCGAATTTTTGGATGCAACAACACCACCTTCTCTATACACTATGTACATAGTATATGTAGAGAAAGTAAAAATCTGATGTCTTCCATTCACTTGACCTTTCATCGCGCAACAAATTATTGTTAAAAACCATATTCTTCTTTCTACTTTATGATAATCGAGATAAACATTAGCAGAAATTGTCTTAATTATTTGCTTCCTTGTAAGTACAAGGAAAATAGGGAAAACAAATCTTTTAAAAGCTTGTCATGTGGTTGGAATCAGGTTCTATGCATGGCCAGGAGTATACAACTTTCCGAGTGAGAAAAGTTTTAAAAAATCCTTAGCATGGCTTCTTTCGGAAGGGAAGTAAAGCCGTTGGTCCCGTGACGCAGATTTCAGCACCTAAAAGAACCCTAACCCTGATAAAGAGGTCTCTGAGCAAAATTAAGCAGTCTTTACGCCCAATATCAAATGGGATGTAGAGAACCATAGCAGTTAAGGGGCGTCCGTAAATAAAACTCCAATTCATTTTTCGCATTCTTGGAAGAACCTGAACTTAAATGTTATATACAACCGAAAAAAAAAAATGCATGTTTTTTATGGACGCTCTTTAACTGCTGTGGTTCTCAGCGTCCCATTCTATATTGGTCGTGAAAGACTAATTAATTTTGCTCAGAAGCTTCTCAATCAGGCTTGAGGTTCTTTTACGTGCCGTAAAGCTACGACATGGGACCAACGGCTTTACTTCCCTTCCGAAGGAAGCCAAGCTAAGGATTTTTACACCCGAAAAAATCCATCGACCTCCGCCGGGTTTGAACTCGCGACCTTGTGTATATAAAGTCAGCATGGTAACCATTACATCACGGAAGGCGACTTAAGTTATGCTGTTCACACACACACACACACAAACACACACACACACACACACATTCACTCTTACTCGGAGCGTTTTCTAAAATGCTCTTTTGGATTCAGGGGTCTCGCAAAGTATATCTTCACTGATATTCCGCTATCGAATTTTTGGGTGCAATATAATACTTCCCCTACTTACTTGACGTAGTGGAGAAAGTAATAAGTTACAAGATAGGACAAATTCAAAGAACGTAAAGCCTGAAGGCATGTTTCGCGAATAACGAAAGGACATAATAAAAGGCTCATCTTCAGAAAGATTAATTATTACTGGCAAGACCAGAGGTCTTCGCGTTTCAGTCCTTTGTGGAGGGAAGGGAATTAATAGGCCACCCCAGTAAAGTGCTTTACGAAACAACAATAAAAGAAGAGACGGTAAAAATGGAGTTGGGGAACGGCTAAGAAGCTGTAACCGTTTAATCCGAACTTTACGCTAAAAAATACGACGGAATTTGATCGCGGTTCAGGTCTGTTTAATTGGCTCATAAAGCCAAAGAAAAAAATCAGTGGCGGTTTTTGTTGCCGGTACTTAGCTATTCTGACACAAAAAACTCTGTGATCGAGTTTGTTTTGAGTTCTGTAATTCTTATTTCTTGTAAAACTTAAGTTATGTTATGCTTTAATATAGATACGGAAATTATTGTATTGTGAGTACAGATAGAGGAATTTTGTATAAAAAAAATTATGTGTTCCAGTCACATGAGTTTCTCTATATCTTTGTAACAAATTACTGTTAATAAGTTTATTCTTCTATTTCTTCATGCTAATTGATATAAACATTAGCACAGATGGTCTTATTACTTGGTTCCTTATAAGTAGAAGGGAAAAAATTTGATATGTTCCATTCACATGACTTTCTCTATATCACTGCAACAAATTATTCTATTTACATCATCTAATGGAGCAAAAATTAGCAGAAATAGTCTTATTACTTACTTCCTTGTTAGTAGAAGCGAAATAAGGGAGTACCATAGGTTAAAGTGATAGTCAAAAGCTGGTTGCTCTGCGACTGAAGTTCCTTTGTTTGTATGGACACGAGTTCACAAAGTCCTGTGTGAGAAAAGTATAAGTCTTTATAGCTGAAAAAAAAAAAACAAGGAATATCTTAAAAAAAAAAAAAAATCAACTCCACGAAATAAATGTACATAACATAAATTGTGTGTTTTAACGTGCTCTACATTTATTGTATGGTAAGTTTTTGTCCACCTCTTCCGGTTTAGCATTTATGCAAAATTACGTAAAATTCATCCAGAATAAAGTAGTCTTCAAAGGCTATTCCCAGAAAATTCAAGATATACATTTTATTTTTTAGGTAAATACCGTTAATATACGATATTTTAATCAAAATCGTTACAGCCATTTATGGGAAAATCAAAATTTTCGAAAAAAGGTCCATGAAGGATAGTTGGGGGTATGGGATTTTCTTGAAAATCTTCGTGTGGCATCTTTGGAAGATACCAAATCGTTTTTAGCTATGCTGCCTACAGACACACATACACACACACACGGACATTTTTCTAAAAATGTTTTTTTTTTTGATTCGGGAGGTCCTAAAGCATGTATTTCCGGTGAAATCTCGATATCGAATACCTTCTCTATACACTATGTACATAGTGCGTGTAGAGAAAGTAAAAAGGCAACACACGAAAGTCAAATGTTTTAAAATGTGATTGCTAGGGGATTGACATCAGTTTCTTGGCGTGGCCAGGAGTTCCCGTATGAAAATAGGTATTTTAAACATAAGACCAATAACAAGGAATATCTCGAAAACGTCAAATCCACGAAAAATGTATATGACATAAATTGTGTATTTCAAGGAGATCTACTACATTTTTTGCGCGGTAAGTTTTTGTTTGCGGTTTATGCAAAATTCAGCAAGAATGAAGAGGTCTTCAGGGGTAATTCCCAGAAAATTCAAGATATGCATTTCGTGTGTCATAAACCTACCTTAAGCATGTGGTGTTTTAATGAAAATCGTTAGAGCCATTTTCATAAAATCAACATTTTCGAAAAATGAACTATGTAAAGGTTAATATAGGAAGGGAATTTTCCTGAAATCCTCCGCGTCGCATTCTTGACAGATGCTGAACCTAAATACCAAGTTTGGTATCCATCCGGTTTTTCGTTTTTGGGTTATCTTGTTGAAACCCAGGGACAGACGGACACAAAAGAACGTTTATATAAGATTTTAGGTATTTTTTTCTTTCCCCAGTACGTAAGTATGTTGTACATAGAAGGGAGAAGGTACTGCTTTCGACCCTAAAATCGATACCGAGATCTCACCGTAAATATATGTTTTGAGACCTCTAAAATCAAAAATACACACACTGTGTGTGTCTGTAGAACTGCATAAACTCAAAAAGAAAAGTCTGTTAAATACCAAACTTGATATTTAAATTTAGTGTCTCCCATGGATGCGTCACGAAAATTTTCACGAAATTTCTTGAACTCCCCTTTATATGCGAAATGTTTCGAAAATTTTGGATCTAACTTTTTTTGTTGTTTTTTTGTTGTTTTTTTTTTATTAAAATGCCGCATGTTAAGATTACATGACAAATAAAATGCATATTCTGAATTTCCTGAGAATAGCCTTTGATGTACTCTTCATTCTGAATTACTTTTGTAAAACTGGTAAACAGTAAGAGAGAGAGAGCTCACTATGCAAAAAAAAAAAAAATTATAGCTCGTCAAAAAACACAATTTATGTCATTATATAATTTCCTTTTTTTTTTTTTTTTTTTTTTTTTTTGTGGAGCTGTTTCCGAGATATTCCTTGTTATTAATTTCAGTTTAAAAATGCTGATACTTTTCTCAGACAGTAAGTCTCCGTTTTTTTTTTTGTTTGTTTTTTTATACTCTTGGCCATGCAAAGAAGAGAATTTCAGTAATAACTGCTTCTACTACTTTTAAGGAACTAAGTAATAAGAACATTCTGTTAATCCTTATCTCGGTTAGATGGAATAGAAAGAAGAAGAACCTTTTGCAAGAAATTTGTTTGTGACATGCCTAGAGAAAGACATTGAATGGAACATTGTATGCATTACAATATCTTCTCTGTACACTATATGCATAGTACTTGTAGAGAAGGTTAATAAAAGGTAGAAACATTTACTGTTCTTTTTTTATTTCACATCGCTTTAAGTCCTATCACAACAGATCTGTTCGGTAGTATACCTTGTTGTCGGTATGTGTAAGTAGCCTTTGAGGACTGTCCCTGTACCATACCATTTTCGCTCCATGCCAAGCTCTGATCGAAACTGGTAACAATAAATGTGCTTCTTACTAAATTTAAGGAAAATTTATTGTTCAATACTTTTTAATACAAATCAAATGTTAAATTGACTATAACACTGAGCATAAATGGAGATGGTGATAGGGTGCCACAATCTGACTGTTTTCAGCATCTGTAGTCAGAATGGCGCGTAAAGCCAGACTTCACGACTTCTAGTCTGTTTCTATTATCCGTAGTGAGATGGTAGAGTTCGGCCAGCCCTTCGAGGCCACATCTCCACATCCACACTACTTTGCTCCACGACAAGCAGATAGTGTCAATGTGTAATTTTAGTCTGGGTGTTTTGACTTTCTGTGGATAGATGGCAGTGCAGTGGCTGTTAATATCTATTCTCCGTTTTTTTTTTTTTTTTTTTCACTTGTTTTGCAACGAAGGAGGAATTTTGGATCGTGGTATTAGGTTTATAAGGTTCCTTCGGAAGGGAAAGTATAGCCGGTAGTTCCGTGTAATGTTTATTTGCACGATAAACAACCTTGAAAGAAAAAGGTTCCTGAGCAAACTTTTCCGCATTTGGCATCCGCAAGTCTTGATGTCGTCTTTCAGTGCCATCTGTGGCCAGCATAGCGGCGAACTCACGAACTAGAAATTCAAATCCGATCATGGAAATTTCAAAATGATATCTAAGCTCCATTTAAGAGATACAGGAAATAATAATAATAATAATAATAATAATAATAATAATAATAATAATAATAATAATAATACCCCTACAGGTCGCGCCGTGGTCGGGTGGTCAGACCACTCGCCTCTCACCTAGACGGCCTGGGTTCGATCCCAAGCGACCGCATGTGAGATTTGTGGTGCACAAAGCGGCACAGAGGTGGGTTTTCTCTGGCTTCTCCAGTTTTCCCCACCATCACATTCTACCGGTGTTCCATCATGTATAATCAGTGTCATCGCCTGCGGTTCCATAGCTGTAGAAGCGGGCGTTAAACACTATCCAAAAAGAATAATAATACCACTATCCCCCACCACCTGCACTACCACTACCACCACCGCCAATATCACTACCATTGCAACCACCAGCACAACTGCTATTACCACTACCACCACCACTACTGCCACCAGTACTCCAATACTACCACCACTTCCGCTAGCACCACTACCACCATTGCCACCACTACCACCACCACTTCCGCTAACAACACCACCATCACCACTACCATTACCGCCACCACCATTGCCACCACTATCATCACCACCACTACCACCAGCACCATTGCCACCACTACCACAACCACTTCCGCTAGCACCACTACCACTACCACCACTACCATCACAACTACCACAACCACCCTTATTACCACCACTACTAACACTACCACTACCACTACCACCCTTAAAACCATCACTACTAACACTACCACCACACCACTACCAATACCACCATTACCACCACTACTAACACTACCACTACCACTATCACCACCACTATCTCCACTACCACTACCACCACTAACACTACCACTATCATCACTACTACCACCACCATTACCACCACTACTAACACTACCACTATCACCACCACTATCTCCACTACCACTACCACCAACACCACCACTACCATCACTACTACCACTACCACCATTACTACCACTACTAACACTACCACTACCACCCCACAACCATTAGCACCCCTATCTACTCTACTACTACCACTACCACCACCATTACCATCTCCAATACTACCACTAACACCACCACTACTACCACTACCGCTCCACCAACATTAGCACCCCTACCTACTCTACTACTACCACCACCATTGCCACCACTACCACCACCACTTCCGCTAGCACCACTACCTCCACCACCCTTATTACCACCACTACTAACACTACCACTACCACCCTTATTACCATCACTACTAACACTACCACCACCACTATCACTACCACCATTACCACCACCATTACCACCACTACTAACACTACCACTACCACTACCACCCTTATTACCATCACTAGTAACACTACCACCACCACTACCACCATTACCACCACTATTACCACCAATAGTAACACTACCACTACCACTATCACCACTACCACTACCACCACCAACACTACCACTACTAACACTACCACTACCATCACTACTACCACTACCACCATCATTACCACCACTATTAACACTACCACTACCACCACCACTATCTCCACTACCACTACCACCAACACCACCACTAACATCACTACTAACATCACTACTACCACTACCACCACTACTAAAACTACCACTACCACCACCACTACCACTACCACCCCACCATCATTAGCCCCCCTACCTACTCTACTACTACCACTACCATCACCATTAACACCTCCAATACCACCACTACTACCACTACCGCCCCACCACCATTAGCACCCCTACCTACTCTACTACTACCACTACCACCACCATTACCACCACTAACACCACCACCACTACCACTACCGCCGCCACCATTGCCACCTCTACTAACACTACTACCACAACTACCACCATTGCCACCACTACCATCACTACTACCACTACCACCACCATTACCACTACTACTAACACTACCACCACCATTACCACTACCATTACCACCTCCAATACCACCACTACCACTACCACCACCATTACCACCACTACTAAAACTACCACTACCACTACCACCCCACCACCATTAGCCCCCCTACCTACTCTACTACTACCACTACCATCACCATTAACACCTCCAATACCACCACTACTACACTACCGCCCCACCACCATTAGTACCCCTATCTACTCTACTACTACCACTACCACCACCATTACCACCACTAACACCACCACCACTACCACTACCGCCGCCACCATTGCCACCTCTACTAACACTACTACCACAACTACCACCATTGCCACCACTACCATCACTACTACCACTACCACCACCATTACCACTACTACTAACACTACCACCACCATTACCACTACCATTACCACCTCCAATACCACCACTAACACCACCATTACCTCTACCGCCACCACCATTGCCACCTCTACTAACACTACTACCACTATCACCACCATTGTCACCACTACCATCACTACTAACACTACCACCACAATTACCACTACCATTACCACCTCCAATACCACCACTAACACCACCACCACTACCACTACTGCCGCCACCATTACCACCACTACCATCACCACTACCACCCCTTCCTACACCACTACTACTCCTACTCCTGCTCCTACTGCTGCTACAGCTACTTCTACTGCATAGCCAATCAGGAACTTACCTTGGCGACTGTGGGAAACTATGAAAATACCTAGCCAGATTGGTTGGCCCTTCTGGGTTTGAACCCGGGAACTCCCGAACGCGTACCTCAGCCTTTACAACCTGAACCATTCCGCTCGTTGAATTACTGTCCTTAATTTTGATTTAGAAGAATTCTCAGCTATATAAATGCCGTCAGCAACGATCCGCCACTGAAGCGTGTACTCTTAAGCTGATGCTGACTTCAGGTCAATCATACTAAAGAGGAAAGGAACCCTGCACAGGATTTTTATGGTTTAATATAACTCAGGGCAAAGTTATAGGGGCAAGCTAGATGGGCGAATTTCCTTAAATTAACGAGCAATTTGGGCACATTTCGCTTTACTTTATTATCGTCGTGACGGGTATTGTCGCAGCGATTGGGATTAGAGATCACAGAGGTCAGGATTTTCCCGGTAGCCATTTGCACCTTCACACACATGGGTGGTCCGCGGCATCCTTTTGAGCCCTTCAGCAGCGGATTAAAAGTAACTGTCTCTCCGACAGGTTGCAAATTAACTGATTTAATAAAATATCGTAAGCTAAGATTTCCTTTTTTCTGTCTCGCGTTAATTTCGTTACGGCTTTTTACTTTCTCTATACGAACTATGTACATAGTGTATAGAGAAGGTATTGTATTGCACGCAAAAATTCCATACCGAGATTTCACCGGAAATACAAGTTTTGAGACTCCCTGAATTCAAAAAAAGGCATTTTTAGAAAAATGTATGTCTGTCTGTCTGTGTATGTGTCTGTGGACAACATAGCTCAAAAACGAAAAGACCATTAAAGCCCAAACTTGGTATTTAAGTTTGGTATCTTCCAAGGATGCGACACGAAGATTTTCAAGAAAATCCCCCCACCCTCAACTACCCTTTACATGGAAAAAATTACGATTTTGATTAAAACATCGTATATTAAAGATATTTACCTCACAAATAAAATGTATATCTTGAATTTTCTGGGAATAGCCTTCTAAGACTACTTTATTTTGGACAAATTTTACGGAATTGTACATAACTGCTAAACCGTAAGAGATGGACAAAAATTTTCTTCACAGAAAATGTAGTTCACGATAAAACACATAATTTATGTCATATACATTTTTTTCGTGGAGTTACTCGTTTTTAAAATATTCCTGGTTTTTTGTTTCAGCTTTGAAAAACTTATACTTTTCTCATACAGGAATTTGTTAACTCCCGTCCATACAAAGGAACTTCAGTTACATAGCAACCAGCTTGTGGCTAACTTTTAACATATGGTACTCCCTTATTTCGCTTCTACTTACAAGGAAGCAAGTAATAAAACTATTTCGGTTAATTTTTCTCCATCAGCATGAAATAAATAGAATCATAACCTTTTCAATTACAATTTGTTGCAGAGATGTAGAGAAAGTCATGTGAATAGAACACATAAGATTTTTCTAGGAATGCGTTTTACCCCAAGAATGTGATGTCAAGCTTTCACCCGAAATTCGGGTTCTGAGATTTTTTTTTTTTTTTTTTTTTTTTTTTTAGCTTAACGTCCATTATCCTGGTTGGTCATATCGGACAATAATTTAATGAAATTGATGATATGATGCTCAAATGATATCAGGCTCCATGGAGCTTAAAGTTACTCGACATTCTTCTTCTCAGGATAAGGAAAAACCCCGAAAAAAACCTTATTCGGGTAACTCACCTTAAGTGAGATTCGAACTCACGACCTGTTGAAAGTGAGGCCGATACGCTATCAGGTGGTCACTGAGATATCTTGTGACGTTTTTAAAAATGGTTCTGTGTTTTATTTAGTGTATGTATCTGTTGGGAATAAATAAAATGATAAAATGAAATTTTATTTATGGGTGCTCTTTAACTGCTGCGGTTCTCAGCGTCCCATTCTATACTGGGCGTGAAAGACCGCTTAATTTTGCTCAGAGGCCTCTTTATCCGACTTGAAGTTCTTTTGCATGCCGTAAATTTACATGCCATTCTAAGGATTCTTACAACCGAAAAAAATCGATCGTCTTCCGCCGGGTTTGAACCCTAGACCTTGGGTTTATGAAGTTAGCATGGTAACCATTATACTACGGAGTGCGACCTGTTTGTTGGGTATAAGTTGAGACCTAAATACATGATTCAAAAATACTTTTACATTGTTTGGGGATGAATTCCTGATATCGAAGCAAGAAAATAGGTTCATATAAATGTATGCTCTAAAACGCTGTATTTTTTTTCTCATTCCTCTGTTTCCTTTGTTTCCCCAAACTTCCTTTGATTTCCGTTTTCTGACAAATACACGTACACATTCAAAATCGCACAAACACTCATGCCCAAAGCGGGACTCGAAACCACGGTGCCCAAAGTATCTGATAGGTTTCACTGAGATTTGGATTTGGATCGCTGGATTCAAAGACCAGAATGTTACCATTACACCATGAATCCTGTGGATATCTGCTCTCCAACATATATAATCAACATCTGCGTGACAAGAACAGTAAAATCATAGCAGAGGTTCCACCGAGATTTGACCTTGGATCGCTGAATTCAAAGTCCTGAGTGCTAACCATTACACCATGAAACCTGTGGATATCTGCTCTCCAACATATATAATCAACATCTGCGTGACAAGAACAGTAACATTATAACAGAGGTTCCACCGAGATTTGACCTTGGATCGCTGAATTCAAAGTCCAGAGTGCTAACCATTACACCATGAAACCTGTGGATATATGCTCTCCAACATAATCAACATGCTACATGACAAGAACAGTAAAATCAAAACAGAGGTTCCACCGAGATTTGAACTTGGATCGCTGAATTCAAAGTCCAGAGTGCTAACCATTACACCATGAAACCTGTGGATATCTGCTCTCGAGCATATATAATCAACGTGCTCCTTTACTAGAACAGTAACATTATAACAGAGGTTCCACCGAGATTTGAACTCGGATCGCTGGATTCAAAGTCCAGAGTGCTAGACTTTACACCATGGAACCTGTTGATATATGCTCTCCAACATAATCAACATGCTACATGACAGAAACAGTAAAATCATAACAAAGGTTCCACGGAGATTTGAACTCGGATCACTAGATCCAAAGTCCAGAGTGCTAACCATTACCCATGGAGCCTGTTGATATATGCTCTCCAACATAATCAACATGCTACATGACAAGAACAGTAAAATCATAACAGATGTTCCACGGAGATTTGAACTCTGATCGCTGGATTCGAAGTCCAGAGTGCTAACCATTACACCATGTAACCGGTTGATATATGTCCTCCAACATAATCAACATGCTTCATGACAAGAACAGTAAAATCATAACAGAGGTTCCACCGAGATTTGAACTCGGATCACTGGATTCAAAGTCCAGAGTGCTATACATTACGCCGTGGAACCTGTTGATATATGCTCTCCAACATAATCAACATGCTACATGACAAGAACAGTAAAATCATAACAGAGGTTCCACCGAGATTTGAACTCGGATCGCTGGATTCAAAGTCCAGAGTGCTAACCATTACACCATGGAACCTGTTAATATCCGCTCTCGAGCATATATAATCAACATGCTCCTTGACAAGAACAGTAAAATTATAACCGAGGTTCCACCGAGATTTGAACTCGGATCGCTGGATTCAAAGTCCAGAGTGCCAGTCATTACACCATGGAACCTGCTCATATATGCCCTCCAACATAATCAACATGCTGCGTGACAAGAACAGTAAAATCATAACAGAGACTACACCGAGATTTGAACTCGGATCGTTGGATTCAAAGTCCACAGTGATAACCATTACACCATGGAACCTGTTGATATTTGCTCTCGAGCATAATCAACATGCTACATGACAAGAACAGTAAAATCATAACAGAGGTTCCACCGAGATTTGAACTCGGATCGCTGGATTCAAAGTCCAGAGTGCTAACCATTACACCATGGAACCTGTGGATATCTGCTCTCGAGCATATATAATCAACGTGCTCTTTGACTAGAACAGTAAAATTATAACAGAGGTTCCACCGAGATTTGAACTCGGATCGCTGGATTCAAAGTCCAGAGTGCTAACCATTACACCATGGAACCTGTTGATATCTGCTCTCCAACATAATCAACATGCTACATGACAAGAACAGTAAAATCATAGCAGAGGTTCCACCGAGATTTGAACTCGGATCGCTGGATTCAAAGTCCAGAGTGCTAACCATTACACCATGGAACCTGTGGATATCTGCTCTCGAGCATATATAATCAACGTGCTCCTTGACTAGAACAGTAAAATTATAACAGAGGTTCCACCGAGATTTGAACTCGGATCGCGGGATTCAAAGTCCAGAGTGCTAACCATTACACCATGGAACCTGTGGATATCTGCTCTCCAACATAATCAACATGCTACATGACAAGAACAGTAAAATCATAGCAGAGGTTCCACCGAGATTTGAACTCGGATCGCTGGATTCAAAGTCCAGAGTGCTAACCATTACACCATGGAACCTGTGGATATCTGCTCTCGAGCATATATAATCAACGTGCTCCTTTACTAGAACAGTAACATTATAACAGAGGTTCCACCGAGATTTGAACTCGGATCGCTGGATTCAAAGTCCAGAGTGCTAACCATTACACCATGGAACCTGTGGATATCTGCTCTCGAGCATATATAATCAACGTGCTCCTTGACTAGAACAGTAACATTATAACAGAGGTTCCACCGAGATTTGAACTCGGATCGCTGGATTCAAAGTCCAGAGTGCTAACCATTACACCATGGAACCTGTGGATATCTGCTCTCCAACATATATAATCAACATGCTGCGTGACAAGAACAGTAACATTATAACAGAGGTTCCACCGAGATTTGAACTCGGATCGCTGGATTCAAAGTCCAGAGTGCTAACCATTATACCATGGAACCTGTTGATATCTGCTCTCGAGCATATTTAATGAACATGATCCTTGACAACAACAGTAAAATTATAACAGAGGTTCCACCGAGATTTGAACTCGGATCGCTGGATTCAAAGTCCAGAGTGCTAACCATTACACCATGGAACCATGTTGATATCCGCTCTCGAGCATATATAATCAACATGCTCCTTGACAAGAACAGTAAAATCATAGCAGAGGTTCCACCGAGATTTGACCTCGGATCGTTGGATTCAAAGTCCACAGTGATAACCATTACACCTGGTACCGCGACGTTCCTTGAGAGCGTTGCCAAGTCCAACCTAATAACTTCATTTATTTATGCTCTCGTTCATAGAAGGCTTAGACCTTTTTTTTTTTTTTTTTTTTGCAGTACCGGAGTCTGGTCAGGACTCCGGCGCTGTATATCCTATTTACATCCCCCCCTAAATTTACTCTATGATTACTGGTTTTTCTGTTCCTTTACACAAATATATACACATATAACACCCATGCCCAAGGGGGGACTCGAACCCACGAAGCACCAATGCGAAACGCCATAGCGAGCGTGTCCATGGGGACCGGCTACCCTTATGAGATGGTCTTGTGTTCCCATGGCTGTTTGTTTTCATTTGCCATTTATCAGATGTGTAATAAATTCCTCCAGCGCGCCATACAAGTGCCGTCTACAGGAACTTCATTCAGAACACTCTCCCAGACTTCATTATAGTCTCATTGTTCGTTATGCACTGCAAAGCATTTTTAGAAAAAGATGAGTATGTGTGTGCCTGTCTGTGTGTGTGCGCGCGTCCAGCACACTTCAAATGTCAAACGATTTTGGTCATAATGCCATATATTAAAGATATTTACACCAAAAGTAAAACGCTTAACTTAAAAATGTCTGGGGATAGCCTCTGATGTCTTCTTCAATCTGAATGACCTTTGCATCTCTGGTAAACCGCAAGACAAAACCTTACTACGCAATAAATGTATATCTAGTCAAAACGCACAAGTTATCTTCTTTATATTTTTGTTGTGGAACTAACCGTTTCCGAGATATTCTCTGTTATTGGTTTCAATTTTAAAATACTTACAGCTATCTCAGAAAGAAAGTCTTCCGTATTTCTTTTGGTTTATTCCTGGCCATACAATGACAATCGCATAACGACAGCTTTTAAATATTTGACTATCCCTTTACCATAGTGTATTTACCTTAGCTCCCATCTACTTATAAGGAACTAAGTAATAAGAACATTCAGCTAATATTTATCTCGATTAGCAAGGTGTAGAAAGAATAATAATTTTATAAGAAGTCTGTTTGTGCAGCAGTCAGAGAAAGTAATGTGAATGGAATACATCAGATATTTTAGTTATAGCTTTTTACTTTCACTATACCTAATATGTACGTAGTGTATAGAGAAGGTATCGTATTGCACCCAAAAATTCGATATCGAGATTTCACTGGAAATGCATGCTTTGAAACCTTCTGATTTAAAAAAAAATGTTTAGAAACATGTCCATGAGTGTCTCTCTCTCTCTCTCTCTCTCTCTCTCTCTCTCTCTCTCTCTCTCTCTCTCTCTGTAGCATAGCCCTAAAACAAAAAGTCCGTTAAATACTAAACTTGGTATATAGGTTTAGTATCATGCAACCATACGGCACGAAGATTTTCAAGAAAATCCCCCTCAAAAACGGCTGTAACGATTTTGATTAAAATATCATATATTAAAAATACATGACAAACAAAAGGTACATCTTGAATTTTGTGGAAATAGCCTCTGAAGACCATTTATTTCGGATGGCTTTAGTATAACTGGCAATCCGTAAGAGATATACAAAAACTTACTGGATAAAAATGTAGATCTCATTAAAACATACAATTTATGACATATACATCTTTTTCAAGAAAATCTCCCCACCCCAAACTACCCTTTACATGGAAAAAAAATTTAAAATTTTGATTTTCTTAAAAATGGCTCTAACGATTTTGATTAAAATATCGTATATTAAAGATATTTACCTGACAAATAAAATGTATATCTTGGATTTTCTGGGAATAGCCCCTGAAGGCTACTCTATTCTGGATGAAGTTTACGGAATTTTGTGTAACTGCTAAACCGTAAGAGTTAGATAAAAACTTATTACACAAAAAATGTAGAGCACCTTAAGACACAAATTTATGCTACATACATTTTTTTCGAGGAGTTTATCGTTTCTTAAACATTCCCTGTTTTTAGTTTCAGCGTTAATAAACATACTTTTCTCATACTGGAATTTTTCAACTCCAGTCCATACAAACAAAGGAAATTCAGTCCAATAGCAACCAGCTTTTAACTATCACTTTAACTTATGGTACACCCTTATTTCACTTCTACTTTCAAGGAAGCAAGTAATAAGACTATTTCAGCTAATTTTTCTCGATTAGTATGAAGTAAATAAAGAATAAACTTTTTAACAAAAATTTGTTGCAGAGATATAGAGAAAGTCATGTGAATGGATTACATCAGATTTTTTAATATAGAGTTAATCGTTTTCGAAATATTCCGTTGGTTTTAATTTTAAGGCACTTTTTTCTCGAACAGGAAGATATCTTTCTTCTCGTTTCTCGTTTGTTTACTCCTGGCGGAATTTCAACTGTTTCCTACTTGGTATAGGATGGTATTTATTTCTGTCTAAACACACCTAAAGTGGAATGTATAAGATATAATAACAAACGTTGCCAGATAAAGTATCTACCTTGAGTTTCATATCACTGTACCTTATTACCTGCACAGTTTAGCTACTTGGATGTATACACCTATAAGTTCTGTACATTTAAACTTGTATATACTTATAAGTGCAGTCTGTAACACAATACAATACAATATCCATTAATATACAAAAAACTCAATGAGTCTAGCAGCCCGCTGTAATGCCTTGAATCGTCTTTACTCTTTACTTTCTCTAGTCCCGTATGTACAATGTACATAGGGATAGAGAAGGTATTCCACTCCACCCAAAAATTCGATACCGAGATTTCACGGAAATATATGTTTAAGGGTCCCCTGTATCCAAAAAAGAAAGCATTTTCAGAAGAAGGTCCGTGTGCCAGTGTGTTCGTGTGTCCGTGTGTCTGTGAACACGATAACTCAAAAACGAAAAGTCGGTAAAATACCAGATTTTGGTATTTAAGTTTAGCATCTTCCAGGGATGCGACACTAAGATTTTGAGAAAAATCCCCCCACCCCAAACTAGCCTTTACATGGAACTTTTTTCGAAATTTTTATTTTCTCAAAAATGGCTCTAATGATTTTGATTAAAATATCGTATATTACAGATATTTTACCTGATAAATAATATGTATATCTTGAATTTTCTGGGAATAGCCCCTGAAGACTACTTTATTCTGGAGGAATTTTGAATAACTGCTAAACCGTAAGAAATGGACAAAAACTTACCACACAAAAAATGTAGAGCACATTAAAACACACAATTTATGTTATATAAATTTTTTTCGAGGAGTTGATCGTTTTTTAGATATTTCTTGTTTTTAGTTTCAGCTTTGAAAAACTTGTAATTTTCTCATACAGGCATTTGTCAATAATTCGTATCCCTACAAACAAAGGAACTCCACTCACCTAGTAACCAGTTTTTGATTTCACTTTAACCTATATACTCCCATATTTCGCTTCCACTTACAAGGAAGCAAGTAATAAGACTATTTCTGCTAATTTTTTCTCGATTAGCTTGCAGTAAATATAAGAATAAGCTTATTAGCAATAGTTTATTACACAGAAGTAGAGAAAGTCATGTGAATGGAACACAGACTTTTTAGACTATCAGGCTTGCCAAACTTGTTTCATTCAGAGAAACTAACGCTCTGAACATCAACAGTTTCACATGGCGATCGGCTTTTAAAGGGCAAGACTATCGCCTTAGCGTGTGCAGTTTTTACTTTCTCTATATTCACTATGTATTGCACTCCACCAAAAAATTCGATATCGAGATTTCACCGGAAATATATGTTTTTAGGGTCCCCTGTATCCAAAATAAGTATTTTCAGAAAAAGGTCCGTGTGAGTGTGTCCGTGTGTCAGTGTGTCCGGGTGTCTGTGAACACGATAACTCAAAAACGAAAAGTCGGTAAAATACCAAACTTGGTATTTAATTTTAGTATCTTCCAGCGATGCGACACGAAGATTTTGAGAAAAATCCCCCCACCCCAAACTACCCTTTATATGGAACTTTTCTCGAAAATTTTGATTTTCTAAAAAATGGCTCTAACGATTTTGATTAAAATATCGTATATTAAAGTTATTTACCTGACAAATAAAATGTATATTTTGAATTTTCTGGGAATAGCCTCTGAAGACTACTTTATTCTGGATGAATTTTTCATAACTACTAAACCGTAAGACATGGACAAAAACTGAACCCACAAAAAATGTAGAGCGCGTTAAACCACACAGTTTATGTTATATACATTTTTTTCGTGGAGTTGATCGTTTTTGAGATATTCCTTTTTCTTGGTTTCAGCTTTCAAAAACTTATACTTATCTCATACAGGAATTTGTCAACTCCTGTCCACACAAACAAAGGAACACCAGTCACATAGTAACCAGCTTTTGGCTTTCACTTCAACCTATGGTACTCCCTTATTTCGCTTCTACTTACAATAAAGCAAGAAATAAGACTATTGCTGCTAATTTTTCTCGATTAGCATGAAATAAATAAAAGATAAGCTTATTAACAATAATAATTTACAGAGATATAGAGAAAGTCATGTGAATGGAACACATCAGATTTTTTACTTCCCTTCTACTTACGAGGAAGCTAGTAATAAGACTAATTCTGCTTATGTTTATCTTGATTAGCATGATGTAGATAACAGATTAATGTTGTGAATAAAAGGTTTGTTAGCCGAACAGCTCGAGGACATCATGTGAATGGAATATTAGATTCTTTCCTCTTTCTTCTTACAAGGGACCAAGTAATAAGCAAAATTTTTGCTAATGTTTATCTCGAGTATCATGAAGTAGATAGAAGAATAAGATTTAACAATAGTTTGTTACAGAGATGTAGAGAAAGTTATGTGAATGGAACACAACAGAATTTTTTCAGTGGAAAAGTTAAACGTGTCCCTTTCAAGGCAGAGAATAGCAAATTCAAAACCGTTACCCAAACTTTGTCGTACAGATTTGCTGACACCTATAAACGTTAACTTATTTTGGATGTTTCTAAAAGATAATATTAGTGAATTATGTTTACTTGAATGATCAACTGCGTCGCGTTGATATTTCTTTAATGAAGTGTTTTCTCACATGCGTTAGTTGGTTAACGAATTGGAAAATACAGTGGTCAACTATCCTGTGAAGCTACAGGTCAGTCCAGTCCACCAGAACTTGCTGTAGGAGGCGAGGGAGAACTTCTCCTCCTGAAGTGGAAGAATGGCCTAAGGACCATTCACAGGAGTACATAAACTTCTGTTTGCCATTCACAATGCCAAAAAAACATTAACGTAAAAACAAGATAACTTGTTGAGGTTTTTAGAGACTATGGTCAAAAAGTCTATTTTTGGATTTTTATGTAAAAAAATGCCACATTTTTAAACAATCCGGTGTGTCCCATTCACATGACTTTCTCCACATCCCTGAAAATAAATATTATTAAAAAACTTATGCTTCTATTTACCTCATGATAAACAAGAAAAAAAAATAGCAGAAATAGTGTTAATACTTGCTTTAATTCGCATCCTTGGAAGATACAAAACTTAAATACCAAGCTTGGGCTTTAATGGTCTTTTCGTTTTAGAGCTAGGCTGACCACAGACACACAGACACTCACTCACACACACGCACACACACACGGACCTTTTTCCAAAAATGCCATCACGTGTAGAGAAAGTAGAAATAAATAACTGAGTTGTAGAGAAAGTCATGAGAATGGAACACATCAGATTTTTTTTCAATGCAAACTCTTCCTGTTTGAGTAGTGAGCATATGCCCTTCTTCTGCTAAACAAGTGGTAGGTGTTGTCAGAAAGTAAGGTGTGTTAGGGAGGGACAAAAAGGGACAGAGGGTGTAAGACTATGTGGGAAGGGTGAGACATACACCTGCACCACATCTTCACCCCCTTTCTCCGTCCCTCTCTTGTGTTTTTTACAATAGACCAACAAGGGTGACCATTTTCTTTGTGTGGAGGGATGCAGTTACGCACAAGTGCAAGATGTGCATGAGTCATGGGAAGCGGTGACTTGCTTACCGCAGTCTAGCGTTAATTTGGCGATACGTTACACTCAGATGCACAACTGTTAAAAACTTAACGGTCGGCAATTAGCAAAACTCCTGCATCAGGTTCAAACTTGCACTTCTGCTCTCACCCTAATATTACACACATTTCAAAATTGTATACCATATCTGTATTTTCGTTTAAAACTACACATATATGCTTTCCTTCTATCAAGCTTCGTAAGTAAGGAGAATATTCTAATACACCTAAAATGTAGATGTGGATATAACGGAAAGTATGTTTTGATATTCCCTGAATCACAATAAAAAAAATCTGATGTGTTCCATTCACATTACTTTCTCTACATCTCTGCTACAAATTGTAGTTAAAAAGCTTATGCTTTTATTTACTTCATGCTAATCGAGAAACATTAGCAGAAATAGTTTTATAATTTGCTTCCTTGTAAGTAGAAGCGAAATAAGGGAGTACCATAGGTTAAAGTGAAAGCCAAAAGCTGGTTGCTATGTGACTGAAGTTCCTTTGTTTGTATGGACAGTTGACAAATTCCTGTATGAGAAAAGTATAAGTTTTTCAAAGCTGAAACCAATAATATGAAATATCTCAAAAAACGATCAACTCCACGAAAAAAAAAATATATGTTATTTACATTGTGTGTTTTAGCGTTTGCTACGTTTTTCGTATGGTGAGTTTTTATCCATCTCTTACGGTTTAGCAGTTATGCAAAATTCCGCAAAATTCATTCAGAATAAAGTACTCTTCAGAGGCTATTCTCAGAAAATTCAAAATATGCATTTTATTTGTCAGGTAAATATCTTTAATATACGATGTTTTAATCAAAATCGTTAGAGCCAATTTTTTAGAAAATCAAAATTTTCGAAAAAAGTTCCATGTAAAAGGTAGTTGGAGGTGGGGGGATTTTCTTGAAAATCTTCGTGTGGTATCCTTGGAAGATACCAAACTTAAATACCAAGTTTCGTATTCAACGGTCTTTTCGTTTTTGAGCTATGCTGCCCACAGACACACACACATACACACAGATACACACAGATACACACGGACATTTTTCTAAAAATGTTTTTATTCAGGGGGTCTCAAAACATGTATTTCCGGTGAAACCTAGGTATCGAATTTTTGTGTGTATTACAATACCTTCTCTATACGCCATGTACATAGTACCTACGTGTAGAGAAAGTAAAAAGCTGATGTGTTCCATTCACATGACGTTCTCTATATCTCTGCAATCAATTACTGTTAAAAAGTTTATTCTTCTTTAACTCCATGGCACGACATCTCACAAGGAACCTTGGCATACCGCCCCACTGTTACGTCCCCCATCTCGGTCATAGATGGGGTGCAGTATTGGAGAGTGAAACGTGGTCAGCGCCTCGAACCCCCCTCGGTCGGTTAATGCGGTCCTCAAAACCTGGAGCCACTACTTCTCCATCAAGTAGCTCCTCAATTGGCCTACCAGGGACCTCACGAGACTGAGTGCACCCCGGACCAGGTCTCCTAGTGGGGGAAAAATCCCCACGCCAGAACTCGGAATCGAACCCAGGTCTCGCGCTCGGCAAGCAGCAGTGCTACCGCCGCGCTAAGGAAGCGATCATTCTTCTATTTACTTCATGCTAATCCAGAAAAAATTGACAGAAAGAATCTTATCAACTGCCTCCTTGTAACTAAAAGGGAAATAAGGAAGAACCATAACCTAAATCGATAGTCAAATCTTTTAAAAGCTGGTTGCTAAGTAATTGATGTACCTTTGTTTGTATGGACAGGAGTAGACAAATTCCCGTATGAGAAAAGTGTACCTATTTTAAAGCTGAAACTAATAACAAGGAATATATAAAAAACGGTCAACTCCACGAAAAAAAAATGTATATAACATAAAGTGTGTGTTTTAACAAGCTCCACATTTTTTGTGTGATAAGTTTTTGTGTATCTCTTACGGTTTAATCATTATGCAAAATTCTGAAAAACTTAAATCACAATTAAGAGCTCTTCACAAGCTATTTCCAGAAAATTCAAAATGTACATTTTATTTGTGATGTAAATATCTTTAATATACGGTATTTTAATCAATATCCTTAGCGTCATTTTTGAGAAAATCAAACTTTGGGGGGGGGGTCTTGAAAATATTCGTGTCGCATCCTTGGAAGTTACTGAACTTAATACCAAGTTTGGCATTTAACCGACTTTTCGTTTTCGAGCTATATTGTCCACAGACATACAGACACACCCACACACATACACACACAGAGACCGACAGGCACACACATATAGATATTTTTTTCTAAAAATACTTTTTTTCGGACTCATGGGACTTCAAAACACAAATAATTCCGATGAAATATCGATATCGAATTTTGGGTGCTATACATACCTTCTCTATCCTCCATGTACATTGTACATAAGGTCAAGAGAAAGTTAAAAATAAAATGCTCAACCTCGACTAGCCTTTATATGGGACTCTTTGCTCCTCTCAAACTTTTTTGATTACAGTATCACATGTTTAAGATATTTGCATACCAAAATGTAAGTCCTGAATTTCCTAAAAACAGTTTCTGAAATCTTAATCCTGAATGAATTTTGTATAATTGGTAAGTGATGGACTGATAAACATGAAAACAATTTTTTTATCTGTTTTTTGTTTTTTATAATATTACAAAGAACATCTGAGTAATGGAACGTTTCTAGCTTCGTTTTTGTATTTGGCAAATGCGACCACATATGAATCAGCAGAATATCTTATGTATAACATTTCCTACAGTAATATTTTAAAATAGTGCATCGGTATGGCTTTTGGGATGTGCAGCGATGAATATGAATAAACACCTATACACCAATTAAAAATTGTATGAACTTTGTTCATGATCAATATTGACCAAAATGCTAACGAAAACATGCCAGTGTGCAAACACCATACTATATATTTTGTAAATTTGTCCATTTTTGTCCCCTTAAATGTTGATTATAAGCATTTCACCTCAGCCCCACCCACACAAGCGCATTAACTTCTTAATAATTACATACGTAATACGTAGAGTAGAAACGCGTGGTCATGACGTAAGGGATTAATAACAAAATCATTTTTAAATTCACAAGAATAACATCTGAAGCCAGCAAGTTCTAGAAGCCTGTCACTCGTCATCCCAATCTCTTTAACATCTTAAAACTCTTTTGTTAGCAGAGAATAAAAAAAAAAAATCCCCATGAGCACCCTATCTTATCAACTTCCCACCGGAGAAAAATAACAAGAGACTGCTATAGGCTTCTTTTTGATATCAGGGATGAAAATAAAAAAGACGTCCCAAGGGGAAGACATAAACAAATTTTATAAAAAAGATTAATAAGCGACCGAGGGTGGAACGAGGGGGCAGTAAATGAGCAAGAGGGTGTCGGAATATAGACGCACCCTTTCAAGCCACTTGGCATCGCTGTTTTGCACCTGAATAGATATTCTATTAGCTTTGGTTCCCCTGTGCAACCACAACCCCTCTTATAAACCAGTTTTCATCATCAGCTATCTCACTTCCTCTCCCAACTATCTGCACATGGGAAGGGTTGTATTAAAACCGACCCCGCAATATTCTACCAAAAGTACGTACCTATGTATTTGTCACTCATAGTTATAAGCAATACAAGCCCACCGGGGTGGTGTGGTGGTAGCGTGTCTGCCTCACATTCGTCGTGAGTTCGAATCTCGCTTACGGTGAGTTACTCGGATTCGGGGTTTCCCTTCTCCTGAGAACACGAATGTCGAGTAACTTTAAGCTCCATGGACCCCGATATCATTTGAGCATCGTTTTACCAATTTCATTCATCGCCCGATAGGACCAACCAGGTTAAAAGACGTTAAGCGAAAAAAAAAAAACAAAAAAACAAATAAAGCTCCAACTTTTATCGATAAATTCGCGAGTAACTTGTTGCGAGAGAAAAGTTGTAGCTCGAGTTGTATTTAATTAGACTATTTGGTGAATAAAATAACAATGATTAGCCTTTATGGACACGAAGAATAATATTCTAAAATCCCATTTGACTTAACGTATATTTGCACTGAAATCACTGCAGCTTGATGTCCATATCATAAATCATGGCCTCGTTGCTTACAGAATTCGCTGAACTTATTCCATACACTCTCTCTGTTGATTTTAGTATTCTGTGGCTTTGAGTTTTCAATTAATGTGTCTATGTTAGCTATAGACCTTTCCCCAAATCGTTTAGGAACTTCCGCCATTATGTACGGGAATATCACTGCACATAGATACTATCATTATGAAGATGAACATTAGTTCAGAGAAAAAATAAATGCACATGGGTGCGATAAGTTTAGAAAAACAATTGCACGTGGGTGTGATAAAAAGGATTAAAATGCAGAGATAATGAGTTCCGATTGGTTGGGATTTTACGCGCCAATGTACTGGATCACGTGTCAATCTGAGTAATAGTTATTTGCGTCGGTGATAAAGAAATCTTAATCAAGATGCACTTCTCGCAATAGAGCATTCTGCGCAATTTAAAAAATCTGATGTGCACCATTCACATAACTTTCTCCATATCCCTACAACAAATTATTCTTAAAAAACTATTTACTTTTTGCTAATCAGAAAAAATTAGCAGAAATAGTCTTATTACTCGCTTCCTTGTAAGTAGAAGCGAAATAAGGGACAACCATAGGTTAAAGTGATAAAAAGGCTGGTTGCTATGTCAATGAAGTTCCTTTGTTTATATGGATAGGAGTTGACAAGTTCCTGTATGAGAAAAGTATACGTTTTTCATAGCAGAAACCAAAAATAAGGAATGTCTCAAAAACTACGAATTCCACGAAAAAAATGTATATAACATAAATTGTGTGTTTTAATGTGCTCTACATTTTTTGTATAGTAAGTTTTTGTCCATCTCTTACGGTTTAGCAATTATTCAAAATTCAGTAAAATTCATCCAGAATAAACTACTCTTCAGAGGCTATTCCCAGAAAATTCAAGATATACATTTTATTTGTCATGTAAATATCTTTAATATACGAAATTTTAATCAAAATCGTTTGAGCCATTTTTGAGAAAATCAATATTTTTGGAAAAAAGTTCCATGTAAAGAGTAGTTGGGGATGGGGAGATTTTTCTCAAAATCTTCGTGTCGCATCCCTGGAATATACTAAACTTAAATAATAAGTTTGGTATTTTACCGACTTTTCGTTTTTGAGTTATCGTGTTCACAGACACACGGGCACTCGGACACACTGACACACGGACACACACACACACACACACACACACGTACCTTTTTGTGAAAATGCTTTTTTTGGATATTGGGAACCCTAAAACATATATTGCCGGTGAAATCTCGGTATTGAAATTTTTGGTGGAGTGCAATACCTTCTCTATATACTATGTACATAGTGCGTATAGAGAAAGTAAAAATCTAGTGTGTCTCACTTTGTCTAGCTGTTCTACAAACAAACTTCTTACAAAAGATGATTCTTCTTACTACTTCCTGCTAATTGAGATAAACATTAGCAGAATGTTCTTATTACTTAATTCCTTATAAGTAGAAGGGAACTAAAGGAATGCACCATGTTAATGGGATAGCCAAATACATGGGGTGTTCAATAAGCCATTAGAAAAAGTAACTAGGCATTTTTGGTAGATTTTTTTCAACATAATCTCCTTTTAGGTCGATACACTTTTCTCAGGTTCTCCAACTGTTCTAAGCCTTCCAAAAAGTAGGATTTCGAAGGTCCTCAAAATAGGCATCTGAGAGTTAGAAGTGAAGCATTTTCCGCAGAGCCACTTTTTCAAGTTTGGAAATGGAAAAGTTCACTGGGGGCCAATGGAAATGGAAATGGCGTTTTATTTTTGGACGCTCTTTAACTGCTGTGGATCTCAGCGTCCCATTCTATACTGGGCGTGAAAGACCGCTTAATTTTGGTCAGAGGCCTCTCTATCAGGCTTGAGTTTCTTTTACGTGCCGTAAATCTACGACACAGGGCCCACAGCTTTACTTCCCTTCCGAAGGAAGCCATGCTAAGGATTTTTACCCCCGAAAAAATCCACCCTCCGCCGGGTTTTAACCCGCGACCTTGGGTATATGAAATTGTCATGGTAACCATTACACCATGGAGGGTGACACTGGGGGCCATTTGAATATGGTGGATGTTGTAGAAATTCGAACCTTAATTCTCAATTTTCGCCATCGAAACCTTCCATTGTCTTGATGGAAGAAAATATTTTCTTTGCCAGACAAGGGCGTTTTTTCTTGATTTCTCCGTTCAACCGGTGCAATAGCGATGCATAATACTCTCCATTTATCGTTCTTCCTTTGTGCAAGTAGTCAATGTAGATGATTTCACGAACATCCCCCCCACCCCCAAAAAAACCGCGGTCATGAGTCTGGAGATTTCACCACCTTTGCCTTCATCGGAACCGCCTCGCCTTTAAAAACCCGCTGTTTCGATGTACTTTTGTCTCTGGAGTGTAGTAGTGTATCCATGTTTCACCTACAGTTATGTATTGCCGCAGAAACACATCAGGATTTCGACGGAAAAGGCCAAACCAGCTTCCGAATCGATCACACGATTGCGTTTATTCTCCATTGAGAGCAAGCAGACACCCATCTTGCCATCTTTGTCACACCTAAATTTTGCAAATTTAGAATATTATACATTGTGATATGCCTGTAGCCTCTACTTTTTCGCGAACTTTGGTTCCTCACTCAATAAACTATATCCTGGATTTTGTCAACCATTTCAGAAGAAGTCGAAAAGATGTTCATCATTTGTGGATGTATGGCCACATTTAAATTCATTTATCCAAGTATAAACTGTTGCAAACGCAGGAGCAGATGTGCTATGAACTTCATCCAACTCAGCCTTTATCTCCTTCGGTGTTAAGCCTTTTAAATAAAGTATTTAATCATAGCACGAAACACATCTTTTTCCATTTATCTAAAGATAATGTTTCAATCGCATGTGGCAACGAAATCACGTAATTGATATAGCCGAAACTTGAACTGCCATCTAGTAAGAAACGACGGTTACTAAATACAACCTTTTTTTGTTGCTACGAGTGTACTTGGATTTTCTAAGGATTTATTGAACGAAAGAAGTGTTTTATAAGTTGGTCGCCATGTAATCACAATGAAATTAGGTTCTCATTGCAGGCCAGGATTAGAAAACAAACAAAAGAAGGATGAAATACGGCTTCCCAGCTGAGAAAAGCAAAGAATATCATACCAATATCAAGAGAAATGATATTGGTTTAACTCCATGCATATTAAGTTTTGGGAGATGAAACTATGTATTTTATTCGGAGTGTATAATAAATGATTCAGAATTATGTTTGATTTTGTATGAGATAAGTGTGTGTTTTAACGAGATCTACATTTTTTGTGTAATCTTACGGTTTACCAGTTATGCTAAAGTCATCCAAAATGAGTAAATCTCAGACGCTATTTATTGTGAAAATTTCTTCAACAAGTAGTATTTTAATCAAAGTGGTTGGAGCAGCTTTTGAGAAAATCAAACTTTTCTAACATTTTTCCAAGTAAAAGGCAGATAGAGCTGCTTGTGTTGCATTCTTGTAAGATGCTAAGTTTGGTATTCAACAGACTTTTTGTTTTTGAGTAATACTGTTCATAGACACATGGAAAATCGAACAGTCGGTCACATACAGGAACGTTTTTTTTTTTTTTTTTTTTTTTTTTTGTTTTTGTTCAAAATCTTATATGTTACACTCACATGACTTTCTATGCCTGTTTTGAGACCACTATTCTTTAAAATCTGTATTCATTTAAAGATAAATGTATGCACAAAAGCTTTTATTACATGTTTCCTTGAATGCAAAGAAATAAGAGAATGCACTAGCCATAGTCATATCTTTTAAAAGCTGGTCGCTATGTGATGACCTTTACTGTTTGCTTGGCTAGATTCAAGAAAAACGAATGTCATATCATTTGAGGAAAGTAAAAATATTTTAAAATCCAAAACATATCAACGAATATCTCGGAAATGGTTAATTCCAACTAAAGTATGCATGTGCATAAATTGTGTGATTTTACGAGATCTACATTTTTTGTGGTAAGTTTTTGTATATCTCTTACGGTTTACCAGTTTTGCAAAAGTCATCCATAAGAATGGGACTTCATATTCAAGATATACCTTTTGTTCGCCATGAAAACATTTTGTTACAGGCATTTTTCATAAAATAAAACTTTTCGAAAAATGTTTCAGTAAAGTGTAGTTGGGGTGGGGGATTTTCTTTAGCATTTTAGTGTCGCATCCTAAATTTGTTATTTAACCCACTTTTCGTTTTTGAGTTATGCTGTTTAGACAGACAGACACACACACACACACACACACACACACACACAGACACTCACATGACCTTTTTCGAAAATATTTTTTTGCTTTTTTAATTATTTTATTCTGACGGCCCCAAAAATATTATTCCGGTGAAATCTCCGAAACGAATTGTTGGTAAAGAAAGTAAAAATATGAAGTTTATTTTTCTATTTCATTTTAATCGAGATAAACCTCGCAGAAATAGCTCCATTACACATTTCGTTATGAATACTAAAGGAATAGCGATGTGCAAGTATTTAAGGGCTGCACGATTTGCTGGCGTTAAATTTCATGCTCTTTCCATGGGGATAAAAATCAACATGACTTTAAAGTGAATAATTCGATCCATTAATAACGGATATCTTGGAAAAAGGCGCAAACTAAACTACATTTTGTGTAATACGTTTTGTTTAGAGAAAAATTGAAAGAATGCAGGAAAATTAACCTGACATTTTGTATTGCTTTTAGAGAGAAATCTTGACATTAAGGTTGTTTTTTTTTTTTCGAGGTTAAATATCTTTTACGAAATCATGGTGTTTTCTGAAGAAATTGCCTAGATTTAGCAAGTGCTTACACATTTTATCTCACCAAACAAAGTTTTCTGCGGAGGATAAATTTCTACACCCTTTAATTGCTGTCATATCGGAAGCTTTGACTGAAAAATATTACTGTTTTGAACTTTTATTATATGCTGCATTCCTTCTCACATACAATATGGAGTGTAGGAAGTAATCGTAATTAAATAATTTATACCCCCGGCCAAGAATCGAACCCAAGACACACGGATGAGGACTCAGCTCGCTGACCTCTCACGTGGAGTCAAAACGTACCTTTGTTTATTTATTTATTCTTCCATTCATCTTCTGTCTTTAACTGCTATGGTCATATCGGAATCGAATATATTGCCTATTATTAACAATAGTATATACCCATGTAGAGAGTATTTTATTTCTCTGTTTTTACTTTCTCTATACGCACTATGTACATAGTGTATAGAGAAGGTATTTCACTCCACCAAAAAATTCGATACCGAGATTTCACCGGAAATATATGTTTTAGGGTCCCTTTTATCTAAAAAAAGCATTTTCGGAAAAAGGTCCGTGTGTGTGTGTGTGTGTCCGTGTGTCTGTGAACACGATAACTCAAAAACGAAAAGTAGGTAAAATACCAAACTTGGTATTTAAGTTTAGTATCTTCCAGGGATGCGACGCGAAGATTTTGAGAAAAATCCCCCCACACCCCAACTACCCTCTACATAGAACTTTTTTTCGAAAACTTTGATTTTCTCGAAAATGGCTCAAACGACTTTGATTAAAATTTCGTATATTAAAGGTATTTACGTACCAAATAAAATGTATATCTTGAATTTTCTGGGTATAGCCTCTGATGAGTAGTTTATTCTGGATGAATTTTACTGAATTTTGAATGGCTGCTAAACCGTAAGAGATGGGCAAAAACTTACTACACATAAAATGTAGAGCACGTTAAAACACACAATTTATGTTATATACATTTTTTTTCGTGGAGTTCGTCGTTTTTGTGACATTCCTTATTTTTGGTTTCTGCTATGAAAAACTTATACATTTTTCATACAGGAATTTGTCAACTGCTGTCCATACAAAGGAACTTCAGTGATATAGCAACCAGCTTTTGATTATCACATTAACCTATGGTACTCCTTTATTTCACCTTTACTTACAAGGAAGTAAGTAGTATGGTTATTTCTGCTAATGTTTCACTGATTAGCATAAGGTAAATAGAAGTATAAGCTTTTTAAGAATAATTTGTTGCAGGAACATAGAGAAAGTCATGTGAATGGTACACATATTTTAAAAACTCTTGAGAGAATAACTGCATGTATATATTTCAGATACTTTTGGCGTATACAAATCCAATATCTAATTATGAGAGCATAAAATGAAACTTTATGTGCCTAAAACTACCCATTAAAGTAAAAATTGCCAATTTCATGACATATAAATAAAATGAAACACAAACACGGAAATAAAAAAAGTACTGGCAGCGGTGGGATTCGAACCCACGCCCTTTCGGACTGGTGCCTAAAACCAGCGCCTTAGACCGCTCGGCCACGCTACCACATGAAAGTCGAGAGCCAAAGAAGAGAACGGATTCGATTTTCCGCCTAGTTCACAGCGCTGACGTATCATTGACATAATTATCCTCACCTTTAAACACCGCATACGTCACAAAGTTTCCGCTCAGTTTGTGATGCGCAAGCAGACGTGAGTTTACCGCTCTCGTGCACTGCAAGTGAGCGTAGATGACATCACGCGCACTCGGATACAGGTTCAACGCATGACGAAGCACTTCTTTCGCTCTTATTAATTCATGACGAACTCTCAGGCTTTTAAACCAATGCACGTTTGTAACTTTGCTCTCACCATGAACGTTTCTCTTATATTTCTAACTTCTGTGGAATTGTTTTCCTTTAAACGAGGTCATTCATTTTCCGCTAGATGTATGGTGTTCTTAAACTCTTTAACAATTGCGTTAACCATTCTTTAAATTGTCGTTTTAAACTTAAAGGGGCCCTCAAAATACACATTTCGGTGATATATAGGGTGGAATAAAACTTTTCCACTACCTACCACAGATAGAAAGGTGGTAGAAAGTAAAAAAAAAAAAAAAACTCAGTCTTAGACTAAAACTGAACTCCGAGGTTAATTCAAAAAGGTACTTTTTTAATTTGTATATTATTGTTATTATTATTGTTGTTATCTGTAGAGTAATTGCATTTTTTCCCCTTTCTTTAAACAAGAATCAACACCTGGTTGGCCTTTGAGTAAGGCAAAAGAGCAAACTTGCTCGATGCTCTTACGAATGTCAGAGACAGCTAACTAGTATACGCGCACCTTTTCTTGGGAGGTAATTTTAGGCGAAAGGAGGGCTTGTTGCTATAACGAACTATTGATTTACGATTTGGAAATCGATAATTTTAGTTCTATCATTAATTAGTTATTTCCTGTAACTCTTAAGTGGAGCATCGCTACGACGTATCCTTGATCGGATTTGAATTTCTAGTTCGTGAGTTCGCCGCTATGCGCCATGGTGACGAGGGCACTTCTATTATGGGATAAAATTAGGAATTCAATGTTTGAAAATAATTCACATTCAAGCCTATCAGGTGTTTTAAGCAAAGCTATTATTGTTGTTATTATTTGTGTTGTTGATGATAAAATGTCATTGTTTGAAAATAATTCACTTTCAAGTCTATGGGGTGACAGTTTAACCCTGAAGACGGGAACAATGTATGCTTCCGAAACGTTGGTGCCTCACCATATCCACACCTGGCTGGAATCCCGAGAGAACTTCGAAGAAAGCTATTATAGTGTTATCTTTGTTGTTGATGATGAAATTAGGAATGTCATTGTTTGAAAATAAATCACATTCAAGCCTATCAAATGCAAATGGCGTGTTATTTATGGACGCTCTTTAACTACTATGGTTCTCAGCGTCCCATTCTAAATTGGGCGTGAAAGACCGCTTATTTTTGCTCAGAGACCTCTCTATCAGGCACGGGACTAACGGCTTTACTTCCTTTCCGAAGGAAGCCATGTTAAGGATTTTTACACCCGAAAAAAATCCACCGTCCTCCGCTGGGTTTGAACCCGTTGGGTATATGATGTTGGCATGGTAACCATTACACCACGGAGGGCGACAAGTCTATCAGGTGTTTTAAGCAAAGTTATTATTGTTGTCTTTGTTGATGATGAAATTGAGAATGTCAATGTTTGAAAATAACTCACATTCAAGCGTATGAGGGGTTTTAAGTAATAGTTACCATGCTGACTTAATATACCCAAGGTCGATGGATTTTTTTCGAGCGTAAAAATCCTTAGCATGGCTTCCTTCGGAAGGGAAGTAAAGCCGTTGGTCCCGTGTCGTAGATTTACAGTACGTTAAAGAGCCTCAAGCCTGATAGAGAGGCCTCTGAGCAAAATTAAGCGGTCTTTCACCCCTATATAGAATGGGACGCTGAGAACCACAGCAGTTAAAGAGCGTCAATAAATAACATGCCATTTATTTTATTTATTTCAGGTGTTTTAAGCAAAGCTATTACTATTATTATTATTATTATCATTATTATTATTATTATTATTATTATTATTATTATATATGGTTGATGGACAATGTATTTTACAATTTGATTGAATTTTTTAATACTAGAATTGTTATATGACTGACTTTTACGTGTATATATTATTTTGACCATGTCTATTGTACTAATGTACCTAATGACTAAACAAATAAATACTAAATACTAAAATTATTATTATTATTGTTATTGTTGTTATCGATGATGATGATGATGATGATGATGATGATGATGATGATGATGATGATGATGATGAGAAAAATATGGGTTCTGTTAAGGCAACAAAGATTTTGAAAATTGCAATTCGGGGCTTGAGTTGATCTAATCAGCGAACAACATTTTCCGCAAGATCTGTTTTGCTCCTGGCGGCTCACAAACCAAAAGCGTTCGATGTCGTTGATTAAGATGAGTGAACAAAAGGCTGAAGTGCTGTACATGACATGGGCTGCCTTATGCACGGTTACGGTAATTAACAGCACCTCAAACCCAGGTAAGAGTTAATTAACTTGATTCTTGGACCACTGATCTGTGAAATTAAGTTCAAAGCTTTGTTTTATCATGCACCTTTTGAACACAGACTGTCACAAAGGGCTGCAATAAGAACCATTGATGTTTTGGGCTGGGGGTGGAGCGCAAAAAGCGTTACGGTACTGCATGGGTGCTTCTCACTTTCTTCTTCAATTCGTCACGACATATTCTGTCTCTATAACAGTATTAGATCAGCAGCGTCTTCAGTATGAGAGAAATCCAGTTTGGTTCACGAGCAGAACAGATACAAATATCTGATGTTCTCCATTCCCATCACTTTGTCTACATCTCTGTGACAAATTATTGTTAAAAATCTTATTCTTCTATCTACTTCATGCTCGTCGAGATAAACATTAGCAGAAATTGTCCTTATTACTTTGTTCCTTGTAAGGTTAAAAATCTAATATGTTCCATTCACATGATATCCTCTAACTGTTCGACAAACAAACCTTTTATTCAAAAGATTAATCTCTTATCTACATCAGCTGATCAAGAGAAACATAAGCAGAATTAGTCTTATTATTATGTTCCTCTTAAGTAGAAAGGAAAATAAGAAAATGCACAGACTAAAGAAATATCTCTCTCGTCTTTTAACAGCCGGTCGCTATGTGAATCAATTGAAATTCCAATCTCTTGTCTTGCCAGGAGTGAACAAACGAGAAACGAGAAGTTGTGTTCCCGTTTGGGAAAAGTTTAAGTGGCTTAAAAAAAACCAATAATCCAGAATATCTCGAAAACGGTTAAGTCTAAACGAAAAAGGTATATAACATAAATTGTGTATTTTAATGAGATCTACATTTTTTTGTAGTAAGTTTTTGTGTATCTCTTACGGTTTGCCAGTTATATAAAAGTCATCCAGAATGAACAGGTCTTCAAAGGCTATTCTCAGAAATTTCAAGGTATACATTTCGTTTGTCATAAAAATATCTTATTTTAATCCAAATCGTTAGCGCCGTTTTTGAACAAAACAAAATTTTCGAAAAATATTCCATGTAAAGGCTGATTGGGAGGATTTTCTTGAAAATCTTTGTGTATCATTGGAAGATACCAAACTTAAATACCAAGTTCCGATACACCTGTTCCGATCTGTCATTCATCCATTTCTTACGTTGCCGAGTGGTTAGACTACTCGCCTCTCACCTAGACGGGCTGGGTACGATCCCAAACGACCGAATGTGTGATTTGTGGTGGACAAAGCGGCGCAGGTGCGGGTTTTCTCCGGGTTCTCCTGTTTGCCCTGCCATCGCATTCCACTAGTGCTCCATCTTCATTCTATGTATCACCAGTTTGCGGTACCATGGTAGTAAATGCGGGCGCAAAACACTATTAAAAACCCCCATTTCTTAGGAGGTCTTTCTCTTTTTGTTATTGTCTGTGATGCGGGACCATATACAAAAGTAGACACAGTCATAACTTTATAGAATTTCAATTGTTTCCTTTCTGTTTTTCTTCTAAACGCTATGTAATTGTGGAAACCAAATAGCTTGAAATCTATTAATTCTTTTCTCAACGCCTTTGTCATATTTGAACTAATGTCACAACCTAAATAATTGAAGTGGGATGCTTGTTCTAAAAGTTCCTCGTGTATTATTATTATTATCATCATCATCATCACCATCATCAATCTGATCAGATTCTTAGAAATCTAAGTCTTAGTTGTAGATATGTTGCAGTTAAATCATAATGCATTGCATGGTTGTTGTGGTTTTTTTTTTTGTTTTTTGTTCTGTTGTGTGTTTTTTTTTTTTTTTTAATCTATGTATGTACTTATATAACCTTAGAAACACAAAGGCTAAAATTAATCTTCATAAAACCTACTGGATGTCAGTATATGGTGCTTCTTTTGTTATAGATGTTAAAATACACAGTTAAGACCGAAAGGCAAGTTCAACCTGAAGAAGATTTCTTCAAGACAATACATACTCCAA
This sequence comes from Hymenopus coronatus, assembly GCA_030762935.1. NCBI lineage: Eukaryota > Metazoa > Arthropoda > Insecta > Mantodea > Hymenopodidae > Hymenopus > Hymenopus coronatus. The sequence goes on from CM060895.1 coordinate 37,318,362, forward strand.
CCCAACCACTCTTGTCATTTATATCAAACCGGAAAGGGAACCTGAATTCTCACCGCTCCCATGTTCTGCACCACATAGAACCTTTTATACAGCTGTAGTAGTTGACAATAAAACGGAATTCAAGGCATTACAGGATGTGTCAGTAAACAATGGGCAACGGTCCTCTGGATACCGTTAGGCTCAGTAGAATATTTAATATTTTTGTCATGTAGAAGTTATATAATACAAAAGTGCAATAGAAGGGGAAATCGAAGACAAATCATTGTGGTATACCATCCTAACATTATATACTCTTGTGAAAACCTCCCGTTTCGTGCTAAGCATTGTATAACTACGATCAAATATTGCTACTGGAAAAATCTGATGCGTTCTATTCACATGACTTTCTCTATCCATTCCACTAACAAATTTTGCTTGCAAATGATTACTCTTTTATCCACGTCACACTAATCTAGATAAACATTAGCAGAATTTGTTTTAATATTTGTTTCCTTATAAGCAGAACGCAAATAAGGGAATGCATTAGGCAACATATACATTTTATTTCAGGTAAATTAATCAAAATCGTTAGAGCCATTTTAAGAAAATCAAAATTTGCGAAAAAAAGTTCCATGTAAAGGGTAGTTGGGGGTGGGGGGATTTTCTTGAAAATCTTCGTGCCACATCCTTGGAAGATACCAATCTTAAATATCAAGTTTGGTATTTAATGGCCTTTCGTTTTTGAGCTATGCTGTCCACAGACACAGACGCATACACGGACCTTTTTCTGAAAATGCTTTTTTTGGATTCAGGGGGCCCAAAACATGTATTTCCGGTGAACTCTCGGTATCGATTTTTTGGGTGCAATATGATACCTTCTCTACACACTATGTACATAGTACGTATAGAGAAAGTAATAAAATCAAAAATATGCATCTAATATTTTCTCAAATGCGATAGGCATTCTATTGAAATGAACTGTAAATTAATTACAGTAAAATAGAAAATTAAAGGATTGGTTCATGTTGATTAAGATGTATTTAACCACGAAACGAAGCAGATTCCGATAAATAATAATTTAGTTATATGTAAATTTTTGAGATATTAAATAAAACATCTTTGTAAATTGCATTATTTCTAGCATGAGTACAACTCATTATGCGATGGTGATAATGACAATGATAATAATAATATAATAATAATTTGACGTAAATTGTAGGTTAAGCAATGAAATATTTGATATTTTTATTATAGTTTGAATTGCCTTCAGCCCAACTTCGTGATGTGAGCGTAGCGCATATGTCTTACATCAAAAAGTCCCGAGTTCAAATCTCAATTAGACCACTTAGCCTGATAAGTATGTTTCCGAAGCTTTCTCTTATCCTTATAAGATGAATGTAGGGTAACGTTAACCTGTATTGAAAATTATTTCATCCTTACATGACATATACAAAACAACAAAATGCATTTAACAACTTTATTAAAACGTCTGGCGTAATAAATACCAATGCAGTAACAAATAAATGTCTAATTCTCAGGGCACCCGGAAATCCATCGAGTTGATGAAATCTGTCAATTACAGAAATTAACTGTGGCTTCGACGGACATACAAGTGTGGATAAATTATGTTCGACGTATCACTGATAGTACGCAGCTCCGTGGTTCGGTGGGTGCTATAAATACCAAACTAGCAATATTAAAAGCTTCTGTAGTATATAATCTCTGAGTTAAAATACTTTTTTCTGCAAATATGGTTCGTATGAAACTCTAAATTAAATACCTTCTAGCCATCACACCGTATTCCTTGATACCCGGAATCGTTCTTCAGATTTCCCATACTCTTCAAAAAATCTGATGTGTTACATTCACATGACTTTCTCCAGCTGTTCCAAATACAAACTATTCTTACAAAAAATGTTCTTTTACTTCGACATAATCGTTAGCAGTTGGTCTTATTACTTGCTTCCTTCTAAATAGAAGGGAAATAAGGGAAAGCATTAACTAAAGCGATGCTCAAATCGTGTAAAAGCTAGTCCCGATGTGAAACAATTGAAGTTCGGTTAGCTTTACATGGTCCCGTATGAGAAAAGTTAAGTAATTTAAAATTGGCACCAATAAAAGAAGTATCTCTAAAACTGTCAACTCTACAAGAACAACAAATATGACTAAATTATGTATTCTATGCAGTAAGTCTTTGTCTATCTCTCACGGTTTAACCACTATGCAAAATTCTGCAAAACTCATCTAGAATAAAGAGGTCTTCAGAGGCTGTTCCTAAAAAATTCAAAATAAACAATTTATTTTTATGTAAATGTCTTTGGTATACGGTATTTTAATAAAAATCGTTAAAAACCTTTTTTTAGAGAAATCAATTTTTCTAACATTTTTTAGATAGTCAAAAACTTCTAATTTTTTCATGTAAAGGGTAGTTTGGGGCATGTCGCATCCTTGGAAGATACTAAACATAAATACCAAATTTAGTATATAACCGACTTATCGTTTTTGAGTTAACGTGTTCAGTGACACAGGAACGTACTAAAACACACACAAACACACACGGACACACTGAAAAACACACACAAATGGACACACTGAAACACATAAATACACACAAGGACACACTGAAACACACACATACACAGAAGGACACACTGAAATACACTCACGGACACACTGAAACACACACATGCACACACGGACACACTGAAATACCACACTGAAATACATACAAGGACACACTGAAATACACACATAAATACACGAACACACTGAAATACACACATACATACACGGACACGTTGAAATACACACATACATTCACGGACACACTGAAATACACACACATATACAAGGACAGACTTAAATACATACACGGACACACTGAAATACACACATACACCTAAGGACACACTGAAATACACACATACACACACGGACACACTGAAATACACACATACACGCAAGGACACACTGAAATACACTCACGGACACACTGAAATACACTCACGGACACACTGAAATACACACACGGACAAATTGAAATATACTCACGGACACACTGAAATACACACACAGACCCACTGCAATACACTCACGGACACACTGAAATACACACATACACGCAAGGACATCTGAAATACACTCACGGACACACTGAAATACACATATACATTCAAGGACACACTGAAATACACACACGGACATACTGAAATACACACAAGGACACACTGAAATACACACACGGACACACTGAAATACACACACGGACACACTGAAATACACTCACAGACACACAAAAATACACACATACATACAAGGACACACTGAAATACACACACGGACACACTGAAATACAAACAAGGACACACTAAAATACATACAAGGACACACTGAAATACACATACCCACAAGGACACACTGAAATACACACACGGACACACTGAAATACACACACGGACACACTGAAATACATACAAGGACACACTGAAATACACACAAGGACACACTGAAATATAATCACGGACACACTGAAATACACACATACATACAAGGACACACTGAAATACACACAAGGACACACTGAAATACACACACAGACACACCGAAATACACTCAAGGACACAACGAAATACACTCACGGACACACTGATATACACACATACACACGGACACAATGAAATACACTCACGGACACACTGATATACACACATACATACACGGACACACAGAAATACACACAAGGACACACTGAAATACACACACGGACACACTGAAATACACACAAAAACATACTGAAAAACACACATACACGGACACACTGAAATACACACATACATACAAGGACACACTAAAATTCACACATACACACAAGGATATACTGAAATACACACATACATACAAGGACACACAAAAATACACACATACACACACGGACACACTGAAATACACACATACATACAAGGACACATTGAAATACACACATACACACAAGGACACACTGAAATACACACATACACACAAGTACACACTGAAATACACACATACATACATACAGGGACACATTAAAATACACACATACATACAAGGACACACTGAAATACACACACGGACACACAGAAATACACACAAGGACACACTGAAATGCATACAAGGACACACTGAAATACACACTGACACACTGAAATACACACACGGACACACTGAAATACACACAAGGACACACTGAAAAGCATACAAGGACACACTGAAATACACACACGGACACACTGAAATACATACAACGACACACTGAAATACACACAAGGACACACTGAAAAACACACACAGACACACCGAAATACACTCACGGACACACTGATATGCACACACACATACACGGACACACTAAAATACACACACGGACACACTAAAATAAACACATACACGGACACACTGAAATACACACATACATACAAGGACACACTAAAATTCACACATACACACAAGGACACACTGAAATACACACATACATACAAGGACACGCTAAAATTCACACATACACACAAGGATACACTGAAATACACGCATACATACGAGGACACACGGAAATACACACATACACACACGGACACATAGAAATACACACATACATACAAGGACACATTGAAATACACACATACACACAAGGATACACTGAAATACATGCATACATACGATGACACACGGAAATACACACATACACACAAGGACACATAGAAATACACACATACATACAAGGACACATTGAAATACACACATACACAAAAGGACACACTGAAATACACACATGCATAGAAGGACACATTGAAATACACACATACATACAAGGACACACTGAAATACACACATACATACAAGGACACATCGAAATACATACATACACACAAGGACACATCGAAATACACACATACACACAAGGACACACTGAAATACACACATACACACAAGGACACACTGAAATACACATATACACACAAGGACACATCGAAATACACACATACACACAAGGACACATCGAAATACACACATACACACAAGGACACATCGAAATACGCACATACACACAAGGACACACTGAAATACACACATACACACAAGGACACATCGAAATACACACATAAACACAAGGACACACTGAAATAAGAACATACACACAAGGACACACTGAAACACACACATTCATACAAGGACACATTGAAATACACACAAACTCAAGGACACACTGAAATACACACATACACACAAGGACACACTGAAATACACACATACACACAAGGCCACATTGAAATACACACATACACACAAGGACACACTGAAAGACAGACATACACACAAGGCCACATTGAAATACACACATACACACAAGGATACACTGAAATACACATACACACACGGACACACTGAAATACACACTTACACGCAAGGATACACTGAAATACACACATACACACGGGCACACTGAAATGCACACATACACACAAGGATACACTGAAATGCACACATACACACAATGATAAACTGAAATACACATACACACACGGATACACTGAAATGCACACCTACACACAAGGATACACTGAAATACACCTACACACACGGACACACTGAAATGCACACATACACACAAGGATACACTGAAATACACATACACACACGGACACACTGAAATGCACACATACACACAAGGATACACTGAAATACACATACACACAAGGACACACTGAAATGCACACATACACACAATGATAAACTGAAATACACATACACACACGGATACACTGAAATACACATACACACACGGATACACTGAAATACACCTACACACACGGACACACTGAAATGCACACATACACACAAGGATACACTGAAATTCACATACACACACGGACACACTGAAATACACACTTACACTCAAGGATACACTGAAATACACATACACACAAGGACACACTGAAATACACATACTCACAAGGATACACTGAAATACACACATACACACAAGGATACATTGAAATACACATACACACAAGGACACACTGAAATACACATACTCACAAGGATACACTGAAATACACTTACACACACGGACACATTGAAATACACACATACATACAAGGACACACTGAAATACACACATACATACAAGGACACACCGAAATACACATACACACAAGGACACACTGAAATACACATACTCACAAGGATACACTGAAATACACTTACACACACGGACACATTGAAATACACACATACATACAAGGACACACTGAAATACACACATACATACAAGGACACACCGAAATACACATACACACAAGGACACACTGAAATACACATACTCATAAGGATACACTGAAATACACACATACATACAAGAACACACCGAAATACACATACACACAAGGACTCACTGAAATACACATACTCACAAGGATACACTGAAATACACACATACATACAAGGGCACACCGAAATACACATACCCACAAGGACACACTGAAATACACACACACAAGGATACACTGAAAAAATACATACACAAAAGGACACACCGAAACACACACATACCCACAAGGATACACTGAAATACACACATACACGCAAGGATACACTGAAATACATATACACACAAGGATACACTGAAATACACACATACACACAAGGACACACCGAAACACACACATACACACAATGATACACTGAAATACACACTTACACGAAAGGATACACTGAAATACACATATACATAAGGAAACACCAAAACACACACATACACACAGGGACACACTGAAATACACATACACACAAGAACACACTGAAATACACACATACACACAAGGACACACCGAAACACACATACACACAAGGATTCACTGAAATACACATACACGCAAGGGCACACCGAAACACACACATACACACAAGGACACACTGAAATACACACATACATACAAGGATACACTGAAACACACATACACGCAAGGATACACTGAAACACACACACAAGGATACACAGAAACACACATACACGCAAGGATACACTGAAACACACATACACGCAAGGATACACAGAAACACACATACACGTAAAGAGACACTGAAACACACATACACGCAAGGATACACAGAAACACACATACACGCAAGGATACACAGAAACACACATACACGCAAGGATACACTGAAACACACACACACAGGGACTCACTGAAATACTCACATACATACAAGGATACACCGAAATACACATACACACAAGGACACACTGAAATACACATACTCACAAGGATATACTGAAACACACATACACTCAAGGATACACTGAAACACACACGCAAGGATACACTGAAACACACATACACACAAGGATACACTGAAACACACACATGGTCTCACTGAAATACACACATACATACAAGGACACACCGAAACTCATACACACACGCAAGGATACACTGAAACACACATACACACAAGGATACACTGAAACACGCACATGGTCTCACTGAAATACACACATACATACAAGGACACACCGAAACTCATACACACACGCAAGGATACACTGAAACACACACGTGGATTCACTGAAATACACACATACAAGCAAGGATACACTGAAGCACACCTACACACAAGGATACACTGAAACACACACGCATGGATACACTCAAACAGACATACGCGCAAGGATACACTGAAACACACACGTGGATTCACTGAAATACACACTTACACCAAGAATACACTGAAAATCACACATGGACTCACTGAAATACACACATACACGCAAGGATACACTGAAACACACACGGACTCACTGAAATACACACATACACGCAAGGATACACTGAAACACACACGGACTCACTGAAATACACACATACACGCAAGGATACACTGAAACACACACATTGACTCACTGAAATACACACATACACGCAAGCATACACTAAACACACACATGGACACACTGAAATACACACATACTCGCAAGGACACACCGAAACACACACATACACGCAATGATACACTGAAACACACATACACGCAATGATTCACTGAAACACACATACTCAAAAGGATTCACTGAAACACATATACACGCAAGGATACACTGAAACACGCATACACGCAAGGATACACTGAAACACACATACACGCAAGGATACACTGAAACACACATACTCGCAAGGATACACTGAAACACACATACACGTAAGGATACACTGAAACACACATACCTTCAAGGATACACTGAAACACACATACACGCAAGGATACACTGAAACACACATACACGTAAGGATACACTTAAACACACATACTCGCAAGGATACACTGAAACACACATATTCGCAAGGATACACTGAAACACACATACTCGCAAGGATACACTGAAACACACATACTCGCAAGGATACACTGAAACACACATACACGCAAGGATACACTGAAACACACATACACGTAAGGATACACTGAAACACACATACCTTCAAGGATACACTGAAACACACATACACGCAAGGATACACTCAAACCCACATACACACAAGGATACACTGAAACACATACACGCAAGGATACACTGAAACACACATACTCGCAAGGATACACTGAAACACATACACACAAGGATACACTGAAACACACATACCGCAAGGATACACTGAAACACACATACACGCAAGGATACACTGAAACACACATACTCGCAAGGATACACTGAAACACACATACACGCAAGGATACACTGAAACACACATACACGCAAGGATACACTGAAACACACATACTCGCAAGGATACCCTGAAACACACATACACACAAGGATACACTGAAACACACATACACGTAAGGTTACACTGAACACACATACTCGCAAGGATACACTCAAACACACATACACGCAAGGATACACTGAAACACACACTTGCACTGAAACAGACACATGGCCACACTGAAATACACACAAGGACACACTGAAACACACACGGACACGCCGAAACACACACATACACACGAGGACACACAAGGATATAAGGATTTTTTTTCTAATTTTTTTTTATCTGGATTTAGGGACCCTAAAATGTGCAAGTCTCTTGAAATCTCAATATCGCATTTTGGTTTGATCGCAATAACTAGTTACTATGTACTTAGAATATACACATGTACGTGCTAGAAAAAGTAATAAAGGGATTTGCATTTTTTCCTACAGATAGCTCTGGTCTAACACATACAGTTTTGATTTACGTACAAAGCAGCAAGCAGTGAATTAGGTTAAGCAAAGCATTACACGTGCTGGAAACAGGTTGAGGCTGATGAATAAGGAAGGCAAAAATAAAAGGAGCACGATGACAGATATTTTTGTGGCAGTGTACTCAAGGCTAGTGAATCTTATAAATAGACAGATAACGGATCCTCAGAAGATACCTCTCTCCCCCTCCTTACAAACACATACTGTTCCTTTATTCTGTGTTTATTTCTGGACTTGGTACAGTTGGGAGCTAGTTTACTGTCCCACTCTTGTTGTTATTTACACTGTGTACATCTTCATCTTAATAGGTTTATTTTGTTTGTTATAATTACTACCAACTGTTACGTCATTGCCCTTTCCTAATAACTATTTACGCATTGTTACTCTCATAGCACCAAATTGGGAGATAATGATCAACAACGTATAGAAGAAAATTGTTTTTTAACCAATCATGTCCTAATTCGCTCCGAATTTAAAGAAACCCCTTTACCACTTCAATCTTACCTGCTCTACTTATAAAGAAGAGAAACTATTGTATTCCGTCTAAAACTTCGTTACCGAGAATTCACTGAAATACAGTTTTGGTGTCCACCAATTACAAAAAAATCTGATGTGTTCCATTCACATCACTCTCTCTCTCTCTCTCTCTCTCTCTCTCTCTCTCTCTCTCTGTGTCTCTCTCTCATCTCTGTAAAACATTTATTGTTAATAAGCTTCTTCTATCTATTTCATGCCAAAACATTAGTAGAAACGGTCTTATTATTGTGTTCCTTTTAAGTAGAAGGGAACTAAGGGTATACACTAAGCTAAACCCTCAATCAGATGTTTTAAAAATGTGGTTGCTATGAGACTGAAATCCGTATGAGAAAAGTGAAATAAATAGCAAGAAATACCTCGAAAATGGTCCACGACGCAAAAAATGTATATGATATAAATTGTGTGTTTTAACGAGATCTACATCTTTTGTATAAGTTTTTATCTGTCTCTTACGGTTTACCAGTAATGCAAAATTCAGCAAAATTCATCAGGAATGATCAAGTCTTCAGAAGGTATTCCCAGAAAATGCAATATATTCATTTTATTTGTGATTTAAATAGCTTTGATATACGGTATTTTAATCAAAATCGTTAGAGCCATTTTTGAGAAAAACAAAATTTAAAAATATGATGTGTTCCATTCACATGACTTTCTCTACACACGGACACACAGGGATCTTTTTCTGAAAATACCTTTTTTGGATACAGGGGACCCTAAAACATATATTTCCGGTGAAATCTCGGTATCGAATTTTTTGGTGGAGTGCAATACCTTCTCTATATACTATGTACATAGTACGTATAGAGAAAGTAAAAAAGTAAAATTATATAACGTTCACGAAAAAAAACAAACAATATTTTATATTATTTCACTCTGTTTTTGTAATTCAGCTACTTTGTCATTTATCGTTAAAAACAAACTTTCTCTACATTTCAGATACTCAGGCAATACAACCTGAACTGAGAGACAAAGCATAACCTAACCTTGAGACACAAAAGTAAATCAGTGCGATACCAGCTCAACTTGCATCATTCAAAAGCTTTGTAACATTCTAGGAATAACTCCAACATACATAAAATGCCTGAAATATTACTTAGCATCACTTAAACATACAAATCTGATGTAAACGTTCTTACGACTTTCGTGCTCGCTGAAAATGATACACGTAAAGACCAAACTACATCATTCACATAAAAAGTAACTCCCCTATCATATTACTTCCTCTAATACATATATACAACATACATAATAGGTAGAGAAGATATTGCATTACATCCAAAAATTCGATACCGAGATTTCATGAAAATGTAGGTATATTTCGAGACCCCCTGAATCCAACAAAGCATTTTCAGAAAAAGCTCAGTGTTTCTGAAAGACTTTTGCATAACTGCTAGTTTTGTGGTGTACAAAGAGCTCAGGGGCGGGTTTTCTCTGGGTTCTCCGGTTTTCCCCGACATCGCATTCCACTGGTGCTCCATCTTCATTCACGCATCATCAGTGTCGTCGCCTGCGGTGCCACAAGTAGTTAAAGTGGGCGTTAAACACTATAAAAAAACTGGTAAGCCGTAAGAGTTAGACAAAAAGCTACGAACGAAAATATAGACCTCGTAAAAACATACTATTTATGTCATGTACAATTTTTTAACTATTTTCCAGATATCCCTTCTTATTAATTTCAATTTTAATACATTTAAACTCTTTTCATAGGGATATTCGTCAACTCCTGACCATGCAAAGAGAACGAATTCTAATCACATAGGACCAGATGTTTTTTCTTTAAAAGAAATCTGATATGTTCCATTCACATGACTTTCTCTGCACCAAATTATTGTTAAAAAGCTTATGCTTCTATTTACTTTAGTTTAATCAAGGTAAAAATAGCAGAAATAGTCTTATTACTTGTTTCCTTGTAACTGGAAGGGAAATAAGGGAGTACTATAGGCTAAACTGATAATCAAAAGCTGGTTGCTATGTGACTGCAGTTCCTTTGTTTGTATGGACAGGAGTTGACAAATTCCTGTATGAGAAAAGTATGTTTTTCAAAGCTGAAACCAAAAACAAGGAATATGTCAAAAAAGATCAACTCCACGAAGAAAATGAACGTGACATTAATTGTATGCTTTAACGTGCTCTATATATTTTGTGTGTTAGGTTTTTGTCCATCTCTTACGGTTTAGCAGTTATGCAAAATTCCGTAAAATTGATCCAGAATAAAGTAGTCTTCACAGGCTATTCCCAGAAAATTCAAGATATACATTTTATTTGTCAGGTAAATATCTTTAATATTTGACATTTAAATCAAAATTGTTACAGCCATTTTTAAGAAAATTAAAATTTTCGAAAAAAGTTCCATGTAAAGGGTAGTTGGGGATTGGGAGATTGTCTTGAAAATCTTCGCATCCTTGGAAGATACCAAACTTGAATACCAAGTTTGGTATTTAACGGTCTTTTCGTTTTTGAGCAATGTTGTCCACAGAGACACACACACACACACACACACGCGCGCGCGCACACACACACACACACACACACACACGGACCGTTTTGTAAAAATGTTTTTTTTTATTCAGGGGGACCCAAAACATGTATTTCCGGTGAAATCTCGGTATCGAATTTTTGGGTGGAATGCAAACCTTCTCAATACACTATGTACATAGTACGTGTAGAGAAAGTAAAAATCTATTCGGAGGACCCTAAAATATGTATTTCTAATGAAATCTGTGTGTTGAATTTTTAGGGGAAATGCAATACCTTCTATGTAATGTGTATTAAGTACAGAGATTAAAAATTACCAATATATATATATATATATATATATATATATATATATATATATATATATTTTTTTTTTTATTACTTTCTTTAGCCCCGTATGTACAATGTACATAAGGATAGAGAAGGTATTACACTCCACCAAAAATTCGATACCGAGATTTCACCGGAAATATATGTTTTAGGGTCCCCTGTGTCAAAAAAAAAAAGCATTTTCAGAAAAAGGTCCGTGTGTGTGTCCGTGTGTCAGTGTGTCCGTGTGTCTGAGAACATGATAATTCAAAAACGAAAAGTCGGTAAAATACCAAACTTGTATTTAAGTTTAGTATCTTCCAGGGATGCGACACGAAGATTTTGAGAAAAATCCCCTCACCCCAAACTACCCTTTACATGGACAAAATTTCGAAAATTTTGATTTTCTTAAAAATGGCTCTAAGGATGTTGATTAAAATATCATATATTAAAGATATTTACCTGACAAATAAAATGTATATATTGAATTTTTGGGGAATGGCCTCTGAAGACTACTTTATTCTGGATGAATTTTACGGAATTGTGCATAACTGCTAAACTGTAAGAGATGGACAAAAGCTTATTAATGATAAATGTAGAGCACGTTAAAACACATAATTTATGTCATACACATTTTTATCGTGGAGTTGATCATTTTTAAGATATTCTTGGTTTTTCGTTTCTGCTTTGAAAAACACTTTTCTCATACAGGAATTTGTTAACTCCTGCCCATACAAACAAAGGAGCTTCAGTTACATAAGAATCAGCTTTTGGCTATTATTTTAGCTATGGTACTCTCTCATTTCACTTCTACTTACAAGGAAGCAAACAATAAGACTATTTCTGCTAATGTTTCTCGATTAGCATGAAGTAAATAGAAGTATAAGCTTTTTAACTACAATTTTTTGCAGAGATGTAGAGAAAGTCATGTGAATGGAACATATCAGATTTTTTTATATTATTATTCAGATACATATTATGGATGGAATAAGGTTCTTCTCCTACTCTAGGTATTTGGTAGCGAAAGTAAAAAAAGTGCAGTCAGCTGTGAGCCCATGTCACGTGCCAACCGCTCAGTTTCTCTTGGCCTGCCCCAATATGGAGCCTCACTATAAAGTCATTAGCACATTTAAACACGCAACTTCTAGGTATTTCCTGAAAGGTATCTTTTCGGAGAATCAAAAACCTTTGTTTAGTTACCATGAAATTTTCCAGCACTGGGTTTCCTGCGACTATAACCATGGTTTGATGCCCTCTTCAGAATAACTGTTTTCTTTTCACTCTTTCATTGAAGTTACTTTCCTCTATAAAAGTAGGCTTGTCTGCGAGCCCTACCTTTGTATTTGTTTTCATTGTTTCCTAATACAATAGTCAGTGCTTAGGAGTTCAAATGTATTCATATCCATAACACTTAAGAGATAGTGAATTTATTATTTTCATTTTTCAATTTTTATTTATCTATTTTACTTTCTCTATGCATACATAGTGTATAGAGGAAGTATTGTATCCACCCAAAAATTCGATACCGAGATTTCACCAGAAACACATGTTTTAGGACCCCTTGAATCCAAAAAAAAAAAAAAGCATTTTCAGAAAAAGATCCGTGTATTTGTGTGTGACTGTCTGTCTGTGTGTGTGTCCCTGGACAGCATAGCTCAAAAAGGAAAACACCGTTAAATACTAAACACGAAGATTTTCAAGAAAATCCCCCACCCCCAACTACCCTTTACATGGAAAAATGTTCGAAAATTTTGATTTTCTAAAAAATGGCCCTAACGATTATGATTAAAATCCCGTATATTAAAAATATTTACATACCAAATAAAATGTATATCTTGAATTTTCTGGGAATAGCCTCTGAAGAGCTCTTTATTCTGGATGATTTTTGCTAAATTTTGCTTCACTGCTAAACGGTAAGAGATAGACAAAAACTTACTACACAGAAAATGTTGATCTGACCAAAACACACAATTTATATCCCTTACATTTTTGTTGTGGAGGTAACCGTTTCCGAGATATTCCTTATTTTTGGTTTCAGTTGTGAGTACTTTTACTTTTCTCAGACAGGAGGTGTCCGTTTTTCTTTTGTTCTACTCCTGGCCCAAGCAAAGAAGCTATTTACAATAACAATCGAATAACGACAGTTTTTAAAACATTTGACCATCGGTTTAGCCTAGTGTATTCCCTTATTTTCTTTCTACTTATAAGGAACTAAGTAGTGAGAACATTCTGGTAATGATTATCTCGATTACGAAGGTGCAGAAAGAAGAATAATATTAGGTAAGTAGTTTGTAGAAGAGCTAGAGAAAGTCATGTGAGTGTAACACATCAGATTTTTTTTTTTTTATTTTTGTATATCGTCCTTTAACCTGGTATCGGGCGATGAATGAAAGCGGTAAAGTGATGCTCAAATGATCTCGGAGTCCATGGAGCTTAAAGTTAACCAACATTCGCCTTCTTAGGATAAGGAAAATCTCCGAGTATATATAAACAAACAAAAAATTGAGGGAAAAAAAACTTGTCTGTGTAATTCACCCTAACCGAGATTCGAATTCAGGGCCACTTGGATGTGAAGCAGACACACTGCTCCCACAGTACAAGGTGGAACTATTATTATTATTATTATTATTATTATTATTATTATTATTATTATTATTATTATTATTATTATTATGTTTCATTTGTGTGCCCTTTAACATCTAGGCCGTCGGCAGATTTTCTTTCAGTACCATAAGAAATATAATTATACAACGATCCTATAATGATAGCTATTGATTGGGATACGAGTAAAAGAAAGTTTCGACGCGAGTGAGTGTCGAAAAACATTACAAGTTCGGTAATTACCATTATATAAGAGTTATGCAAAAGTATTAATTCATTTTTCTACGACTTGTAGATATACAATAAATATTTAATATTTAAATATCCTACATACAAAAGATTAATTCCACCGACCGCTATGCGTATTGTACGCTTGCGTCGATAACAAATGAAGTTTGATTCACGATTACAGTTGATTTGCAAGATGGAGACAAGTATTTTGGTCTAGTGAAAAGGATATGGAATTTAGTTCCACGCCTTCGGTTATAACAGAGGAGGCGAGTAATGTTCTTAACAACTTACTTTCACAGAAACCAAAAAAGATCTACGAAAAGTTATATGATAAATTCATGGCATGGAGAATAACAAAATAATTAATTCTATTGACAAATTATTCAGTATTGAAAACTATTCTGGATGTGAAACAAGGAATTGATATATCACAATATAAGAAGTTGTGTTCCCTGTTAAATAGAAATCGATAGGGTACAGTGGGAAAAAAGCGAAAATATTGTATTGTAAAATGTTTCTGTAGTTTTATGTAGATTAGCAGGCGTGAACAGGCATTAGAAGGACAGCAAGCGTGAAATGGGGACCAGTATATGAGTATAAAAATATTATATTATTATTATCTTTTTGTGAAAAATTCTGAATGCGTTATGAAAAAATGTATTTCATGGGGATTTTGTTTTTAAAAGAATTAGGAAAAGCCGAGGCTTCAAAATTAGATCATTGTATGTAAAATGTAGAAATAATATTAAAGATTAAACCGATTTCTATTTCAAAAATCAAAAAATATAATACCAATTAAAAAGGAGCGTAAAGACAAACGAAAACCACACCAGTCGTTTTAATTTTTATTGCTTTACCTTTTTATCGCATTAACTTCTCATCCCACTTTATTAAAACAAAATATAAGTTTTATTCTCTTTGACCTAAATCGATATGTATTTAATCGAAGGCTGCTACACTTAAGATTTTATGGTCACCTTGAAAAACAATAAGGTGAAGAAGATTGCTTTCTCGTCAGCAAGGCTAAGATAAAAAATCTGATGTGTTCCATTCACATGACTTTCTCTACATCTCTGCAATAAATTATTTTTAAAAAGCTTATGCTTCTATTTACTTCATGCTGATCGAGAAAAAATTAGCAGAAATAGTCTTATTACTTGCTTCCTTGTAAGTAAAAGCGAAATAAGGGAGTACCATAGGTTAAAGTAATAGTCAAATGCTGGTTGCTATGTGACTGAAGTTCCTTTGTTTGTTTGGACACGAGTTCACAAAGTCCTGTTGAGAAAATTATGTTTTAGCTGTTACCAAAAACAAGGAATATCTCAAAAACAATCAACTCCACGAAAAAATGTATGTAACATAAACTGTGTGGTTTAAAGTCCTCTACAGTTGTTGTGTGGTAAGTTTTTGTCCATCTCTTACGGTTTAGCAGTTATGGAAAATCCGTAAAATTGACCCAGAATGAAGTAGTCTTCAGAGGCTATTCCCAGAAAATTCAAAATATACATTTTACTTATCAGCTAAATATCTTTAATATCCTATATTTTAATCAAAATCGTTAGAGCCATTTTTTAGAAAATCAAAATTTTCGAAAAAAGTTCCATGTAAAGTGGGGGAATTTTCACAAAATCTTCGTGTTGTATCCCTGGAAGATACTAATCGTAAATACCAAATTTGGTATTCTACCGACTTTTCGTTTTTGAGTTGTGTTCACAGACACACGGACACACGAACACACACACACACACCGACCTTTTTCTGAAAATATTTTTTTGGATACAGGGGACCCTAAAACATATATTTCCGGTGAAATCTGGGTATCGAATTTTTTGGTGAAGTGCAATACTTTCTCTATACACTATGTACATAGTACGTATAGAGAAAGTAAAAACTAGGCTAATAGTACAAAGCTTTCTGTTGTTTCTAACGCAAGCTGCTAACTGGTTCTGAGAAAAAACTTCCAAGTTCACGGAAGATCTGAGAGGAAGTATCCCAAACAAGATCTGACTTGCTCCTTTGGCTCCTGAACAACGTTCAAGGTCAGTATTGTTATGGTTCCAGCACTTTATCTCGTATGCTCGCGGTGTCGCCAGATAAAGTATACAAATCCAGAGTTTTTTGTGGCTTTCATCGCTACAGAGTTATAAAATGGTTATAAAACGGTAATAAAATTCCTAACAGTTTCAAAGATTATCTTCTCAAGTGGAGGTTTAGTGTTTGTTTATTTAGATTATGAGTGGCCAATAACTTTCAACCAGCGTGTGTATAACTTATGATTCATCCAAAGTGCACGGGCATGACGAGAATTTTTTCACGTATGCTCTTAAACTTACACTGTGTATACAGTTACGTAAGGAAATCTATTTGAACTGAGCCTAATACCTATATAAGGTACGCATAATTCTGCATTCTAGCTAAAAATACTTACTTCAAGATTTCATGAAAAAGAATCTGTGATCCTCTAAATCACACCACAAATACTTTCTCTACAACTTAACTTAAGTAGTGGAAGAAGTATTGTATTCCAGCCAAAGATTCGATATCGAGATTATACCGCTGACACGTTTGAGGTACCTGAATAAACAAAAAATCTGATGCGTTCCATTCACATGACTTTCTCTACATCTCTGCAACAAATTCTTTTTAAAAGGCTTATGCTTCTATTTACTTCATACTAATCGAGGAAAAATTAGCAGAAATAGTCTTATTACCTGCTTCCTTTTAAGTAGATGCGAAATAGGGAGTGAACATAGGTTCAAGTGATAGTCAAAGGCTGGTTGCTTGTGACTGAAGTTTCTTTGTATGAACAGGAGTTGACAAATTCCTGAATGATAAAAGTACCTATGTTTTTTAAAGCTGAAACCAAAAACAAGGAATATGTCAAAAACGATCAACTCCACGAAAAAAAATGTATATAACATAAATTGTGATTTTAAAGTCTTCTACATTTTTATAAGGTAAGTTTTGTTCATCTCTTACGGGTTAGCAGTTATGCAAAATTCCGTAAAATTCCTCCAGAATAAAGCAGTCTTCAGAGGCTATTCCCAGAAAATTCAAGATATACGTTTTATTTGTCAGGTAAATATTTTTAATATGGGATATTTTAATCAAAATCGTTAGAGCCATTTTTAAGAGAAACAAAATGTCGAAAAAAGTTCCATGTAAAGGGTAGTAGGGGTGGGGGGATTTTTTTTTAAATTCTTCGTGTCACATCCCTAGAAGATGCCAAACTTAAATACCAAGTTTGGTATTTAGCGGTGTTTTCGTTTTTGAGCTATGATGTCCACACTCAGACACAGACACACACACGGACCTTTTTCTGGAAATGCTTTTTTTGGATTCAGGGGAACACAAAACATATATTTCAGGTGATATCTCGGTATCGAATTTTTGGGTGGAATACAATACCTTCTCTATACACTATGTACATAGTACCTGCAGAGAAAGTAAAAACAGTCTGTTCTATTTACTGTCTTTCTCTACCTGTCCCACCTGTTGGAACACTTCTACGGAGACACATTTGTACGTAGTGGCACTTGTACAGAACCTTTTTCTCCACCTGGCGAGTCCGAAGTTGAATGTTGACACTTGTACAGAACCTTTTCCTCCACCTGGCGAGTCCGAAGTTGAATGTTGACACTTGTACAGAACCTTTCCCTCCACCTGGCGAGTCCGAAGTTGAATGTTGACACTTGTACAGAACCTTTTTCTCCACCTGGCGAGTCCGAAGTTGAATGTTGACACTTGTACAGAACCTTTCCCTCCACCTGGCGAGTCCGAAGTTGAATGTTGACACTTGTACAGAACCTTTTCCTCCACCTGGCGAGTCCGAAGTTGAATGTTGACACTTGTACAGCACCTTTTCCTCCACCTGGCGAGTCCGAAGTTGAATGTTGACACTTGTACGGAACCTTTTCCTCCACCTGGCGAGTCCGAAGTTGAATGTTGACACTTGTACGGAACCTTTTCCTCCACCTGGCGAGTCCGAAGTTGAATGTTGACACTTGTACAGAACCTTTCCCTCCACCTGGCGAGTCCGAAGTTGAATGTTGACACTTGTACCGAACCTTTTCCTCCACCTGGCGAGTCCGAAGTTGAATGTTGACACTTGTACAGCACCTTTTCCTCCACCTGGCGAGTCCGAAGTTGAATGCTGACACTTGTACAGAACCTTTTCCTCCACCTGGGGAGTCCGAAGTTGAATGTTGACACTTGTACGGAACCTTTTCCTCCACCTGGGGAGTCCGAAGTTGAATGTTGACACTTGTACGGAACCTTTTCCTCCACCTGGGGAGTCCGAAGTTGAATGTTGACACTTGTACGGAACCTTTTCCTCCACCTGGCGAGTCCGAAGTTGAATGTTGACACTTGTACGGAACCTTTTCCTCCACCTGGCGAGTCCGAAGTTGAATGTTGACACTTGTACGGAACCTTTTCCTCCACCTGGCGAGTCCGAAGTTGAATGTTGACACTTGTACGGAACCTTTTCCTCCACCTGGCGAGTCCGAAGTTGAATGTTGACACTTGTACGGAACAGGCACAAGCACTAATACACAGTTTTATAATGTGGATATGTATAACTAGTAAATTAAAAATCAAAACATTGTTATAGTTGCAGAAAACAAAAAGTTCACCTGCAAATATTAGTTATTTATTCTCTAGATAAATGTTGCATTACGGCATCATAAAATAGTATTAAATTGCCTTAGTTTCGTTAAGAGCACAGCAGGGTGTCGGTTTGACATACCACCGCGATGTGGTTAGAAGGGAGCTGTTGCTGAGTAATTAGGTTTTTTTTTTTTTAATACAAATTGCAAGAGAAATGCAGCCCTATTTGTGTCGTTTCCAGAGAGGTAGTCTTTTTTCGCCCCCCCCCCTTTTGCTTTAACTGAGTATTAACTTATTTACAATACTTACATGATATATGTGCGAGCTTGTGAGGCATTTTATACTTGTATTTTCTGTGAGTAAGCCTTGCAAGTCAGAAATAATTTTAAGTTGTCATCAACCTGGAGTCTTTTTAGAGCCTATGAAATACAGGGTGTATATAAATGAATATCGGGATTTTAACTCTTTATAATATTTATTACATTCAACTTACAGTTATGAATGATATGTCAAATGAAAAAGCAACTCAAACAGTTTTACCAAGAAGCTTATAAATGTTCAATGTGACTACCCTTTGTCACACGGCACACATCAAGTCTATAGCCGAGTTCTTCCCAAACGTTGATAAGTGTGTATTCAGTAATTGTAGCAACAGCTGCTTCAATTCGGTTTCTTAATTCAGGGAGGTCAGCTGGTAGCGGAGGCATGTACACACGATCCTTGATGAAGCCCCAAAGGTAAAAATCGCATTTCGTTAGATCAGGAGAACGTAGAGGTCATTCATAGCAAGCCCTGTCATTGGGGCCCTTGCAGCCTATCCAGCGCTCGGGTACAATCGCGACGTTCAACCAATCGCGTACTTCTTTATGCCAGTGAGGTGGCGCACCATTCTGCTGGAAAATGAAGTTCTCCGGCTCATTTTCTTCCAACTGAGGGAAGAGCCATTGATCTAGTGTATCAAGGTAAGAAGTGCCAGTTTACAGTAGGTTCACCAAAAACGAAAGGCCCATAAACTTTTCGCCGGGATACGGCACAAAAAACATTCACTTTAGGAGAATCTCGTTGCATTTGTACCATCTCGTGAGAATTTTCTGAGTCCCAGATGCGCTCATTATGAGTGTTAACATGTTCACTAAGGTGAAAGTCGATTCATCACTGAAGACAACACGATCCACAAAATCGTCATGAAACATGTCGTTTGCGAATTTGGCACGTAATCCGTGGTCTGTCGGCTTTAGAACCTGTAATAACTGTAAGCGTTTTCTTACAACTTTCCAAACAGTCGACACAGGAACTTGTAATTCGCGACTAGCCTTCCGGACTGATTTCTTTGGGCTACGAGTGAACGACTCTCTCACTCGCTCAACAGTCTCTTCACTTACTCCTGCTCTTCCCTTTACAAAGGCAGCTGGTATCTTCAAACTGATTATACTACGAATGTTTTTATCACTTGGAGGATCACAACCGAACTTACTACGGAACGCACGTTGCACAGTAACTACAGATTCGGTCTTTGCAAACTCCAAAACACAAAACGCTTTCTGTTTACTAGTCGTCATCTTTGCTACTACCGCTGTCTAGCGGATTGCGGCAGAAACATTGCACGCACATGCGCACTTGTGCCAACAAACAAAACTGCTTGAGTTGCTTTTTCATTTGACTTATCATTATTTATAACTGTAAGTTGAATGTAATAAATATTATAGAGTTAAAACCCCGATATTCATTTATGTACACCCTGTAGTCTCGTCAATCTTAACTTAGTATTTCTTCCTTCTTTTCCAATCGATGTTTAAAACCGGTAGTACTCTACATCTTCTTGAATATTGTTTATTAATGCATAAACATTGGGATGAACTCCTGAATTGATCTGTTTATTCTTTGATTCCATCCTTCTGAGATGTTATCAGTGCGGTGGCGTCTTCCACTGCAGTTCCGCATACATCTTGGTATGTGCTCGTTATCGAGCCACTGGTCTACAGAATAGTCGTAGAATTCGAAGTTTTTGGCTCTCAGGCGTGCTCTCCTGAATGCAGAACCAGCCATTTCCAAAGGAAGATGAGAAGGTGCTGAACATTCTTTTATGGCAGCGCATATCTTCGTTTTTCCTGTAGGCAGGAACAGGCTCTTGTACTTTTCTCCACAAACATTGATTAAAATGATAATTGCAACCCAAAATATGTTTCAGAAGCTTCTAGCTGACTGTACAACAGCAGTTTCGAAGTCCATCATGAGAGTTGCAGGGCATCCAGGTTTTAATAGCTTTGAAAGAAGGGTAAACATTTTCTCTTTTTACTTTCTCTAGCCCCATATGTACAACGTACATAGGGATATAGAAGTATTATATTCCACCAAAAATTCGATACCGAGATTTCACCGGAAATACATGTTTTAGGACCCCCTGAATCCAAAAAAAGCATTTCCAGAAAAAGGTCCGTGTGTGTGTCCGTGAACACGATAACTCAAAAACGAAAAGTAGCTAAAATACGAAGATTTTGAGAAAAATCTCCCCACCTCAAACTACCCTTTACATGGAACTTTTTTTGAAAATTTTTATTATCTTAAAAATGGCTATCATGATTTTGATTAAAATATCATATATTGAAGATATTTATCTGACAAATAAAATGTTTATCTTCAATTTTCTGGGAATAGCTTCTAAATATCTGTTTATTCTGGATGAATTTTGCTTAATTTCGCATAACCAGTAAACCGTAAGAGATAGACAAAAACTTACTCTACAAAAAATGTAGGTCTTGTTAAAATACACAACTTACGTCATATATATTTTTTTCGTGGAGCTTACCGTTTTCGAGGTATTCATTGTTATTCGTTTCAGTTGTGAAGTATTTATACTTTTCTCAGACGGGAGTTTCCGTTTTCTTTTGTTCTACTCCCGGCCAAGAAAAGAAGCGATTTGTAATAACAATCGCATAATGACAGCTTTTAAAACATTTGACTATCCGTTTAGCCTAGTGTATTCCCTTATTTTCTTCCTACTTATAAGGAACTAAGTAATAAGAACATTGTACTGAATACCTCGATTAGCAAGGTGCAGAAAGAAGAATAATCTTATGTAAGAAGTTTGTAGAACAGCTACAGAAAGTCATGTGAGTGTAACACAGATTTTTTTTATTCTGCACCAAGGTATATATAGCCGGAGTTGTATTTGTTTCCTCCCAGGAGCCTCTGAGATTGGTGTGAATGACAAATAGCTGCTCAAACTCCTTGCTCGAACTCTTGAAGGTTCTGTCGACAAAGAAAGAAACACTAAGTCATAGCCTCCGACATCTACAGCGTAAGTACTTAAAATGGTAGTGTTTGGCTTTTTTGCATTTACAGAATGTTTTCGCACTTCAGTTGCAGCTTCATCCGGAATATAAATATGGCTTCCTTCACTCAAAACTGTGTTGTCTTTATTTGAGAGTCTTCTTCTGCATTTGTAATTTATGAAATAAACGTTACTTCTTCTTTGTTGGTATAATCCATTATGTACTGATATCCGCTGTAAAGATGAATTCCATATCTTCACAACAATTATAATTCATTACACTTCTTGGCACTCAGATATCAACTGTAGTAATGAACTCTACTTAGCGAATATCGCTCTCCTCCAAACCCTTACGTGCCAATTCTAAGAACTGCATTAGGCCGGGCCAGGGAATTATCTTTCGTACAAGTGTCACTCTAAATAATTCCTGTTTAGCCAATTCTGGGAATTTTCTATACTTTTCAATTCCTGTGGAGCCTCTGAAAATGTTATGAAAATGATACTTCCCGAGTTTCAAGATGACATTCTCTTTATGTTTGTTAAAAAAAACAGCACATTCGCTACCGGGCATTAAGCTTATATATGACAGTATGTGTGGCTCACCAACATTTCGCCACCTTGATCAGAGTCGGGGGAAACGAGTTCTGACGTCAGCACCTCACAGGAGCTTACCTTTGGACACACCTGATCGCAGCTGAACATTCAAGACACAGGTTTTAGTTTCGCAAACATAAAAAAGTAAATAAATAACCTTTATACTTACATATAGGCCTGCCTTTAGCATTCTCCGTAACCTGAAAATAAAGTGTAATTATTAACATTAACTAGCAGATGTAATTTAAACAGATCCATCCAAAAACAACAAAAATGCCGCTTTCAGGGAATCAGTCAATAATTATACTGTCTAGAAAGAGACAATTGTTACAGAACAAGTCAGATTATACAGAGAATTGGAGAAGGGCTTAAATGCATTTATGTATTTCTATAGAAAAATATGAGCGCGTGTTAAGGCAGAAAGTCCATAAAAGGATGCTAGTGAAATTCAATAAAGTGATGGCATCACCTATCTTGCAGTTTGGTTGTGAAAACTGAGGAAGAGAAATGAAATAAGAATTGAAGGTTTAGAAGTGAAGTAAATGAATGAGCGAACAAATGAACGAAGACATACATGAATGAATGAGTGCATTTGTAGTATACGTGCACTGACCTTTATCAGTCATGGGGTTCCCAAAGCGAACAGAATAGATAATAAGCAAGATAAAAACCGAAACAAAAATAGACGGAACAAGATATCGTACAAAAAATAAGACAAACACAATAAAATATCTTTGCTACATTTACATAACTGTTTATACCTATTATGCAACAAAACTACTTCACGTATATCCAGATAAACATTTACAGAAATATGTTTATTACATATTTGCTTGTAGATGCGCGGGAATAAAAGAAATATACAGGCTTAAGAACAGCTAAAAATTATAAGAGCCGGTCGCTATGTGATGGCTTAGAAATTCCGTTCTCCTTGCTTAGCCAGGAGGAAGAAAAATCTTAAAAATCTTCATTCACGTGTCTTTCTCTACCCATTCTGCCACAAATTAATCGACTTTTCGTTTTTGAGTTATCATGTTCACATACACACACACACAAGCCTTTTTATAAACATTTTTTGATGCTGGAATCCCTAAAACATGTATTCCCAATTGAACCTCGAAATCGAATTTTTGGGTAGAATGCAATACCTTCTCTACCTATATACTAAGCGCGAAGTAGAGAGAGTAACATTACTTGATAAACATCACTAAAATTGATGAAAATCTGTTGATATGAACAATATGCACAAAACAAATCAATTTTAAAATATTTTAAGCATCCTCAAATATCACTTTGAACTCGCAAACATTAAACATTTCTAAAAGCTGTTATAATTAGATAAGTTCTCAAAACTAACCTCTCATATCCATATTCAAATATGCGAGATTGTAATTTGGTGACATAAGTATGCCACAGTTTTCAAAATTTTGGAAACCTTACATAGCATGTGAAAAGGCCGGAGTTATTAAAATCGATTGTGTGGTTTTCGAGCTGACCATAAATAATAAAGAAACAGTCTCTGCTTATATTGTTAATATAGATATACATTTTCAATCAGCGATTAAATTGTGTGCACCATCAAGACTTCTCACGGAAATGAATGTATAACTATGTAATACTTTTAATTTTCATACATCAACTATGTATTAAACCATTAACACCCACGATGCGCTTCAAAACAGTTAAACAATGATGTTCTGTGGAGCCATGTAAATATGAAAAGTACCATTTTTTTGGGTCCAATGGACTTGAAAGTAGATATTTCCGGTGAAAACTCGATGTCAAACTTTTGATGGAATAGAATATTTAGGTAAAAAGGTAAAAAGGATAAAGGATAGATAACAGGAGGGGACGCCTAATGCAACCTATGCAGATTTGGCTGACACCCTCCAGGATGATGGAATAAAGTGAAGAACAAAAGAAGTCACAGACCACCGGAAATGCGCGGAAGTTGCTAACGTTTTCCAGCCTGATGATTCGTTCCACTGCCGAGCCGTCAGAGAGGTCCTACAAGCGACCCCTCGACCTGGCAGCCCTCTAGTGTCCGGAGAGAAATCTTTTCATTGAGCATGCATTCGCGCCACCTTCCCACACTGAAAATACATCACCAACCTGGATGACAAAATATTCAATAAAATAAAATCTGTATCCTATATCCTAGTGCATAATTTCATATACCAGAGCAGATATTACTATCTATTATACAATTATTCTACGGATAAAAACAACTACTAACCAAAAATAAACTTAATATAATCATACTAAATTTACATTTCCAAAACAATTATTTAAATATAAACTAAACAAAAATGATTATCTTACAATATTCTTTTTAATTTACTTTAATACTTTTATAATTCTTAAAATTACTATAACTACCCTATATTAAATTATTCATAAAATAATCTATTTATAATTTTTCATCTATGGATATATTTTACTTATTAATGATTTTATCTTATAACATATATAATAAATATACTGTACATTCATATATTTTCAAAATATTATTTCTATTTCATTTAGGTGCTTTATTATTTTGAATGTATTTATTTTATTTTATAAAAAAATCGAGTTCCAAATATTTTATTCACTTTTTAAATTTCACTTTATTTATTATTATTTCCTCCATTAGCAATTCACGCTTAATGTTTCTATTAGTTGCATTATCTATATACAAATTTATATGTTGAATATATATTTCTTCTTTTTTATTTTATTGAATTTTTTCTTTCTTTGTCTATTCCTCTACACTCTTAATAACTATATCTATTATATTTACAGAGGCACTCCAGGGAATGAAGGATAAATCATGAAAATAAATCGAGGCAGATGAGAAACCACCGCAGAATTCTCCTGGCAACCTCAAAGAGAATAAGGTCACCCACGGGACAGAGTCGGGCGTCCACCGGGGATCGAACTCCGGACCTCCTGAATGCGAATCGCACGCGTTACTCGGCATCACCTCGCTCCGTTTTGAATAGGTAAGTTGTGGAGGAAGTACAAATCTTACGTATATCACTGTAGAATGATCCAGCTTTGCCCAGCTTAATTTCCCCACACTCTCAGCCGTTTCTCTCATTCACGCTTTGTATACAAGGAAGTTCCCGGACAGCCGCAATCACTATGTTAAGGTCGGACCTTGAGCCGGCTTCGAGGAAACAGCTGATATGTAAGCTGTTCTGAAAGTAATACACAGCGCGGGTAAGTAACCTTTAACTGATAAAGATTCGCTCAGCATCAAACGTCCAAAAAAAGTGGTACAGAGAAAACAGCAGTGCACAGTAATTCCCCGGAGAACATTCCATGTAGTATATAAAGCCGAACGTTTTCACTCTAAGATCATAAGACATCCCAGCACACTACCAACATGAAGGGTTACATAGTAGCAGCTATCCTCCTGGTCGCCATGGTGATGCTGCAGGTAAACAAAACATCTAATCTTTAATCTAAATATAGAAAATTGCTAAAATAAAAAAAAATAAAAAAAAAAAAAAAAAATAAAAAAAAAAAAACAATTTTAGCTTTTTATGCGGTCTTGAAATTTCACGTTTAAAATTATTTAGGCCTAGTTTATCACTTTAGGCATAATACTTATATTTTAGATAAATGTTTTACAAATTGTACTGCTTCTACTATTTCGTACTGTGAATTAAGCATCACTTTACAGAACAAATTGTAACTTCTACACACCTTGGTGTAAAACTGTTAAATTGTACTCTTCTAGGGAAAGTTTTGCTCTACAAATTGGTACTAGTGTTACGAGAGTACGACTATTGAAGAGAGTTAAATTACATTTTAGGTTACGGGAGCAACCTAAATGCTATTTTGGATCTAATTTTGTTTTAGTAATATGTCAGGCTATTACTTTCTCCATACGCACTATGTACATAGTGTATAGAGAAAGTATTGCACTCCACCAAAAAATTCGATACCAAGATTTCACCGGAAATATATCTTTTAGGGTCCCCAATATCCAAAAATGCATTTTGACAAAAAGGTCCGTGTGTGTGTGTGTGTGTGTGTGTGTGTGTGTCCGTGTGTCTGTGAACACGATAACTCAAAAACGAAAAGTCGGTAAAATACCAAACTTGGTATTTAAGTTTAGTATCTTTCAGGGATGCGACACGAAAATTTTGAGAAAAATTCCCCCAGCCCCAACTACCCTTTACATGGAACTTTTTTCGCAAATTTTGATTTTCTCAAAAATGGCTCTAACGATTTTGATTAAAATTTCGTATATTAAACATATTTACCTAACAAATAAAATGTATATCTTGAATTTTCTGGAAATAGCCTCTGAAGAGTAGTTTATTCTGGATGAATTTTAATAAATTTTGAATAACTGCTGAACCGTAAGAGATGGACAAAAATTTACTACACAGAAAATGTACAGCACATTAAAACACTCAATTTATGTTATATACATTTTTTCGTGGAGTTCGTCGTTTTTGTGACATTCCTTATTTTTGGTTTCTGCTATGAAAAACGTATACTTTTCTCATACAGGAACTTGTCAACTCCTATCCATATAGACAAAGGAACTTCATTGACATAGCAACCAGCTTTTGACTATCGCTTTAAACTACGGTTGTCCCTTATTTCGCTTCTACTTACAAGGAAGCGAGTAATAAGACTATTTCTGCTATTTTTGTCTGATTAGCATAAAGTAAATAGAAGTATAAGCTTTTTAAGAATTATTTGTTGCAGGGATATGGAGAAGTACACATCAGATTTTTTTTTTTTTTTAAAACAGTTTCTAATAAATGTTAATATAAATTTGGTATAGTTCAGAAAATAATCCTATGTTCCTTAATAAACAAGCTTATTGGACAAAAGTGGATCGGTGTACATTACGTAAATATTTCAGTGAGATAATCTATCATAAATTTAGCAGATTTAACATTGGTTAATATAGTTTTTAATCTCCTCTTAAACAATAAGCTTAGATGTATGAGATTAAACTTAATTATTTGTCTTTTTGTTCTGATTTTATAGAAAAGTTTACTTAAGTTGATCAAGTGATGTTTCCTTTTTAATTCTAAGTGACGTCTTTAGAAGCTTTCTGTGCAACACTTACCCGAGTTTTATTTCTCTCAGAATGACTCATTTTGTAGTATGTTTCAGTTACGAATTAAATTATGTTACCATTAGCCTTCTCAAAAACTAGATTAGTGTATTTTTTACCTTTATAAGACATCTTCGAAGGTTGTTGTTAAATAATAGTCCGCAATACAGAATATATTTTTAAAAATAAAATTCTAATAAAATCAGTTCGAAATTATATAGAGACTTCGGTTATTACATACTAGCCTGGAACAAGTTTTAAAAAACCAAAAAAAAAGCTAATTTTATTTTCCTATTACCTTAATTTTGATAAGTGTTCTTAAAATAGCTTGTAACATAAAGTTCAGCTCAGTATAATGTTACTTTATAAGTATGTATATTATAATATGTATTTTAATATGCCAAACAATTAAGGATTTCTTTCATTGGTAATTTTACGTCAATTTTAAAATAAAGCTAAAAAATCCAACATTTGTATTTAAATATCCATATTATCTCTCCATAAACGAATTTTGTATTAAAATAGATAAAGATTTTACATCAGTGTTCCTAGTTTAATATCTATGCTTATGGTGTTTGCAAAGATAGCGACTTATAATATTTTACTTTACGTAATATATTTATATAAAAACTGCGTTATTAAACTTAATTATCCTCATCTTAGTTCTCTTGCTGGAACAAGTCAGAATTAAATATCAATTGTAGTGATCTATCGAGGGAGAATCTCGAATTTCGAGTTGAGTTTATTATCATATTTGATCACTAAAATAAAACAAACCTAAACAATACATGCATTAATTAATATGGTTATAAAGTATAAATATTATAAAAAAGTCATACATTATGAATTTTCACTGGTATCTTTTTAATTTCCCTTACAAATTTAAAGAGATGAACAAAATTTCTGAATTCTAATCATAAAGTACTTTCTCATTAAGAAACAATTATACCTTGAAAGCTGACAAGATATGACAGGTTCAAATCAGAGTATTTCTCCATCGTGCAGATAGGCACAAGAAAATGTGACTTTTTTATAAGAGAAAATGATTATACAAATTTTAATTAACAGTTAATTTATGTGCATAATAGCCCCAAATCAAAACGCTAGCAAGTATACAGAAATATATTACTATAACTCAAAAATTTCATTTCCAGCTTCCTTTTCCTTTACGTTTCTTTGTAATTTCAATAAAATGAAGACATATTACCTTTTTTTCTCTTCCTTTTTATTTACACCATGAAACACATTTTCTTCATTTCGTTGTACAAATTCGGAAAACAACAGCGAAAAATCTAACAATGAAATGTATATTTTTCAGGTCATGCAGACCACAGAAGCGAAGCCCAGAGGTGAGTTAATATGTATATGTTTAAACAAAGCTAACCTCATTAGTCTTTATCTTTCGCTCCACCATTCTAAACAAGAAAAAAAAAAAAAAAAAAAAAAAAACACACACACACACACACAATACACATATGCTGACCTACTGCACTGTAAACACAATATTACAACACAATTATTTCACAAGTAATATTTAACGGCGGTGTAAGAATGCGCTTCGTATTATAAAGAGTTTTGTTTATAATCGCAACAATGAATAAAATACGAGAGCATTTAACAATGACTATTCCATTCGTCCCGCGTATTTGATATTGACCAATAACGTTTAGAAATTCGTCGGATATCGATCAATCACAGTCGTTTATTTCATAACACGCATTCAAGAATGTGATTTGATGGATAGAACGACAGCACGTTACTGAAACGTAATAGTATCAGTATGCAGTGAATATAGCCTCCAGATTCAAATGATGGCAGTTTCCAAATAAGTTAGGTTCTTGAAACAAATGTCTTTATTGTGCTCTGATTTTAGATTAGTTTAAGGTTAACTATTTTTTTTTTATTTGCAATGTTGGTAGCAGTTGTCAGCATTCCAGTTGACAGTTGCTGATTTGATTTTCAATAGCACAAGTAAGAAAGTAATTACTGTTTGTATAATCTGCTATATTTTATTCATTGGATAATATTTTGGATAGGTACTAGGAATGATTTATGACTAGGTTACCTCTAAAAGCATTTGTTTCTTACAAAACGCTCATACTATAGCATTTTCTGACATTCTTGTGTCGGGTTTGATGCAAAGAAATGACTACGTACCGTGTTTTAGAACGCATGTTACGTATAAGAGAGGAACATAAATTGAAATGTATTAAGAGGGAGAAAGAATTAAAAGAAATTTAAACAGAAGCTAAAGCTAACATTACAGAAGAGATGATGTTATGGAATAATTCCTTAAATTTGAACGTCAGAGTTCTGTGAAACGAAAACAAAATTGCAGTAAATAAGTATGGATCGGGGTTCCAACAAAATCTTTTGGTGAACTTCCATATGCGATCCGGATTTGAAAGTGTTAAAAATTTAAACATGTCCATATTTGAAACCCGCTAAATTTCGAAGGTTTTGACTTCTTGTTGGGATCATTTGGGTTTTATCCAGATCCCTCATTTAGTCCCGTTGTCGCTCCGCAGTCGCTTTCTTCATCCGCAACCACTGCATTCCTCTTCTTATGAAGTATCCCTTGGATACGCTTTGCAGTTTAGGGTCCTCCTGTCTGTAACAGACAGTAACTACAACGCAGCTCTGTTCGTAGAATAAAAAAAAAGCCAAATCCGGATCACGTAGGGAAGTAAGTGTAATATTTTCAGAATATGAGTAAAGAGAAAGTTTTACCAAAATATTGTCGAAAGCCTTTTAGACTGCACTTTCTTTCGTTTTCTAAAGAATAAATGTTTACAATAACATTAAGACTAATTGTATTAATACGAAACTAACTGATGCTTTTCCTATTGATCTAGTATATGGTACCTCCCTGACTTTAATGGTATATACGTATGAAATACCGATTGAGATGGCGAGATCGAGTGATACATTCGAGAAGTCGAGAGTTCGATTCCTGGTGACCTTTGACCTTGGGTTTTCCTGATTTTTCCTGGTCAATAGACGAGTGCTGGAGTGCTTTCTCATCTACCACGGTTTCCTTTACATCATTCCCTTTCACTCCGTTCCTTTCACATATTGCAGGTGTGTTTCTAAGTTTCGTGGCGTATGGCAGTGCCGGACAGAAGGCGCGGTTGCTTGCTCAAAGGAGAGAGAATTTCCTCTAGACTAGCAGGTCGCTTGGTCGTTAAGCGGGAGGGTCTTCAAGCAAGGTCCTCTGCGAATCTCTGTGGCCTGCGGCATGTAGCCTGCTGTACTTCTTGCACTTTATCCCTTCCTCATGAGGAGTCGGTAGACATAATAAATGGCGCAGTGCACGAGATATCCCCCTCCATTGTTCAACCTATATCTGTATATGTATACATGCACCAATCTAACATTTTCTTTTCTCTTATTTTCCAGTTTGCTGCACTCTATTCAAAGGCAAAATGAATTGCAGAGGATGTTAACAGAACGAGATGAGCAAAGAAAGAAAAAGGAAAAGGGTATTACAGAAACACATGTGATATGTATTTGCTGTACTCGCAATTTATTGCACTTTCGACAAGAATGTTTTCTATTTTTGATGCTGTGTTGTGCTTTATATTACTCAAGTAATATGTTCCTAAAATATTTGTACATACATTAATTTTATAAAAATATAACATCAAAACATTTAAAGAATATTGTGTCATTAATTCTCAACCAAACCTACTAATGTATTAAACAATTCATTGCAGTGTAAAAGCAAAGATTGAAATTTGATATTAGCACTACAATCAAACAATCAAGAAGAAGGAAACACGTTTAAAATTTACATACTTAAATTAGTTTGATTCCCAAAGAGGCAGAAAATTTTACTTTTAAATAAATCACATCTTAAAAGAAATAGTTAAAGCAAAGATTAAAAAAATCTAGGGTTTAACTTCCCATCTATAAACTAATGCTTTTTTGCAAAATATGGATTGAGATAATAATTATATCCAGTGTAGTCCTGAATGAGTAAGGAATATATGAAGCACTTCTTTGCAACCTCACTTATATACCCCAAAGTAACGCCATTATACATCGTCTGCTATGATAGCCAAAAATAGCGGTGTTGCCAACCTATGAAATTGTCACTACTTTTGGTAGTTCGGGTGAGTTTAGGCATTACAGATCCCTTGGCTACGCCGAGTTTCATTGTCGTGTAGCTTCATAGATCCCTTGGCTACGCTCTGTCATCGCCCAGCAGCCGCGGCGATGACAGCTTAGGGCTCTCAATTCCTCGGCTGCGCATTGCTATGCGGCTTCTGCCGCTATGACAATGTTTGCAACACTTGGAGAGATAAGGACAGAAGAAACAAGATTTCCGTGATGCCTTAGGTTGAAAAATAAAAGTCGCAAAGTAACAAAAATGAAAAAGTTAAGCTAATAAAAGCTTTATAGTCGAGAAAAAAAATAACTGATGTGTTCCATTCACGTGACTTTCTCTACGTCTCTCTAAAAATTGTTGTTAAAAGTTTATTCTTCTATCTACTTCATGCTAATCGAGATAAACATTATAAGACATGCTTTCTTGTAAGTGGAAGGGAAATAATGATGCACTAGACGAAAGCCATAGTCAAATATTTTAAAAAGCTGGCTGCCATGTGGATGAAATCCATTTCTTTGCATTGCCAGGAGTTGACAAATTCCCGTATATGAAAAGTTTAAGTATTTTAAAACCGAAACCAATCTTAAAGAATATCTCAAAAATGGTCAACTACACGAAAACAATATGTATATGACATAAATTGTGAATTTCAACGAGATCTACATATTTTGTGTAATAAGGCTTTGTCTATTTCTTACGTTTACTAGTTATTCAAAATCCAACACAATTCATCCAGAATAAAGAGGTTTTCAGAGGCTATTCCGAGAAAAGTCAAGATATACATTTTATTTGTCGTGTAAATATCTTTAATATACGGTTTTATAAGCAAATTCATTAGAGTTATTCCTGAGAAAATCAAAATTTTCGAAAAATGTCTCTTGTAAAAGGTGGCTGGGGCTGGAGGAGGGAGCGGTGGTTCTTGAAAATCCTGGGCAGAGCCCAGGGAAGAAGCTCAACGTAAGTTGCGCGAAACATAAGCTACAAGACAACACGGCCAATACCGGAAGCAGTCACCAGTAAAAAATTTGTGGAGCTTGTTAAAATACACATTTTATATTATATATATTTTTTTCGAAGTTCACCGTTATTGAGGTATTCATTGTTATTGGTTTTAATTTTAAAATACTTATACTTTTCTCATACGGGAATTTGTCAACTCCTCCATACAAACAAAGGAACTTCGATCACATAGCAACCAGCTTTTAAAAGATTTGACTATCGCTTTAGTCTAGTGTACTCCGATATTTCCCTTCTACTTACAAGGAAGCAAGTAATAAGACTATTTCTGCTAACTTTATCTCGATTAGCACGAAGTAAATAGAGGAATTAGCTTTTTAACAATAATTTGTAGCAGAGATATAGAGAAAGTCAAGGAATGGAACACATAAGAATTTTTTTAAAAACAATCGAACATTTTCAAAACATTATCTATGTAAAGGCTAGTTTGGTGTGGGGATATTTTCTTGAAAATTGTGTTGTAACCTTGAAAGTTGCTGGATTTTAGTACCAAGTATGGTGTTTAGCCGTATATAACAAAGTACAAGTACACGGACTAAGCTCAGCATTTTCCTCTGGTTTTCCATTCTTAATATTTAGCAAAATCTGAAACCAATCCAACTAAACAAACATTAAGAAATAGCGAGAGACGAATAATAGCGCATTGTTTCACGATGCTTAGAAAGAAACCACGAAATCTAATCATTAAATACTACATGATAATATTAATTTTGACACAGATTTAATAATTTGTTGCCAATGTGTTGCTCTGTCTATTGTCAGTGTTGCTACAGCTAATGTTGCAAAACTTATTACTTTCTCTAGCCCCATATGTACAATGTACATAGGGATAGAGAAGGCATTGTAATGCACCCAAAAATTCGATACGAGATTTCACCGAAAATATATGTTTTGGGGTCCCCCGAGTCCGAAAAAAAACATTTTTAAAAAAAGGTCCGTGTGTCTGTGGACAGCATAGCACCAAACAAAAAGACCGTTAAATACCAAACTTGGTATTTAAGTTTAGTATCTTCCAAGGATGCGACACGACGATTTTCAAAAAAAAAAAAAAAAAAAAATCCCCCCACCACAAACTACCCTTTACATGGAACAAATTTCGAAAATTTCTATTTTCTTAAAAACGGCTCTAACGATTTTGATTAAAATCCCGTACATTAAAGCTATTTATGTCCGAAATAAAATGTATATCTCGAATTTTTTGGGAGTAGCCTCTGAAGACCTCTTTATTCTGCATGAATTTTGCTGAATTTTTCTGAACTGCTAAACCGTAAGAGATAGAAAAAGGCGTACTACACAAAAAATGTACCTCATGACAAAACACACAATTTTTGTACTTTACGTTTTTGTTGTGGAGGTAACCGTTTTCGATATATTCCTTGTTATAGGTTTCAATTGTGAAGTACTTAAACTTTTCTCACACAGGAAGTGTCTGTTTTTCTTTTGTTCTACTCCTGGCCAAGCAAAGAAGTAATTTGCAATGACAATCGCATAACGATAGCTTTTAAACCATTTGACAACCACTTTAGCATTGTGCATTCCCTTATTCCCTTCTACTTATAAGGAACTAAGTAATAACATTCTGCTAACATTTATCTTCATTAGCATTGTGTACAAAGAAGAATCTTTTGTTGGAGTTTTGTAGAGCAGCTAGAGTGTAACACATCAGATTTTTTGCATACTGGTCTCAAACACGTGACGAATTAAGTCCGCTCCATCTGTTTGTTTTCAATAGGATTATTCTTGTCTGAGATACGGTAAGGATCAGGTGTGTCCAAATTAACTAACAGAGGGAACCACACAGTAACTCATTTCTGTCCGTGTGAAGCATTGGAGAATCCTGTTATGCGACGTAATGGAGTGTTTCTAAATACAAGGCCATCCTCATTCCATTTTTTTCACAAATGTTTGTGGAACCAAATATTGTTATTAAATGTGATAGCTCTTTCTTTTGAACATGTTGTTCGTACAATTTTATAGAGCATACTAGTCCATTTGCAATTGCTGTGGAGCCTCTGAAAAGTTTATGAAAATGATATTACCCGTTTCGAGCTGACATTCTGTTTACAACAGAGTCACCAGACACACTGTGCAGCATAAATCTTGTCATCTATCAAGAGAAAAAAATGTTAACAGTTCGTTGCTTTGATCTCCATGATCTACTATTTTAAATGCTCAGGATAAACAAACTATGATTTCAGCTGGACAGTGCGATTACCACACACTCAAAGTATAGGGCCGTTAAATTATTATAAGCTAACTCTTTTTCTAAACGCAGTTCAGCCTTAAGTTGATCCTCGTCAAAACAAGCACAGGCGACCGTTGCAATGTAGCCTTCCGCCATTCACGCCAGAAATAGTCATACTTCCTCGACCACGTGGCGTGCACACGCGGCATTTTGTAATATAAAACGAATAGAGACAATTTAAACGGTAACTAGATTATTCTATTAAGTATAATGGTGATAAAATTGAAGTCATATCAAAATAAATAGTGCACATATAATAATTAGATCTACAAACACGCGCGAAAAATAAATAACATGTATACAATAACTTAAAAGTGTTCGCTCTCTGGAAGCGGCTCTATTCCCTCCAGATCGGAATCGTCATCTGAACTGTTTGTACTGCTGCTTTCCAATCCAAGTTTGACAACCAGGTTATCAACAACAGTGTTACTTAAACTATCCATCTCCTTAAACAACGCTTCTTCTTTGTTACATGTTACAACCGTTACTGTGTAAACAATTTGCGGAAATCAGATGACTCACAGGAATTACATGCCGGGTCTTTTAGCTCTGTTTAACGGTATAAATCGTAGGTATTTGTACACAATATTATACCACTTGAGAATAAATTTATTGTATCATTTAGAGTATTAACATAGTATTACATTACTGCGCGCATTGCTACTGTGTTGTACCGCGGTCCACTGACCACGTGGATCGGTTTTGGCGGGGATCAACTTAAGATTGAATAGAAAATACTTCGATCTTACGTCACTATCTACCAGGACTTCTGACAGTCATTTCCCGTGCTAAGGTGCAGCGGCACCACATCTCACAGTTATTGTTGCGTTAGGCTCAGTCGGTCAGGTGTCTCTGGCATTGTGTTTAAAATGGTGCGACACTTATCTGTAACAGAACTGTGTTTGTGCAAAGTTTACATTATCAGCTCGCCGTGTACTGTCCATGCAATTGCGCAGTACAAGAAGTGGGGGAAGAGGCGAAGCCTTCAAGCGATCGTCATACAGACAACCAAAATTTAAAAAAAAAAAAAAAAAAAAAAAAAAAAAAGGGAGCGAATGAGGAACTCTAAGGACGCCATCAAAAAAGAAAGAAAAAATGGTCAGCCCAAATTTTGTGTGAATCACATAAATCTGTCTAAATACATTCCACCCATATTGAATGTAATTTTCTAGGTAAACATACCTATTTAAAGCGTTTGTCATTTTATATCTCCGTATTTATTTGACACACACACACACACACGCATACACACACAAATATATATATATATATATATATATATATATATATATATATGCAAAAATGCAATTAAATGTCTTGCAATAGTCTTAATAGCACTGCAGATATATCGCCATTTATTGATGCACATTCATCACAAGAAAAGAGTAGTTTGGTATTAACTGTCTCAAACATGCACATGGGAGGAAATATAAGATAGAGAAACGGAACACTGCTAGACCGCTGAATGGCGGAGCGAAGTTCATAGTGATTTGTTTTATTTACTATCGTATAATAATTGTCTCTAACAAGTACAGAACCGTAAGTAGTTTTCCAATCACTGCTCAGCGTGAATTATTTTCTGGAAGAGAGTATGCGCATTTTAAGATTCATTTCCCAGTACGCTGCACAAACATCAAAAATGTGTTCTGAACTCGTGAATTGAGAGAGAAATATTTTTACGGCACACAAGTGCATAAACATAGAAATACACTATAAGCAGAATATGCGTAGTTATTTGCTATTACCTTATTATTGTTAAATGATACATGGTCCTTAATATTATTAAATAAACACAATGATACGCTGTATTCCTATACCCTACAACCATTCACGGAACGGCCGCGTAGTGGCCGAGTGGTTAGACGGCCTGGGTTTGATCCCAAGCGACCGCAAGTGAAATTTGTGGTGCACAAAGCCGCGCAGGGGTGGGTTTATCTCGGGTTCTCCGGTTTCCCCCGCCATCGCATTCCACCGTTGCTCCATCTTCATTCCATATATCACTAATGTAATCGCTTCCGGTGCCATTTGTAGTAAAAGCGGGCTTTAAACCCAACAAAAATAAATTCGAGGAACGATTTGAATGAGATTCAGATACTGTTGTTTATCGTGCAAAGTTGCTTTTCATTCTTAAGATACCTTATCTAACATACCTCACAAGTTCATAATCATCATGGAACAGACCTGTCAATTTGCCGAAACAACACACAACGAAGGTAAACCTTAAGAAATGGCGAGAGGCGAATAATAGCGCGGTGTTTCGCGATGCTTAGAAAGAAACCACGAAGTCTCACCATTATACACGATGACATTAATTCTGTTACACAAAGAATAACTTGTTGGTAACGTGTTGCTCTGTCTATTGTCAAGAAATTAGGGTTGCTACTGCTAGTGTTGTAAAACTTTTTTGCACACTGTAGCCTTTAACATGTGACGAGTTAAGTTCGTGGTCGTCTCCTTAGCACGGTGGTAGCGTTGCTGCTTACCAAGCGGGAGACCTGGGTTCGATCCCCAGTACCGGCGTGGGGATTTTTCCCCCGCTGGGAGACCTGGCCCGGGGTGCACTCAGCCTCGTAAGGTACCTGGGGGGCCAATTGAGGAGCTACTTGATGGAGAAGTAGCGGCTCCAGGTCATGAGGACCGCATTAACCGGCCGGGAGGGACTCGAGGCGCTGACCACGTCTCACCCTCCAATACTGCACCCCATCCATGACGTCTGTAGTGGACCGAGATGGGGGACGCAGCGGCCGGGCGGTAGGCCAAGGTTCCCCGTGAGCTGTCGTGCCATGGAGTCGAGTTAAGTTCGTTCCATCTTCTTGTTTTCAATAAGATTATTGTTGTCTGAGATACAGTATAGACCAGACATGTCCAAAATGTAAGGGATCAGAGGGGAAGGTGCAGTAACTCATTCCACTCCTTGTGAAGCTTTGGTGCATGCTGCTATGCGACGTGTGGAATGTCTGAAAACACATAACCTCCCTTTTGACCATCTGGAGATTTTTTTCGGAGATGTGTTTTACATTGAACGAACCCATAAATATCTTCTACTAAACGATGTACAGAGTCTTAATAGATGAATCGAATAATCATCACGTAGTCTACTGCGAGTTGGTTTATAATATAATTCATTTTGGAAACGTTTGCCATTAAATATGATGCAAACAATCGCAATTTGGAATATGAATGCTTAGACAGTAGTTTCTTATAAACATGTTTTTCGTAGAAATTTGTAGGGCAAGCAAGTCCATTTGTAGTTCGTGAAGAGTCTCTGAAAACGTTATGAGAAAGATACTTCCTGCGTTTCGAAGCTGATGTTCGTTTTATGTTTGCTTAAAATAGCACATTCGCTACTGAGTATTAGGCGTATATGTGCGACTAGGCAACATTTCCCTACCTTGATTGGAGTCGGGGGAAACCAGTTCGGACGTCAGCACATCGCAGGAGTTACCTTTGGACACACCTGATGTAGACCGATCGCAGCTGGACACTAAAGTTGCGAGTGTACTGTGTATATTACAGTTAGCAAAAATACCTATGCCTAATTTAACCTGCATTGTCTTTTAAGCGTGAGACGTGTTATAGTATTTGCTGTAATCATTTTCAAGATGATAAAAGTGTAAGAGAAGACACAAATTTTAGTTTTGCAAACATAAAAAATCTGATGTGTACCATTCACATGACTTTCTCCATATCCCTGCAACAAATAATTCTTAAAAAGTTTATACTTCTATTTACTTTATGCTAATCAGAAAAAATTAGCAGAAATAGTCTTATTACTCGCTTCCTTGTAAGTAGAAGCGAAATAAGGGACAACCGTAGGTTAAAGTGATAGTCAAAAGCTGGTTGCTAGGTCAATGAAGTTCCTTTGTTTATATGGATAGGAGTTGACAAGTTCCTGTATGAGAAAAGTATACGTTTTTCATAGCAGAAACCAAAAATAAGCAATGTCACAAAAACGACCAACTCCACGAAAAAATGTATATAACATAAATTGTGTGTTTTAAAGTGCTCTACATTTTTTATGTAGTAAGTTTTTGTCCATCTCTTACGGTTTAGTAGTCACTCAAAATTTAGTAAAATTCATCCAGAATAAACCACTCTTCAGAGGCTATTCCCAGAAAATTCAAGATATACATTTCATTTGCCAGGTAAATATCTTTAATATACGAAATTTTAATCAAAATCGTTGGAGCCATTTTTGAGAAAATCAAAATTTTCGAAAAAAGTTCCATGTAAAGGGTAGTTGGGGTTGGGGGGATTTTTCTCAAAATTTTCGTGTCGCATCCCTGGAAGATACTAAACTTAAATACCAAGTTTGGTATTTTACCGACTTTTCGTTTTTGAGTTATCGTGTTCACAGACACGGACACACACACACACACACACACGGACCTTTTTGTGAAAATGCTTTTTTTGGATATTGGGGACCCTAAAACATATATTTCCGGTGAAATCTCGGTATCGAATTTTTGGTGGAGTGCAATACTTTCTCTATACACTATGTACATAGCGCGTATGGAGAAAGTAAAAAGTAAATAAATAGCCTTTATACTTACATCAGTATGCTCCGTAACCTGGAAAATAAAGTGGAACTATTAACACTAACCATCAGCTGTAATTTAAGCATCTCCATCCAAAAACTACCAAAATCCTACTTTCAGGGGATCAGCCAGTAATTATATTGACTAGAAAAAGACGATTGTTACAGAACAAGTCATATCATACAATAGTATTACATACAGAGAATAGGAGAAGGGCTTAAATGCATCTATGTATTTCTATAGAAGATTATGAGCGCATGTTGGGAAGAAAGTCCATAAAAGGATGCCAGTGAAATTCAACAAAGTGATGACACTACATATCTTGAGTTTGGCGGTGAAAACTCAGGAAGAGAGACGAAATAAGAATTGTAGGCTTTGAAGTGAAGTGATTGAATGAACGAGCAA
The DNA here is from genome assembly GCA_030762935.1 of Hymenopus coronatus. Classification (NCBI taxonomy): domain Eukaryota; kingdom Metazoa; phylum Arthropoda; class Insecta; order Mantodea; family Hymenopodidae; genus Hymenopus; species Hymenopus coronatus. The sequence goes on from CM060895.1 coordinate 37,359,628, forward strand.
ATGAATGAACGAAGGCATAAAAAGAATGAACGAATGAATGAGTGTATTTATTTGAATAAAAGTATACGTGCACGGACCTTTATCAGTCATGGGGTTCCCAAAGCGTACACAGAATAGATAATAAGCAAGATAAAAGCCGAAACAAAAATAGACGTATAAAGATATCGTACCGCTAAAACACCACTACACCAAAAACTAAGACAAACATAACAAAAATATCTTTGATACATTCACATAACTTTTTATACCTATTATGCAACAAAACTGCTTCACGTATATCCAGATAAACATTTACAGAAATATGCTTACAGAAATATTGATGATCTGGCTACTAGTGTTTCACACGATAATCAAGATGTTATTTCAGTTAAAAGTCACAATTTATCCTCTAATCTGCAGAAATGGTGTAATGCCAATAAACTTTTTATTAATCATAATAAAATTGTAGACGCCATTTTCTCAATAAATTCTTTCTCCCTGTCATTAGTTAAGTTTCCGGGCATCCATATCGAAACTGGCTTGGGTTGGCATACTTATATTAACTACCTATCAAGTAAAATAAATAAAAGCTTATTCTTATTAAAGTCACTTAAACTAAGTCTGAAAGTCATATAATACCAAACTTGGTATTTAAGTTTAGTATCTTCCAGGGATGCGACACGAAGATGTGTTCCATTCAAATGGTTTTCTTCATCTCCGCAACAAATTATTGTTAAAAAGCTTATGCTTCTATTTATTTCACTCACCTCGAGAAAAAAATATCAGAATTAGTCTTATTACTTGTTTCCTTGTAAGTAGAAGCGAAATAAGGGAGTAGCATAGGTTAAATTGACAGTCAAAAGCTGGTTGCTATGTCACTGAAGTTCCCTTGTTTGTATGGACAGGAGTTGACAAAATCCTGTATGAGAAAATTATGTTTTTCAAAGCTGAAACCAAAAACAAGGAATATCTAAAAAACGACCAACTCCACGAAAAAAATGTATATAACATAAATTGTGTTTTAACGTGCTCTACATTTTATGTGTAATAAGTTTTTGTCCATATTTTACGGTTTAGCAGCTATGCAAACTTTCGTAATAAAGTAGTCTTCAGAGGCTATTTCCAGAAAATTCAAGATATACATTTTATTTGCCATGTAAATATTTTTAAAAATCGATATTTTAATCAAAATTGTTAGAGCCATTTTAGAGAAACTTAAAATATTCGAAAAAAGTTCCATGTAAAAGGTGGTTTGGGTGGGGGGATTTTCTTCAAAATCTACGTGTCGCATCCTTGGAAGATACCAAACCTAAATACCAAGCTTGGTTTTTAACGGACATTTCGTTTTTGAGCTATTCTGCCCACAGACACACACACACATACGCACAAACACAGACAGATAGACACACGGACATTTTTCTAAAAATGTTTTTTTTTTATTCAGGGGGTCTCAAAACATATATTTCCGGTGAAATCTCGGTATCTAATTTTTGAGTGCAATACAATACCTTCTCTGTACACTATGTACATAGTACGTGTAGAGACAGTAAAAATGATGTAAATCTGGTGATATCAACAATATGCATAAAACATCTTCAATTTTAAAATATTTTAAACCTCCCCAATTATCCCTTAGGAGTCGCAAACACTAAACATTTCTAAAATCCTTTCATAATTAGATAAACTCCCAAAACTAATTTCTGATATCCATATTCAAACATAAGCGATTGCAAATCGGGGACACGAGTATGTCACAGTTTTCAATTCTTTTTTTTTTTTTTTTTTTTTTTGTCTGTTGAAACCTTGTGAAAAAGACAGAATTATTAAAATCGATTGATTGGTTTTTGAGATTACCCTAAATAATACAGAAACATTCTCTTCTTATATTATTAATATAGATTTTCAATCAGCGATTAAATTTTGTATATCATCAAAACTTCTCATGGAGATAAATGTATAATTATGTAAATTTTTAATTTTTAAACTTCAGCCATGTATTAAACTATTAAATCCACGGGGCGCTTCGTCGTCCTCCATGATGTAATGGTTACCATGCTAGCCTCATATACCCAAGGTCGCGGGTTCAAGCCGAGCGGAGGACGATGGAGTTTTTCGGGTGAAAAAATCCTTAGCCTGGCTTCCCTCTGAAGGGAAGTAAGACCGTTGATCCCATATCACTAAAAGAATCTCAAGCCTGATAAGCGGTTTTTCACGCCCATCATAGAAAGGGGACACTGAGAACCACAATAGTTAAAGAGCATCCATAAATAAAACTCCATTTAATTCACTGTGCGCTTCAAAACAGTTAAACATTTACATTCTTTGGATCTTAGTAAACATCAAAGTGCCTTTTTTAGTGTGTGTGTTTTTTGGGGGAATAGGGGTCCAATGGACTTCAAAGTACAATTTTCGGTGAAAATTCGATGTCAATTTTTTTATGGAATAGAATATTTTTTCCACCATTGAATACGTAAAAAGGATTACAGGAGGAGAGACCTCGCCCACTGCGACCTACACAGATTTGGCTGACACCCTCCAGGAGGATGAAATGAAGTGAAGCAACCACAGGAGGTCACAGACCACTGGAGACGCACGGAAGTTCCTAACGTTTTCCAGCCTGATGACCCGCCCCACTGCCGGGCCTTCAGAGAGGTCATACAAGCGCCCCCTCGACCTGGCAGTCATCTAGTGTCCGGGGAGTAATCCCTTCATTGAGCATGCATCACTGCCATCTGCCCGCACTGAAAATACATCACCAACCTGGAGGCACAAAAAGTTGAATACAATAAAATCTGTATCCTACACCCTGGTACATAATTTCTTATACCAGGGCTAATATTCCAGATCTACCTATTTATTTTCAATTTTTATCTACACGTTATACACTTATTCTACAGATAATATACAACTACTAACCAAAAATAAACTTAAAATAATCATATTAAATTTACAATTCCAAAACAATTATTTAAATATACAACAAACAAAAGTTCATATCTTAAAATATTATTTTTATTTTAGTATTTTTATACTTCTTAAAATTACTTTAACTACTCTATATTAAATTATTTATAAAATAATCTATTTAATATTATTTATTTGTTTTTAAACAACAAATATAATAAATGCATTTTACATTTATATATTTTCAAAACAATATATCTATTTTATTTACATTATTGTTTATATGTATTTATTTTATTTTGTGAATAAATAGAGTTCCAAATATGTTATTAAGTTTTTAAATATAACTATATTTATTATCATTTCCTCCTTTAGCAATTCATATTAAATGTTTTATTATTTGTATTATCTATTTATATAAATTTATATTTTAATATATACTTCTTTTTTATTTTATCTAATTTTTTCTTTCCTCGCCTCGTAATAACCATATCCATTTTATTTACCGAACACACCAGGGAATGAAAGGTAACTCATGAAAAGAAATCGAAGCAGATGAGAAACCACCACAGAATTCGCGTGGCAACGCCAGAGAAAATAAGAAAGCCCATGGGACAGAGTGGGCATCCAGCAGGGATCGAACTGAGTACCTCCCGAATGCGAATCGTATACGTTAACCGGCGCCACCTCGCTCCGTTTTGAATAGGTAAGTTGCAGAGAAAGTAAAAATCTTATGTACATCACTGTAGAATGATCCAACTTTGCCCAGTTTAATTTCCCCGCATTCTCAGCCGTTTCTCTCATTCACGTTTTGTGTACAAGGAAGTTCCCAGACAGCCGCATTTACAATGTTAAGGTCGGACCTTGAGCCGGCTTCTAGGAAACAGCTGATACGTAAGCTGTTCTGAAAGTAATACACAGCGCGGGTAATAACCTCCTGCTGATAAAGATTCGCTCAGCATCTAACGCCCAAGAAAAGTGGTACAGAGAAAACAACAGTGCACAGTAATTCCCCGGAGAATATTCCATGTAGTATATAAAGTCTAACGTTTTCACTCTAAGATCATAAGACATCCCAGCACACTACCAACATGAAGGGTTACATAGTAGCAGCTGTCCTCCTGGTCGCCATGGTGATGCTGCAGGTAAACAAAACATCTAATCTTTAATCTAAATCTCGAAAATTGATAAAAAATAAAGTAAATTTTAGCTTTTTATGCGGTCTTATTAATAGACATTTCATGTTTAAAATGATTTAGGCATAGTTTATCACTTTAGGTATAATACTTATATTTTAAACAAATGTTTTAAAAATTCGACTGCATCTGCTATTTTGTACGGTGAATTAAGCATCACTTTACAGAACAAATTGTAACTTCTACACACCTTAGAGTAAAACTGGGAAATTGTACTCTTTTAGGGGAAGTTTTGCCTTGCAAATTTGTACTAAATTACATTTGGGTGTAACGGGAGCGACCTAAATGCTATTTTAGCTCTAATTTGGTTTTAGTCAGGTTATTTTTAAAAAAACAATTCCGATAAATGTTACTACAAATATGGTAAGTTAAGAAACAATCCTATCTTCCTTAATAAAGAAGCTAATTGGCTAAAAGTAGATCGGTTTATGTATCTATATTGCGTAAATATTTCATTGAGATAATGGGTCATACATTTAACAGATTTAGCATTGGCAGAATGTAGTTTTTAATCTCCTCTTAAACGATAAGATTAGATGTACGAGATTAAACTCTATTATTTGTCTTTTTGTTTTGATTTTACAGAAAAATGTACTTAATTTGATCAAGTGATCATTCAAAATCTATGTTTCCTTTTTAATTCTAAGTGACGTCTTTAGAAGCTTTCTATGCAACACCCGAGTTTAAAAGATCGATTTTTATTTCTCTTAGAATGACTCATTTTGTAACGTGATTAATTACGAATTGAATTATTAGCCTTCTCAAAAACTAAATTTGTGTATTTTTAACTTTTATGATACATCAACGAATGTACTTGTTAAATAATAGTCCATAATACTTAATATATTTATAAAAGTTAAAATTCTAATAAAATCAGTCTGAAATTATAGTTTCCGGCAATTACATACAAGCCTGGAATAAGTTTTAAAAAACTGAAGAGAACTAATATCATTATTTTAATTTTCATAAATATTCACAAAAATAGCTTTATCATCTCATCCTCTCAGTATAATGTTACGTACTTATAATATGTATTTTAATATACTAAACAATTAAGGGTTTCCCTCAATTTAAAAATAAAGCTCAAATATCCAACATTTGTATTTAAATATCTGTATTATCTCTCCATAAACGCTAATTTTGTATTAACAGAAACATGTTATAAAATAAGAGTTTAAGATTTTATATCGGTATTTTGTAGTTTAATATCTATGCTTATGGTGTTTGCAAGGATAACGAACTGTAATATTTTACTTTACGTAATATAAATTTTATAAAAAATATTTTGAAATTAAACTTAAATATCTCACCTTAGTTCTCTTGTCAGGAAAAAGAATAAATATTAATTGTAGTGATCTAGCGAGAGAGAATCTGGAATTTCGAATTGTATTTCTGTTCATATTTGATGATTAAAGTTAAAACAAATTTAAGCAATGTATACAGAAATTAATATGGTTATAAAGTATAATATTATAAAATAGCCATACAATTATGAGTGTTCACTAGGTATTTAATTGACCTTAAGAATTTAAAGAGACGAACGAAATTTCTGCAATGCCTATCATACACATTTTCACATTAAGGAAGGAACAATACCTTTAAAGCTGAGCAGATAATACGACAGATTCAAATCAAAGTATTTCTCCATCGGGGGCATAGCTACATAAATTGTGAATATTTTATAAGAGAAAATTATTATACAAAATTTAATTTATAATTAATTTATGAACATCATAATGCCAAATCAAAGCGCTAGCAAGTATACACAAATATGTATGTTACTATCTTCCTTTTCCTTTTCTTCTCTCCATTTTGATTTACACCATGAAACACATTTTCTTTATTTCCTTGTATAAATTCGAAAACTGACAACCAAAAATCTAACAATGAAATGTATATTTTCCAGGTTATGCAGACCACAGACGCGAAGCCCAGAGGTGAGTTAATACTTATGTTTAAACAAAGCTAAGCTCATAAGTCTTTATCTTTGGATCCGCCATTCTACAAAAACAACCCAAAAACACAATACACATATACTGCACTATAAACAAAATATCACAGCACAGCTATTCACAAGTAATATTTAACGGCAGTGTAAGAATACGCTTCGTATTATATAAATTTTTGTTTATAATAGCAATAATGAACAAAATAAAAGACATTTAACAATGATTATTCCATTTATCCCGCTCATTTGATACTGACCAATAACGTATGGGAATGCCCCGGATGTAGATCAATCACATTCGTTTATTTTATTATACGCATTCAAGAATGAGACTTTATGTACAGAACCATCACATTATTGAAGCGTAGTAGTATCAGTATGCAGTGAATATAGTCATCCAGGTTTAAACTATGCCAGTTATAAATTAGGGTCTTGAAACAAATATGCCTTTATTGTGTTCTGATTTTAGATCATTTTAAGATTAACTACTTTTTTATTTGCACTGTTGGTGGTACTTGTCAGTATTCCGTAGCACATTCGATTGTTCTTTCATTTAGTATGTCGTGATCTGACAGTTGACAGTTGCTGATTTTATTTTAAATAGCACAAGTAAGAAAGGAATTACTGTTTGTATAATCTGCTATATTTTATTCATTGGATAGTCTTAAATTATAAAACAAATTATTTTCTCTATACGTTCTATGTACATAGTGTATAGAGAAGGTATTGTATTGCACCCAAAAATTCGATACCGAGATTTCACCGGAAATACATGTTTTAGGACCCCCCTAATCCAAAAAAAAGCATTTTTAGAAAAATGTCCGTGTGTGTGTCTGTGGGCAGCATAGCTCAAAAATGAAAATACCGCTAAAAACAAAATTTGGGATTTAAGTTTGGTATCTTCCAAGGATGCAACACGAAGATTTTCAAGAAAATCCCCCCACCCTAAACTACTCTTTACATGGAAAAATTTTCGAAAATTTTGATTTTTTTAAAAACGGCTCTAACGATTTCGATTAAAATCTCGTATATTTAAGATATTTAATTGACAAATAAAATGTATATCTTGAATTTTCTGGGAATAGCCTCTGAAGACTACTTTATTCTGGACGAATTTTACGGAATTTTGCACAACTGCTAAAACGTAAGAGATGGACAAAAACTTACTTCACAGAAAATGTAGAGAACATTAAAACACACTATTTATGTTATATACAGTTTTTACGTGGAGTTGATCGTTTTTAAGATATTCCTTGTTTTTAGTTTCATCTTTGAAAAACATACCTTTCTCATACAGGAATTTGTCAACTCCTGCCCATACAAACAAAGGAACTTCAGTCACATAGCAACCAGCTTTTGACTAATACTTCAGCCTATGCTGCTCCCGTATTTCCCCTCTATTTGCCTGGAAGCAAGTAATAAGACTATTTTCGCTATTTTGTTTTTCGATTATCATGAAGTAAATAGAAGCATTAGCTTTTTAACAATAATTTATTTCGGAGATGTAGGGAAAGTCATGTGAATGGAATACATCAGATTTTTTTTAAATAGGTACCATGAATTATTTATGACTAGGATTACTTCTAAAAACATTTATTTCTTACAAAACGCTCATACTATATCAGTTTCTGACATTCATGAGTCGGGTGCTGTTTCGATATAAAGAAATGGCTACCTATATACCGCGTCTCAGAGCGTTTGTTACGACTACGAGAGGAACATGAATTGAAATTTATTAAGAGGGAGAAAGAATAAAAAGAAATTTTGAACATAATGTATGCATCACCAATATTTCAGATGAAACATTGTGAAGAGATGATGTTATGGAACAGTTCCTTAAACTTGAACGTCAGAGTTCTGTGAAACGAAAACAAAATTGCAATAAATATGGATCAGGATTCCACCAAAACTTTTGGTAAACTGCCATATGCAATCCGGATTTGAAGTGTTAAAAACATTTACATGTCAAGGTTTGAAATCTGCCTGATTACCGAGGTTTAGACTTCTTCTTGGGATTATTGGCGTTTTAGTATCACATCCAGATCCCTCATTTATGCCATGTTGTCGCTCCGCAGTCGAGGCCTTCGGCTGCAACTGGTCCATTCCTATACAAACATCCTTCGGTTACGCTTTGTGCTTAGTTTCCTCCTCCTTGAACTACGCTTTGCGACTTATGATTCAAAAAGTTATTAATAACGCGGTTCTGTTAGCAGAATAAAAATAAGCCCAAATCCGGATCACGTATGGAATGCGATGTATCGAGTATGAGTAAGAACGTTTTATGAGAATACTCTTAAGGTTTTGTCGAAAGCCTTTTAGATTGCAATTCATGTTTGTTTTGAAAATAATACATATTGCATAATAACATAAAGACCAAGCATTAATACGAAAATAAGTGATTTTTTTTTCAAATTGATCTTATATATGATACCTCCCCTGGCTTTAATAGTATATACGTATGAAATACTGAGCAAGATGGTGAGGTGGAGTGATACTCGCATTCGGGAAATCGAGGGTTCGATTCCCGACGACCTCTGACCTCGGGTTTTCGCGACTTTTCCTAGTCAGTAGGCGAATGCTGGAGTGCTTTCTCATCTACCACGGTTTCGTTTGCACCCTTTCACTCCGTTTCTTTCACATATCAGGTGTGTTTCTAGGTTTCGTGGCGAATTGCAGTGCCGGGCAGAAGGCGCGGATGCTTGCTCAAAGGAGAGAATATTTCCTGTAGACTAGCAGGTCGCTTGGTTGTTAAGCGGGAGGGTGTTCAAGCAAGGTCCTCTGCGAGTCTCTGTGGCCTGCTGTACTTCCTGCACTTTATCCCTTCCTCATGAGGAGTCGATAGCCCCAATTCATGGTGCAGTGTACGAGATATGTCCCTCCGTTTTTCAACCCATTGTATGTATGTGTATACGTGCATCAATCTAACATTTTCTTTTCTCTTATTTTCCAGTTTGCTGCACTCTATTCAAAGGCAAAATGAATTGCAGAGGATGTTAACAGAACGAATGAGCAAAGAAAGGAAAAGGAAGCTACATGCAGTATTCCAAAAAGAAGCCTTGACATTAAGAAACACATGTGATATTTGCTGTATTCGCAATTTATTACACTTTCGACAAGAATGTTTTCTAATTTTGATGCTGTGTTGTGCTTTATGTTATTTATATTACTCAAGTAATATGTTCCTAAAATATTTGTACATACATTAATTTTATAAAAATATAATATCAAAACATTTAAAGAACATAGTTTCATTAATTCTCAACACAAACTACTAATGAATTAAATAATTCACTGTAGTGTGAAATCAAGGATTGACATTTATTATTTGCACTATAATCGCACATACCATACTTTCCCAAGAATATTTAAAATGTGCATACTTAAATAAGTTTTAAGAGAAAGACATGTATACTTTTAAATAAATCAGGTCTTAAAAGAAATAGTTAAAGAGCACATCTTTTGCTAAAAATCTGATGTTTAACTCTCGGTCTAGAAGCTAATATTTTGCTTGCAAAATACTTAAATGTTGCTCCGACGATGCCATATTGTTCACTAACTCGCCCTTTTTTGATACCTCAATATGGTAAAGTACAGCAATTGTAAACTACACCATCTGCTAAGATAGAAAAAAAAAATCAATGTTGCCAATCTATGAAAATATCCCTAAAATGAAAATCCGTTAATTTTGGTAATTCGGTGGGGAGTTAGCCTTTAAAGATCCCTCAGCCACACCGTGTTTCTTTAAAATTTATCTTCGCAGATCCCTAGGCTATGGCCTGTTGGTTACACTCCTCTCCTAGAAATAATCCCTCTAAGCTACGCTTTGCGGCTTAGGTCTCTCAGTCCCTCGGCTGCTCCTTCCTTAGGAATCTCTACCCTCGGTTATTCTTCTTCCGAGCAGTTGGCAGGCTGAGGACAGCCGGTGGCGTGTTAGACGTGTATCCATTCTTGCTAGTATTTAACCACGTTCTGGCGGGAATGTGGGGTTTGCAGGATGGCTGCTGTAAATAAGGTTAGGGGAGTGAAAGGAAGTAATAGACGGTTGCCTGTCACGGTGCAACAGTCCTTATGCATCGCTGAGGTAATTTGTTTACAAAATATTTTTATTTATTTTGGGGTTGAAATTTTGAACTCCAAGCCACTCTTAGAAGGATTCTAAAGGAGCTTAGCCCTAGCAGATGTTGGAGATGCTCCTTGGTTACCGGAGATCCCCACTAACCATGCGGGGAAGCCGGTATCGCCAGGGATTGTAATCCCCAAGAGACCTAGCGAGGGCGCTCTGATGGAAGGGCAAGCCGTCGTTGAATTTTACTGCGCGGCGCCTAATCTCGTCCTCCAATCTTCCGCATGTTTAGATTATGAATGTTGGCAACACCTGGACCGATGATGACAGAAGAAGTACATAATGTTCCCATGATACCTCGAGAGGTTCGTCCATTACGTTTGTGAAACAAAGTGACGCAAACGTTTAGAATTGAAAAAAAAAATCGGATGTGTTCCAGTCATGTTACTTTCTCTACCTGTTCTACAAACTACATATAGTAGACTATTCTTCTTTCTATTCCATTCTAATCGAGATGCATTAGCAGAACGGTCTTATTACTTAGTTTCTTATAGCTAGAAGGGAAATAAGGGAATACACTAGGCTAAACCGACAGGCAAATGTTTTAAAAGCTGTCGCTATGCGACTGTCACTGAAATTCGCTTCTTTACATGGCCCACAGTAAATCTAAGAAAACACGGACGACTTCCTGTTTATGAAAAGTATGTATTTTCAAATTAAAATTAATAACAGGGAAAATTTAGGAAACGGTTAGCTGTATAACAAAAATGTGAAGGATATAAACCGTATGTTTCGACGGGATCTGCAGTTTTCTGTCATAAGTTTTTGTCTATCTCTTACGGTTTACCACTTATGCAAAAGTCATTCAGAATGAAGACTTCAGAGGTTATTCTCAGTAAATACAAAATATATATTTTATCCGTCATGTAAATATGCTTAATACAATGTATCTTAATCAAAATCATCTATTGTCATTTTGGAGAAAATAAAATTTTTCCATGTAAAGGTAGTTTGAGTTGGGCGGATTTACTTGCAAATCTACGTGTCGCATCCTTGGAGGATACTAAACTTATATACCAAGTTTGTTACTTAATGGACTTTTTGTTTTTGAGATGCTATCCAGTGACACACACGCACACACACACATACACACACACACACTGACCTTTTTCTGAAAATGCAAAACATATATTTCCAGTGAAATCACGGTATGGCATTTTTGAGTAGAACACAATAACGTCGTTACCAACTATGAACGTTGTACAGATGCGCTAGAGAAAATAAAAGGTAGGTACATGCATTTAAGTATTATTAGTGTATATTCTCTACAGCTTAGAAATAAAATATTAGAAACGAATATGATTGTATATATCAATTTAGAGTTTATCCAAATCTGGTATGTTCTTGTTAATCGAGATAATACTTCTAATTACACTTTAACATATTAATTGTAGGCACAAGAGGAATGCTGTGATAGTAAGATAGTATTTCTTGAAATACTGTTTCTTGTATGACCAAGAGAGAGAGAGAGAGAGAGAGAAATATTCACATGATTTTCTCTATCCATTCTTCAACAAACCATACATATATACATGCGTATTCTTTCTTCTATCCGTGTTGCATTAATCGGAATTATATTTAATTTATAAAAATGTTTTCATTGCAGTTTCCTTGTGGATACGACTGGAATAGAGAAATACGCTAGGCTAAATCGATAGGTAAATCTTTTAAAAATTTATTTGAAATTCCCTTCTCTTCGGTTGACCAGGAAAACGAAAAACTAATAGCCACTTCCCATTTCAGAACAAAAGTCCGACGTGTTCAAATGACATAACCTTCTCTTTCTGTTTTGCAACTAACTATTCTTACAAAAGCTTATTTTTATATCTACTTCATACTAATCGAGCTAAACATTAGAAATGTTCGTATTGCATAGTTCTTTATAAGTAGAAGCGAAATAAGGGAATGCACTAGACTAAAGCGATATTTACATCTTTTAACAGTTGTCGCTATATGATAGAATTGAAATTCCATTGTCTTTGCAAAACCTGGATGAAAAATTCTGATGTGTACCATTCACATGACTTTCTCTACATCTCTGCAACAAATTATAGTTAAAAAGCTTATTCTTCTATTTACTTCTTGCTAATTTAGAAAAATTAGCAGAAATGGTCTTATTACTTGCTTCCTTGGAAGCAGAAACAAAAAACTAGGAATATCTAAAAACGGATCAACTCCACGAAAAAAATGTATATGGCATACATTGTGTGTTTTAACGTGCTCTACATTTTTTGTGTGTTAAGTTTTTGTCCATCTCTTACGGTTTAGCATTATGCAAAATTCCATAAAATTCATCCAGAATAAGGTAGTCTTCAGAGGCAATTACCAGAAAATTCGAGATATACATTTTATTTGTCTTTAATATTTAACATTTTAATCAAAATTGTTCGAGCCATTTTTAAGAAAATAAACAAATTTCGAAAAATGTTCCATGTAAAGGGTAGTTGGGGTGGGGATTTTCTTGAAAATCTTCGTGTCGCATCCTTGGAAGCTGCCAAACTTAAATACCAAGTTTGGTATTTAACGGTCTTTTCGTTTTTGAGCTATGCTGTCCACAGACACACAGACATGCACACACACATTTTGTAAAAATGTTTTTTTTTTGATTCAGGGGGACCCAAAACATGTATTTCCAGTGAAATCTCGGTATCGAAATTTTGGGTGGAATACAATAGGTACCTTCTCTATACACTATGTACATAGTATGTGTAGAGAAAGTAAAATCTGATGTGGTATAATCACATGTCTCTCTAGCTGCTCTACAAACTTCTTACGAAAGATTATTCTTCTTTCTACACAATGCTAATCGAGATAAGCATTAGCTGAACGTTATAACTTAGTTCCTTATAAGTAGAAGGGAACCAAGGGAATACACTAGGCTAAACTGATAGTCAACTGTTTTAAAAGCTATAGTTATACGATTGTTATTGCTGACCGCTTCAGGAGTAGAACAAAAGAAAAACGGACAATTCCTGTCTGAGAAAAGTATAATTACTTCACAATTGAAATCAATAACAAGGAATATCTCGGAAACGGTTAACTCCACAACAAAAACGTAGAGTTTTGAAAAGCTTATACTTTTCTCATACAGGAATTTGTCAACTCCTGTCCATACAAACAAAGGAACTTCAATCACATAACAACCAGCTTTTGACTATCACTTTAACCTATGGTACTCCCTTATTTTGCTTATACTTACAAGGAAGCAAGTAATAAGACTATTTCTGCTATTTTGTTTCTCAATTATCATGAAGTAAATAGAAGCATAAACTTTTTAACAATAATTTGATGCAGAGATGTAGAGAAAGTCATGTGAATGGAACACATCATATTTTTTTTAATACAGAGGACCCAAAATATATATTTCCGGTGAAATCTCGATATCGAATTTTTAGGTGCATTACAATACCCTCTCTATACACTATGTTCATAGTACGTGTAGAGAAAGCAAAAAATGCCGTTTTTGGATCTAATGTACTTCAAAACGGATATTTCCGGTGACACTACGATATCGGATATTTGGATGGGATGCATCTTTGAATAGATAAACAGGGTAAAGGACAGTGCGCGATCTATGCAAATCTATTGAAACTAGCCCCCTCCAAAAGAACCGGATGAGATGAAGAACCATAGGAGACGATAGGCTGAAGGCAGACAGAGACGCAGGAAGTCCCTAACTTTTCATAGCAAATGGCATTCCGCACATTGCGGAGTCTATTATTATTATTATTATTATTATTATTATTATTATTAGTAGTAGTAGTAGTAGTAGTAGTAGTAGTAGTAGTAGTAGTGGTAGTAGTAGTAGTAGTAGTAGTAGTAGTAGTAGTAGTACTAGTAGTAGTAGTAGTAGTAGTAGTAGTGGTAGTAGTAGTGGTAGTAGTGGCATTTGTAGTAGTGGTAGTGGCATTTGTAGTAGTAGTAGTGTTAGTGGTGGTGGTGGTGGTGGTGGTGGTAGTAGTAGTATTATCATTACTATTATCATCATTATTATCATTATTATTAATAATAATATTATTATTAATAATAATATTTTATTAATATTATTACTATTACTCTACTACTATTACTATTATCATTACTATTACTATTATTAATTTATATTATTGTTGATACTATTATTAATATTATTATTAATTTTATTATCATTATTATTACTATTACTATTATTATTAGTTTATATCGTTGTCATTATTATTGTTGTTATTACTGTTAATTATTATTATTATTATTTTAATTATTATTATCTCTTCTAGTTTTAACAGGAGCTATTACTATACTTTTAACTGACCGAATTCGTAATATATCTTTTTATGATCCAATTGATTTGGTTGCTGAGGGGTGAATTGAGTAAAATTAAACAAAAGGCTCTCCTTCCAAAAAAAAATCAAGCTTAAAAAGAGCAACAACAAAAAGAAAACATTGGTTCTACAGGTGTGCAAGCGACCCGTCGACGTGTCCACGGGGATTAATCTTTTTATTGAGCATGTATCCGCACCATCTACCCATACTACCGTCCAGTATGAACCTGAATGGGGAAAGGAAAACGGAATGAAGGGAAAATAATGAAAGCTATTCGATAGGTGAGAAACCACCTCAACACACACTTGGCAACTCAGGCGAAACACAATAAACTTATGGTTCAGAGATTGCGGTCACCGGGGGTCGAACCTGGGACCTCCTGATAGGGAGTTTTGCGCGAACAGTTTTGAACAGACTAGTTGAGCAGTGTAGAAAGATCCAAAGCTGCACAGTTTAATTTAGCAATTGCTCACTGGCGATTTGTAAAAACAAGTACCCAGACTGCCGCGTGTGTAAGACGGACCTTGAGCCGGCTTCGAGGAAACAACAATACGTAAGCTGTTCTGAAAGTAATACACAGCGCGGGTAATAACCTCCTGCTGATAAAGATTCGCTCAGCATCTATCGTCCAAGAAAAGTGGTACAGAGAAAACAACAGTGCACAGTAATTCCCCGGAGAATATTCCATGCAGTATATAAAGTCTAACATTGGCACTCTTAACATCATAACACATCCCAGCACACTACCAACATGAAGGGTTACATAGTAGCAGCTGTCCTCCTGGTCGCCATGGTGATACTGCAGGTAAACAAAACATTATCATTATCTAATCTTTAAAGACCTGTATTACACTGTCACATTTCTGTGTCATAAACCTTTTGTCACATCTTTTATTACAAATTTAAAAAAAAAAAAATCTG